>JAJPUD010003167.1:207696-240175 GCA_023553655.1 Myrmecobius fasciatus | reverse complement strand
TTTTTTTTTTTTTTTTTTTTTTTTTTTTGCTTTTTTGCTGAGGCAATTGAGGTTAAGTGACTTGCCCAGGGTCACACAGCTAGGGAATGTTATGTGTCTGAGACCAGATTTGAACTCAGGTCTTCCTGACTTCAGGGCTGGTGCTCTATCCACTGCGCCACCTAGCTGCCCCCAGCTCCTTCCTTCTTAATCCCACTTACCTTCTAAGAGAAACCTCCACCTTTATACTCTCCCCCCACCCCATACAGTCAAAACTTCCTTGAAGGAAGGGCAGCTGGGTGTGAAAGCAGAAGCCATGGTCCCAAGTCCTTCACTGCCCAAGAATCTGACCACTAGCAGGAGTTCTGGGTCCTCTCCTGCCTCTGCTTGGGCTGCCCTATGACTAGTGCTCCTGCTTCTTCTGTTGAACACTTGGCCAGCTGCTTGATGCCCTTAACAGCAATTTTGCTTTAGGAGCCTAGAGTCTATATATTACAGCCACATTGTCCTGCGGGAACTACCCTGTGACCTGCTCACCAATATCATGGGCTCCAATCTGATAGTTCAACACAGTGCTGCCTTCACCGGGAAGGAGCTGTCCATGACTGAATGCAATAACAGCAGTGGGTGATTGCTGCTCAACATAGACAATGACTAAGTGTGACAAATACCAAGCAAGAGTCAATTGCTGAATCCTTTTTTTCTTGTTGAAATGCATTAAAAACCAAATTCAACATGTTTTGAATCAGATGAGTATCAGGGTATTACCATATAGGTGAGGAAAAGTATGGAGTCAGGGATAATTCCAAAGTTATGGAACTAAGGTTGGAAAGATGGTTGGTACCCTTGAGTTCTAAACATGGGTGAACTTATGGGGGAAAGAGGATGAGTTCAATTTTAGACAGGTCAAATTTGAGGTGCCCAGAGAAGACTATATAGTTTGCTAACTATATGTGGTTGGAGATAGGCAAATAGAGTTTCGGAGATAAACTGAATATAGATCGAAAGATCACCAGCAGGGAGAGGGTAATTAATATAACAAGATCTCTGAGTAAAAGGGTGTAGAGGAAATAGCAGAGAACTGAAGACAGAGGCTTGGAGAATACCAGCAATTAGAAGTTGATAACAGTGATTGATGAACCAGTAAAGGAGACTGAGAAAGAACGGTAAGCCACATAAGAAGAGGACCAGAAGAGACCAATATCCATGTCCCTTGAGACCCTTGTAGTGGACACAAAAGGAAGCCTGAGTTCAACCAAATTGCTGAGGTTAAACAGCTAGCTAATGGAAGAATCACAATTAGAACTTCTGATTTTTACTTTGGTAGCATGCCCATTGCAGCAGCCTTCTTCTACAGGAGGGACGGGGAACCTGTGTTTTGCCATGGACCATTTGGATATTTATTTCCTTTTTTGTGGGCCATACAAAATTATGAGCTTATAGAACTCAAGCCGTGGGAGATTGCTGTACCTAGTTTTTAACTTATCATTGCCTTTATCTGCCTTAACAAATAATTTTGCAAGCCTTATCCAGCTCTCAGGTTGAATGTTCCCCACCTCTGCTCTACAAGAAAAAGTTGAAACAGACATTAGTCATCAACATGTACAGCTGAGTATTTCAGACTTAATTCTATCACAAAAGCAGTTGAGAAGAGACATGGAATATGAAAGGATTTGATAGGCAGTGGCTCCCAGTAATTGTATCTTTTTTAATGCTGTTTAATCTTCTTAAGAATATTTTTGCTTCTCTTTGTCTTCATAATGCATCTGTTGGACAAGCTCTATTCTTTTTTTTTGGGGGGGGTATTCAAAAGAGTCAACAGAAAAACATGATCTCATTCATACTATGTTCTGGTTTAAATTAGACATTATTCTTCATAGAACTTCATAGAGCTGAAGATGAACCTAAAATAACCTAATCTAGGAGTTGTCACATTTTTTGATTGCAGGACTCTTTAAGACCCTTAAAATGATGGAAGACTCCAAGGAGTGTTTGTTTCTGTATATTATCAAATCTATTGATGTTTGCTGGATTAGAGAGTAAAATTGAGCTAGTCCAAACACCTCATTTTTCAAATAAAAATGAAATCCTAAGAGATTTAATAATAACAAGGTGGCATAGTGAGCAGAGTATTTGGATTGGAGTTAAAAGCAACTGAGATCAAAATCTGTTTCAGACATTGTGTGACTATGGGCAAATCACATGCTCTCTCTGGGTTTCAGTTTTCTCATCTATAAAATGACCTGTAAAGTTCCTTTCAGCTCTAATTCATGATCTTTGAATCCTAAGAGTTAACTAGCATCACATAGATACTGAGTGACAGCCATTATTTGAACCCAAGTACTTTCCCTCCATACCCTGTTACCTTCTCTCTAAAAG
The DNA here is from genome assembly GCA_023553655.1 of Myrmecobius fasciatus. Taxonomy (NCBI): domain Eukaryota; kingdom Metazoa; phylum Chordata; class Mammalia; order Dasyuromorphia; family Myrmecobiidae; genus Myrmecobius; species Myrmecobius fasciatus. The sequence goes on along the minus strand of JAJPUD010003167.1, from coordinate 237,817 downwards.
TGAGCAAGAATTTTCTAAAGAGATTTGGATTGTGGAAAACAACATTCTCTTTGTTAACTTCTCAGAGTCTCCAAATATGAATATTGAAATTGAAACTCGATAAGTATGCTTCATTCTGTTCAGACTGTTGTAGATGCAGACAACATCAAATTCTTTCTCTGGAAATATATGGTATTTTTCATGCTAAGTCCTTTAAGATTGTCTTGGATTATTGTATTTCTAAGAATAGTTGTCATTCAAAATTCTTAGTCATACAGTATTGCTATTGTTGTGTTCAATGTTTTCCTGATTTTGCTCACTTCACTTTTCATCCATTCATATTGTCTTTCCAGGTTTTTCTTAATTCATCCTTCTTGTAATTTCTTTTTTTAAGATTTTAAAAATTTCTTTCTTCATCTTAACTCTTTATTTTTGTAATAAAACTTTTTATTTTCAAAACATATGCATGGATAATTTTTCAACATTGACCCTTGTAAAACCTTGTGTTCCAAATCCGCCCCCCCCTTTCTCCCACTCCCTCCCCTGGATAGCAAGCAATCCATTTTATGTTAAACATGTTAAAAATGCTTGTGATTTCTTAAAGCACAATAATATTCACTTACTATCATATCCCACAATTTGTTTAGTCCTGCCCCAGTTGAGTTTCCTCTCAAACTTGAATGCTTAGCTACCATAAAAAAATTGCTGCTACAAATGTTTTTGTACTAATTTGTTCTTTTCCTTTATTAAAAAGTCTCTTTGGTATGCATCCTTATTAAGAGATATTTATTAATTGACTATTATATGATCAGCAATAGAGTTTGGAATTATGAATAAAATCAGGATGTTGCAGTTTTTTAGTTGTTTCACATGTCTGGCTTCATTATTTCATTTTGAGATTTTCTTGGCAGAGACACTAAAGTGGTTTGCCATTTTCTTCTCTGACTCATTTTATAGATGAGGAACTGAGGAAAATAGAGTAAAGTGACTTGCCCAGGGTCACACAGCTATTGAACTCATGAAGATGTCTTTCAAATACTAATTCCAATGCTGTATTCATTGTGCCACCTCGTTTCTCCTAGAGACAGATGATCCAGATTCAAATCTGTTTCATAAACACACTGGCTGTGTGACTTTGAAGAAGTCAATTAACCTCTCATAACTTCTCAATGTCCCTAGGCTAATCTTTAAGAATATAGTTTACAGAGCAGAATCAGAGAAGAGAGCTTCCAAGCCAAGTTCCCTAAACAGATGAATCTAAAGATTAAGACTAAAATGTCTCAGTACTACACAAAAATAAAAAATGACAGTCTCTGACTGCCTTCAGGTAGAACCTAACTCTTTCAATTATTAGTTTGAGATCTTGAACAAGTAGCAGTTCTGTTCCTCAGATTCCTTTTCTAGAAAATGGGTATGGCAAAGGTTCTGATAAAGGCCTTGTTTTTTTTTTATTTTTTTTTATTAAAGCTTTTCATTTGTATAACATATGTATGGGTAGTTCCCCAGCACTGATCTTTACAAAGCTTTCCATTACAAATTTTACCCCCAGTCCCCTACCCTCCCCTAGATGGCAGGAAGTCCACTACATGTTAATAATGTTAAAATACTTGACAAGTTATGCAAGAAAAGTCCTATCTACAAGAAAAAAAAAAGAAAATCAGAGAAAGGCAACACAATGCAAGCAAATATCAATAGAGAGCATGAAAATGTTACATTGGTCCATATTTCATATCCCTCTCTCTGGGTGTATATGGTTTTCTTCAGTGAACAATTGGAACTGGTTTGAGACAATTCTTTGTTGCAGAGAGCCATGTCCATCAGAATTGATCATCATGTAATACTGTTGTTGCTGTGTATGATGATCTCCTGGTTCTGCTCGTTTCACTCAGCATCAGTTCATGCAAGTCTCTCCAGGCCTCTCTGAAATCATCCTGCTGGTCGTTTCTTACAGAGCAATAATATTCCATAACATTCATATACCATAATTTATTCAGCCACTCTCCAATTGATGGGCATCCCTTCAGTTTCCAGTTTCTAGCCACTACAAAAAGGGCTGCCACAAACATTCTTGCACAGCTGGGTCAAAGGGTATGCACAGTTTGACAACTTTTTGAGCATAGCTCCAAATTGCTCTCCAGAATGGTTGGATCCGTTCACAGTTACACCAACAATGTATTAGTGTCCCAGTTTTCCCACATCCCCTCCAACATTCATCGTTATCTTTTCCTGTCATTTTAGCCAATCTGACAGGTGTGTAGTGGTATCTCAGAGTTGTCTTAATTTGCATTTCTCTGATCAATAGTGATTTGGAGCAACTTTTCATATGACTAGAGATGGTTTTAATTTCATCATCTGAAAATTGTCTGTTCATATCCCTTGCCCACATATCTATTGAAGAGTGGCTTGAATTCTTATAAATATGAGACAATTCTCTATATATTTTAGAAATGAGGCCTTTATCAAAACCATTGAATGTAAAGATGATTTCCCAATTTGATGCTTCCCTCCTAATCTTGTCTGCATTAGTTTTGTTTGTACACAAACTTTTTAACTTAATATAATCAAAATTATCTATCTGGTGTTCAGTTAGGAGTTCCAGGTCTTCTTTGGACATAAATTTATTCCATCTCCACAGGTCTGAGAGGTAAACTATATTACGTTCCTCTAACTTGCTTACAAAGTCCCTCTTTATATCTAGATCATGAACCCATTTAGATCTTATCTTGGTATGTGGTGTTAGGTGTGGGTCAAGCCCTAATTTCTTCCACACTAGTTTCCAATTTTCCCAGCAGTTTTTGTCAAATAGTGAATACTTATCCCAAAAGCTGGGATCTTTGGGTTTATCAAAAACCAAATTGCTATAGTTATTGCCTAGTTTGTCTTGTGATTCTATCCTATTCCCTGATCGACTACTCTATTTCTTAGCCAGTACCAAATGGTTTTGATGACCGCTGCTTTATAATATAGTTTTAGATCTGGTACAGCAAGTCCACCATCGTCAGCCTTTTTTTTCATTAATCCCCTTGAAATTCTTGACCTTTTGTTTTTCCAAATGAACTTTGCTACTATTTTTTCTAGATCTGTAAGATAATTTCTTGGGAGTTTGATTGGTATGGCAATAAATAAGTAAATTAGTTTGGGTAGTATTGTCATTTTTATTATATTCGCTCATCCTACCCATGAGCATTTTAAGTTTTTCCAATTGACTAGGTCTGATTTGATTTGTGTGGAAACTATTTTGTAGTTTAGTTCATATAGTTCCTGACTACCCCTTGTCAGATAAATTCCCAAATATTGTATACTATCAACAGTTATTTTGAATGGAATTTCTTTTTGTATCTCTTGCTGCTGAACTTTATTGGTAATATATAAAAATGCTGATGATTTATGTGGATTTATTTTGTATCCTGCCACTTTGCTAAAGTTGTGAATTGTTTCTAGTAGTTTTTTAGTTGAGTCTCTAGGGTTCTCTAAGTATACCATCATGTCATCTGCAAAGAGTGATAATTTGGTTTCTTCACTTCCTACTCTGATTCCTTTTATCTCTTTTTCTTCTCTTATTGCTAAAGCTAACATTTCTAATACAATATTAAATAGTAATGGTGACAGTGGGCAGCCTTGTTTCACTATTGATCTTATTGGGAATGGTTCTAGTTTGACTCCATTACATATGATGCTTGCTGAAGGTTTTAAGTAGATACTACTAATCATTTTAAGGAAAAGCCCATTTATTCCTACACTCTCCATTGTTTTTAATAGGAATGGGTGTTGGATTTTATCAAAGGCTTTTTCTGCATCTATGGAGATAATCATATGGTTTTTATTAATTTGGTTATTAATATAATTGATTATGCTAATAGTTTTCCCAATATTGAACCAGCCCTGCATCCCTGGTATAAATCCCACTTGGTCATGATGTATTATCCTGGGGATGACCCTCTGTAATCTTGTTGCTAAAATCTTATTTAAAATTTTTGCATCTATATTCATTAGGGAAATGGGTCTATAGTTTTCTTTCTCATTTTTCTCTCTACCTGGTTTAGCTATCAGCACCGTATCTGTGTCATAGAAGGAATTTGGTAGTACACCTTCTTTCCCTATATTTTCGAATAGTTTATATACTATTGGGATTAATTGTTCTTTGAATGTTTGGTAAAATTCACATGTAAATCCATTTGGTCCTGGAGATTTTTTCTTAGGGAGTTGGTTAATAGCTTGTTCTATTTCTTTTTCTGATATGGGGCTATTTAAATAATTTATATCCTCTTCTGTTAACCTGGGCAATCTATATTTTTGTAGATATTCCTCCATTTCATTTAGATTATCAAACTTACTGGCATAAAGCTGTGCAAAGTAACTCCTAATTATTGCTCTAATTACCTCTTCATTGGAGGAAAGTTCTCCCTTATCATTCTTGAGACTAACAATTTGATTTTCTTCTTTCCTTTTTCTTATCAAATTAACTAAAGGCTTATCTATTTTGTTGGTTTTTTCATAGAACCAACTCTTAGTTTTATTTATTAATTCAATAGTTTTCTTATTTTCAATTTTATTAATTTCTCCTTTTATTTTTAGAATTTCCAATTTGGTATTTAATTGAGGGTTTTTAATTTGTTCTTTTTCTAGTTTTTTTTAATAATAAGCCCAAATCATTGATGTTTTCTTTCTCTATTTTATGCAAGTAAGCACCTAAAGATATAAAATTGCCCCTTATAACCGCTTTGGCCGTATCCCACAAATTTTGGTATGTTGTCTCCTCATTGTCATTCTCCTGGATGAAATTATTGATTGTGTCTATGATTTGCTCTTTCATCCATTCATTCTTCAGGATTAGATTATTTAATTTCCAATTAACTTTTGGTTTATTTTCTCCTGGCCTTATATTGCATGTGATTTTTATTGCATCATCATCTGAAAAAGATGCATTTACTATTTCTGCCTTTCTGCATTTGATTTTGAGGTTTTATGCCCTAACACATGGTCAATTTTTGTATAGGTTCCATGGACTGCTGAGAAAAAAGTAAATTCCCTACTGTCCCCATTCAATTTTCTCCATAGATCTATCATACCTAACTTTTCTAACAATTGGTTTATCTCCCTAGTTTCTTTCTTGTTTATTTTGTGGTTTGATTTATCTAATTCTGAGAGAGCAAGGTTGAGATCCCCCACTAGTATAGTTTGACTGTCTATTTCTTCTTGCATCTCTCTTAATTTCTCCCCTAGGAATTTGGATGCTTTTGCACTTGGTGCGTATATATTTAGTATTGATATTGCTACATTATCTATGGTACCCTTAAATAAAATATAGTTTCCTTCCTTATCTCTTTTGATTAGATCTATCTTGGCTTTTACTTGATCTGAGATAAGGATTGCTACCCCTGCTTTTTTTTTTTTTTTTGATCACCTGAAGCATAATATTTTCTGCTCCAGCCTTTTACCTTCATCCTATATGGGTCACTATGTTTTAGATGTGTTTCTTGTAGACAACATATTGTGGGATTCTGTTTTTTAATCCAGTCTGCTATCCGCTTCCGCTTTATGGGAGAGTTCATCCCATTCACATTCACAAATAGAATAACTAATTCTTTATTTCCTGCCATCTTATTTACCCAAGTTATGTTTTCCCCTTTCCTTTCCCCTTTCTCCCTTCTCCCCTCCTCAGTACTTTGCTTTTGATGACCCCCTCTCCCAAACAATACTCCACTCTTTAGATCCCTTCCCCCTGTTTTTACTCCTTTCCCCTGATTCTTCTATTTTCCCTTCTATTAGTTTATCCCTTTCTTTTCCTCCTTTCCCTCCCACTTCCCTCTAGCAACAGACAAGTTTCTATGTGAAATCAAGTGTCTCATATACACTTTTAGAGCCCAACCTGATGAGAGTAAGATTTACACAATGCTCATCTCCCTCCCCTCTTTATCTCAATTGTATTAGGTTTTCTTTGCCTCTTCAAGAGATTTTACCTTGTTTTTACCTCCTTTTTTTAGATCTTATTTTACCACTTTTCCCCTTCTTTTCTCCAGTATGACAACCTTTCCCCCTCTAGTTTTCTTTTTCATATTATCAAAGTAATATCTAGTTAATTATACCCCCAAACTTTAAGTATCCCCCTAGTAGAAATAAAGTTCTCAAGAGTCGTTTCCTTTTTACCTTTTTATGCATCTCTTGAGTTCTGTGTTTGGATGTCGATTTTCTTGTTCAGATCCAGTCTTTTCATTAGAAATAGGTGAAATTCACCTATATCATTGAATGACCATCTTCTTCCCTGGAGGATAATGCTCATTCTAGCTGGATAGGTTATTCTTGGCTGTAATCCAAGTTCCTTTGCCCTTTGGAATATCTGGTTCCAGGCCCTTCGATCCTTCAGTGTGGAGGCTGACAGATCCTGTGTGATTCTAATTATTGATCCTTGGTATTTGAATTGTTTCTTTCTAGCTGCTAGCAGAATATTTTCCTTGGTGCTGTAGTCCTGAAATTTAGCCACGATATTCCTTGGGGTTTTAATTTTGGGGTCTCTTTCAGGAGGTGATCTGTGAATTCTTTCAATGGTGATTTTGCCTTCTGATTCTACAATCTCAGGGCAGTTTTCTTTCAGGATTTCCTGGAAGATAGTGCTTAGATTCTTTTTTTCATCGTGGCTTTCAGGAAGCCCAAAAATCCTTAGATTGTCTCTCCTAGATCTATTATCCAAGTCGTTGTTTTTCCTAGGAGATATTTCATATTTTCTTCTAATTTTTCATTTTTTTGTTTTTGTTTGACTGATTCTTGAAGTCTTATTGAGTCATTCACTTGCATTTGTTCAATTCTTATTTTTAAAGTGTTGTTGTCTTCAGTTACCTTTTTAAGCTCCTTTTGTAACTGGCCAGTTGAATTTTTTGGTTCATTGCACTCTTTTTCTACTTCACTAATTTTATTTTTCAATAAATTGGTGTCTTTTTCATATCTCTTTTGCAGGGCATCATATCCTTCTTGCAAGATATTGTATCCTTCTTGCACTGATTTCAATTTATTTTCCCATTTATCCTCCAGCTCTTTTATTAGGTTCTTTAAGCAATCTTCCAGAAAGGCCTTTTGAAAAGGGGACCAGTGATGGTCCTTAATAACTTCCTTTGGAGTTTTGTCTAAAGGAACCTCTGGATCTGGGGTCATCACTTCTTTCTCTTGATAAAAGCTGTCTATGGTAAGAGCTCTCTTTTGCTTCTTCATTTTTTTTTTTTTAGACAGCGTGGATATCTCTTTAAGGTAGGAAAAAAAACGGCAGCTGAAAAGGCAGCTGAAGATCTTTGCCCTGGGGCACTTCAGTGAATTAACTTAAGGTGCTGGGCTGGTGGGGGCTAGGACTAAGTCCGAATTACTCCTTAAACAAGGCAAGTCTGCCAGAACACCTGCCCCCAATCAGGACAGAGTGTTCCAAGTGCCTCAGATAAACTCCAGGTGTTTGGAATTTGGAATTTGGAGTTTGGAGCTTCTGCCAGGAAGAGCTGAGCTGAGCTGAGCTGAGCCCCACCCTCACTTCTGGCCTACACCAGAGTTCTCTGACACCAGAGTCCTCTGTTTATCCCTCTGTCTGAGTTAGACAAACCTGATATGAAGTTTTTAAGAGATATCTGCAAGCAGTATCCAAATATTTCTGGATTCGTTGACTTGAAGATCAGTTCAGAGGCTTATTCTATTGTTGATTTGAGAGAAGAACGGAGGAGGACGCAGAGAGTCACCTTTTCACTCTGCCATCTTGGCTCCAAACCAAAGGCCTCGTTTTTAAAATATATACAGAATAGACTCAAATTTATAAGATTACAAGCCATTCTCCAATTGATAAATGGTCAAAAAATATTAACAAACTATTTTCAGATGAAGAAATTAAAACCATTTCTATGTATATGAAGAAATGCTCTAAATCACTATTGATCAGAAAAATACAAATTAAGAAAACTCTTAGGTATCACTACACCCCTCTCAGAATGATTAAGATGGCAGGAAAAGAGGATGATGAATTTTGGAGAAATATGGGAAAACTGGGACACTAATGCATTTTTGGCAGATTTGTGAAACTGATCCAACCATTATGGAGAGCAATTTGGAACTATGCCCCTAAAGTAATCAACCTGTGCCTTTGATCAAGCAGTGTTTCTACTGGGTCTGTATTCCAAAGAGATCTTTAAAAAAGGAAAAGGACCCAGATGTGCAAAAATGTTTTTGGCAGCCCTTTTTGTAGTGGCAAGGAATTGGAAGTTGGAGAATGGCTGAATAATTTATGGTATTTAAATGTTATGGAATATTATTGCTCTATCAGAAATGATCAGCAGAATGATTTCAGAGAGGCCTGAAGAGATTTATATGAACTGATGTTGTTAGGTAAGTAGAACCAGGAGAACATTGTATACATCAATAGCAAGATTATATAATGATCACTTCTGATGCACATGGCTCTTTTCAACAGAGATGTGACTCAGACCAATTCTAGTGGTCTTGTGATAAAGAGAGCCATCTGTAACCACAGAGAGGATTTGGGGGACTGAATGTGGATCACAACATAGTATTTGCACTTTTTTGTTGTAGTTTGCTCACATTTGTTTTCTTTCTCATTTTTTTTCCTTTTTGATCTGATTTTTCTTGTGTAGCATGATATATGTGGAAATATGTATAGAAGAATTGTACATGTTTAGCATATATTGGATTACTTGCTGTCCAGGAAAGAAAGTGGGGGAGAAAATAAAAAGCTTTAATAAAAAAGAAAAGAAAATGGGGAGCGATAAAAATGTGCCCATCTTTTCTCACAAGGAGCTCCTGAGAAAGTAATGAGATCATTTATATGTCATGAAATGTCATTTACTATAAAAAAGTAAGAATTATCATCATCCACACCATCACCATTTTTGTCATCTTCATTATCATCATTTATTGTTTATGATTACAAGTTGAGGTATGTATTGTTTTGGCATAAACTTGTGATTCCTTCAGTGTATAAACAAAAAAGTATAGAAACTATACTTATGTGAATGTGGAAATATTGTCTTAATCGTTTCAATTCTGCAACTTTTTTGGAACAAGTTTTAAAGAATCACCAAAGATCTAAGAGGTTAAGTAGGTTGCATGTCATGACACAGGTAGTATGTATCACTGCATGAAATATTCAGGGAGGACCAGAACCTCTAGTGGGGGAGTTGCTGAGCCCTTTTCAGATCTTCTTATTCACCTTTAGTATCCACCTGTCACTCAACTCTCTTCTGTGGTTACAAGAAGTTGTAGCACGTGCAGGTGACCTCTCCCAGTAAAATCATCTCAGCACTCAATCCAAACCAAATTGAGAGTAAGTGGTAGGTCTCAAATCTCTCAATGAGCTTGGGGGAATGTCTACTCTGGGCATCTGAAAACTTCCCATGGCAGTATGAGAGGATGAGAACAATTTGTTCCAATGGCTACTTAGGTACCTGAAACACTTAGAGCTTGGATAAACATTGAAGACACTAAAGTCATCTACTGCATCTGAGGCCATTGCCAGTCATTCTGACTTTTTTCTTGCCACTGGACTTTGATGATGCTGGAGGAGAGAGTGAAGCTAATTGTTGTGCAACTCTGCCTCAAATCAATTTACATCCAAGTCAAGACAACCACATGAAAGAAAATATTTAAGTCAGAATATAAAATTGAACCCAGGGGTTTTTTTTTGTTTTTGTTTTTGTTTTTTAATACCAAAGCTAGCCTACAGTCTCCTCTACTTCTCATAAATTCAAGTATACTTTCATCAAGAAAAGTCATTTATTGGTAATTGAGAACTACAGAAATAATGTAGTCTGATAACTATGCTCTCTATGAGGAAGTAAGTTCTTTGCTACTAATAGCTTACTTAGAATGATAAACAAGCAATGCTAGGCACTCTTAGTACCTATGTAAATAAATGATTAAGAAGCATGTATCATTGTATTATATATATTATAATATATACATTTATGCATGTATATATATATACATGTGCTCTTACTCAGCAGCATGGTGTAGTGGATTGAGCTAAGGGATAAGATTTAGGACTCCTGGGTATTGTACTGTCACTAAAAAGCTGGGTGATCTTTGACAAGGTACTGAATATTTCTGAGCTTCAATTTTCTCATCTCTGAAATGAAAATAAGAAAAGCAGCTGCTCTCATTACAATAGAAATACATATATGTATGTATGTATACATATATACTCAGGCTCTTGAGGGAAAAACTGAAAAACAAAAGATATCAACCTAGCCTATCTTAAATTTTAATTTCTAACCCCCTTGAAATATGTCTTTTAAAATTCTTCAGGTATTTCTTGGTCTTTCCAATAAGGTGTGTGTATATACATGTTTGGCTGTATATATATATTATATACATATGGACACAATCTGGTTTTGGTAGCATTTTGTGAGTGGTATTATGTATTGCTTCAACAGAAATTGAAGTACTCTTTGAGAGAAAGCAGAACAGTCACTAGTAGAACAGTAGGTAGAGGGTGTCACTTGTGAACAGAGTGTTTTACTGACATCAAAAAAGCACTTTCCCACTTTTGAGTCCTGACTCTGGTATCTACTTGCCCTGTAACCTAGCAAAGTCATTCATCTTTCTGAATCTTCATTTTCTCTTATTTCTAATTCTGAAACCAAAATGCATCTTTTAAATAAGCTTTGGACTTGGTCTGCCATAGCTACAAGAGGGATGGTTTATTCAACAATCCACAGAACTTTGAAACTTTCTATTAAAGGGGCTAGAGATGAATTGTATTTTAATGCTAATTGAGGCCCCAAAAGTGTCCAAAGTTGCAAGAGCAGTTAATAACTGCAGAATTAGTATTCAAATCTCCTGATTCTTCTGGATAGTAGTATTTCTTGGTATTTCTACTCTACTGATATTGGCTTTGTTTGAATTCAGCCTTCATGTATTATGTAACTTCCTGGCTATGCCCCATTTCCTTCCTCCTCTTCCCTCCTTTCCTTATTCTTCCCTTCCTTCTCTCTCCCTTTCTCCTCTCTCCCTCCCCATACCCTCTCTCACTTTCTGTCTCTCACTGTGTCTCTTTCCTTCTCTTCTGTCTCTCTGTCTCTGTCTCTGTCTGTCTGTCTCTGTCTCTCTGTCTCTGTCTGTCTGTCTCTGTCTCTCTCTCTGTCTCTCTCTGTCTCTCTCTCTTTCTGTCTCCTTTTCTTCCCTTCACACCATGCACTAATGTCTTTACCCTCCTTCTTCCGAAGTAGATGGTGAGCTGGCTGAGCTAACGAGTTCCCTGCTGCCCTGAAAACTAAGACAGAAATAGCTTTTGTTCTGAGGGTATTCAAGCTCATTTCATACTCAGCAGCATGGTATAGTGGATAGAGCCAGGGGATGAGATTTAGGAGGTCTGGGTAGCAGTACTTGTACTGTCACTAAAAAGCTGTGTGGTCTTCCATAAGGTATTGAACATTTCTGAGCCTCAGTTTTCTCATCTCTGAAATAAAAATAAGAAAAGTAGCTGCTCTCATTATGAGATTCTTTGATTCAATGGTCCCAAAAAAGTCTTTGGCTAAAGTAGATGTTAGTCTAAAATCTAGAATTCTGATGTCCAGGCCCACTGGCTCAAAATTAACTTTAGTTTTAAGGAATCAGCTTGTTATTTCATTAGTTAAAGAAGCTCTATTTAAAGAAATTTCTTCTACTAGTACAGGTCACTACTTTCTTTTAAATGTAGTCTTAGAAAGTTATGTAGAATGCTGAGAAGTTACGACCTGACGAGGGTCACAAAGCCTAAATGTATCTTATGCAGGACTCAGACTTGGGTCTTATTATTTTCAAGCCCACCAATTAATCTACTCTAGTATTTAACTTTAGATGTAACCACATAATATAAAAGTCATTCAATCTCAAAGTTGAAAAGGACCTCAGAAGTCATCTAGTCATCTGTAGTAGAGGAAAACATCAACTACAAAAGTTGACATCTAGTTTCTTCTTGGACCCCTAAAAGTAATCAGGAGCTCCAGCTACCTTTTATAATAGCACTTTGCTCTGTGGGCAATTTTGATGGTGAAGAAGATTTTCCTTATGGTGGACCATAATTTAACTCTTTGAGTCTTCTGCTTATTGACTTTTGAGGGCCAAGCTGAATCAATTCTATATTTAATCCTTTTAAATCTCAGCTAAAGTTTCCCTTTCTGCAAGAAGTTTTTTTATGGTCTACCTTAATGTTAGTAGTACCTTCCTTTTGATGTTATATTCCATTTATCCCATGTATCTTGTTTGTACATAGCAGTTTCCATGTTGTATCCCTCATTAGTTTATGAATTACTTCAAAGCAGAACTCCTTTACCTTTCTTTGTATTCCCTTCTTCCTTGCCCCCTACTTTAACTTAGAGTTAAGTACCTTATTGATTTGACTTTTCTTTTTGCAGCAAAATGCTAAGGCTCCCATGTTTAAACAAATACCAAATGGAAGAGAAGAAGGGGAAAAGTTTGAAGGATAGTCCAGAGGCAAGAGAGTCAGGGAGAACATTTACAAGGATCATAACAAGATGTCAATGAAATATTGAAGTGTTTCATTTCTTCGTTTTTTTTAATGGTGTTAATTGTTGTGAGTTAAAACATCAAATTCCTTTCTCTGATGATAGCCCTTCACATTACTGAAGACAGTGATCCATATTCTTCCCACCAAATCTTATGCAGGTAAATTTTACTGACTTTCAAGTAATTCTAATATGATATGGTTTAATAAGATTATAAATTGAAAAAGGCAGTATAGTAAAGTAGGTAGAGATGCCCTCAAAGCTATGAAACTTACACTCAAATCTCACCCCTGACACATCCTTATGGTACATCCTTGTGCGAGTTATCAAACTTCTCAGTACACTAGACTACTCTCTAAGACTAAAGGCAGCAGTCAAAGTGCCTAACTACATCGGCAGAGAAAATGTCCATACTTATGGAATTATTTGTATTAAGGTCTATTGCCCATCCACCACAGATTCAGAATAAGTTATAGAAACTAGTGCTGTGTGGTTATTAGAAGAGATTGTCAGTTGCTCTTCCTCATCCCTCCCTGCCTTTTCACCCCAAGCTAGGATTTGTAAAAGAGCTCAAAGGCAAAAGTCAACTTAGTCTAGAAAAAGCATGACCATATATAATGTTACTGAAATTGCTGTGACCCACTTAGCTAATGAGGTCAGGGTAAGTGAAAAAAGTATGAAGAAAAGACAGAGACAGACAAACAGACAGAGACAAAGACAGACAAAAACAGAGACAGAAGAGAGAGAGAAACCAAGAGACAGAGACAGATACAAGGGGGGAGTCCATTACTTTAATTATCTTGGTACTTTACCTATCTCCCACATATACATAAAAAACTACTAGAAAATTTAAATACAGAAAAAATCAGAAGATGAGGTTCTTGTCTATGCATACTAAATGAAGTACATCACTGGGATAATTGCCCACATAATTCAAAGGCTGATACATTTTTTAAAAAGATAAATAGCATTCAATTTAAATACTCTGGGTGCAGGTACACATTCTACCATTAATTTGGCATGTAGCCTTGTAAAGAGTTATGTAAAGGGAAAGCAGTGGTGTTGTAATACAAAAAAATCCCAAAAACAAACAAAAAACACTGGCTAGAGATCCTAGAACTCTAACTTTTCATGTAATTCAAATGTTTTGAAAGCCTAAAGTCACAATAAAATGTTAATTATCATCATTATCAATCCATTATTATTTATTGTCTATGTATACTTGGACAAGCCACTTTTCTTCTCTATCAATAATAGCTAGTAGTGATATGGCACTTTGTTTTGCAATGAGCTTTACAAATATCTCATTTTAGCTTTATGATAAACCTGAGAAATGATGCTATCACAATCTCCATTTTATAGATGAGAAAGCTGAGGCAGGGATTGTCACACAGCTAATATGTTATAAAGCTCTATTTGAATTCAGGTCTTCCTGACTCCAGGTCTACTATTATAACCTTATTGTAAACTGTGAGGATTTATGAAATTCAGATCCCTTCTTGCTCTAATATTCTATAGTCCTATGTTGGGTTAGTCATGTCATTTTTCTGTGGATTGGTTTCCTCAGTTGTAAAACACTGATTATAATTTTTGTACTTTTTTGTGATAACCAGATGAGATAAGGAGTATAATATAAGGAGCTTTACAGTCTTATATAAAAGTTGTTTATATTTTTGTTATTATAATAAAACTTTACATTCATATAACCCTTTATGTGAATTATTTTACTTAATTCATAAAATAGTGATACAAGCTAAGTATTACAAATACAGTAATGTGCTTTATAGAAGCTGGTTTTAAGACTTATCCAGGGTTAGACAGCTAGATGGGAGTTTTCTCTAGCCCAAGTCCAACCATTTCCCTATCTTTCCACAGACAATTGTGTTATCATTGGAACTATTATTCTTTCTTGTCTAGTGCCTCCTACTAGTGTGATTGTAAATTCTCAAAATCTATACCCCTGAGATCAAATTCCAGGAGGCCCAAGTAGGAACAACTGTAAGTGAGTCTAGAGAAGAAGAATATTCTTGTTTGAGGAAAGTCAACTTCAGAGGGTGTCTATCAGAGAGCTAATTACCTAGGTATGAATTACAAGGACATAGATGTTAATGAATAGTGGGGCTGTATTCTGCATCCCTGGAGGGAATACCCTTGCCAAAATTATGAATTTTTACAAATATCAAAGCATTGCTGGTACCCTGTGCCTTTATTAAATTATATTTATTTTATATTTATCTATGTGTGTATAGATAGAGTTTAAGCATCAAGAAGACAGGCACAGCTTCATTTTTATATCTGTATCCTTAGCACCAAGGACAGTGACTCATACTTCTTAAGCACTTACAAATAAACATGTACTGACTTTTCATAATTATTAGGCCCATGATAGTTTAAATGATCCATAAAATGGTCACAATAGGATCATAGTTTTAGAACTAGAAGGAACCTTTGAGGACATTTAGTCTAAAGCTTCTTAAACTGTGAATCATAACTACATATGGGATTGCATAACTGAATGTGGGGGTGCCAAAAATTTGACAACAGTGAAAGGTTTCTGAATACAAAGACCAAAGATTAATCAAATACTTAATGAATCCAAGGTGTTCACTTTGTATCCTGTGACTTCACTGCAGCCTTGTTTCTGAATACACAACACGCATACATTGCATTGTATGTGCATAAATGCTTCCAGAAACACTTTGGCTCAAATTCAAGATGGGTCTTAAAGATTTCTTCAGCAAAATGGGGTCACTAGTGGAAAAAGTTTAAGAAAATACTGATTTTGTCCAAAATTTATCTTATAAATAAAGAGAGTTAAGTGATTTGATTTGTTCAAGCTCACATGAGTAAATAGGGGAGCTAGAGCCTGAATCCAGGCTGTCTCATTCCAGGACTAGTATTCTGTATTAGTATTCCCTGGCTCCCCTCACTTCACAATCTCAAGTAAGTATTGCCTCCCCTTTTCCTTGTTCCAGGATGAATTAGATTTAGAAGACAGAGATATTCCTTCATCAAGAAGTTTTAGATTTGCTCTCCTTGGCCCCAGAAGGCTGAATTAGGCATTAATAGTGATGTTGTTGATGATGAATCAGATTTCAATGCCATGTAAGACATTCTTAAACAGTTTTCCAAAATTTGAAAACACTTCTTTATAATATTGTGGGTTCCCCATGAATAAGGTTTTCCAGTAGGTGATTTCTGCTATGATGAGGACAGGACCAGATATTATCTTAGTTCTCTTGCAATTGTAATAACATCTTATATTTCTATCCAAGCATGAGATATTGCAGTTTCAGTTCCAGACTGCCACAGTAAAGCAATTATTTCAGTAAAGCAAATCATTAATTTTTTGTGCTTATACAAGTTATATTTAATCTATACTGTGATCTATTAAGTGTGCAGTAGTGTTATGTCTTAAAGATATACTTACCTTAATTAAAATAATTTATTAATAAAAATGTTAACTATCATCTAAACCTTCAGGAAGTCATAATATTTTTTTTCTGGTAGACAATCTTAGCTCTACATTGATAGATAGCTGCTGACCCTTCAGAGTGGGGGTTGTTGAAGGTTGAAGTAGCTGTGGTAATTAAAAAAAAATAAGACAATGATGAAGTTTGCCACAATTGATTGACTACTTCAACATTTAGAAATCATTATAGATTTATAAGTTGACCCAATCTCACTATTGTGATGTCTCAGGGAATAGGGAAGCTTCAGGAGAAAGCAATAGACAGGGAGCAGTCACAACACACACTTTTATCTATTAAGTTTGCCATTTTATATAGACACAGTTTGTGGTTCTCTAAAACAATTACAATAGTATCTTGAATATTACTAACCACAGAATAGCATAACAGATAAAATTATAATGAAAATTTTTGGAATATTGTGAGAATTATCAAAATGTTATACAGAGAAATGATGTGAGCATATTCTATTGGAAAATATGGCTCTAATAGACTTGTTCAAAGCAGGATTGCCACAAACAGTAAATTTGTAAGAACAAAATTTAAAACAAAAACTGCAATATCTGTGAAGCACAACAAAGTGAAGTGCAATAAAACAAACATCTGTCTATAGAAATATTAATGCTATTTTCTGTGATTCACACAAGTGAAAAATAAGGCCCATTAAATGTAAATAATATGCCCAGGATTACACAGATATGCACTAGCTCCAGTTTTTTTTTTTTTTACAATGACATTTGACTAATAATCATGATAAGAATAGTAATAGTATTTATGGCAATTAAAGGTTTACAGAGTGATATGCAAATATCTCACTTTTGTCCTTATAATAACCGTGAGAGAGAAGTGCTTTTATGATCCCCATTTTATAGATGAGGATCACATGGCTAGTTGAGTTGTGTCTTGAGATTGTATTTCTTTCTCATCTACCTGTATGAATTGGCTGACACATATTACAGTTCTATTCTCCCATTTTGATTTTGAGCTATTCTGTGCTCCATACCTAGCATTTGCCTCCTTCATTGATAATAAGTCAACTAAACTAATATGTGGGTTGAAATATTAAGCTTATCTCCATTAATGCCAGCTAAAGAGAGCAGCAGAATATGAGCATTAGGCCATAAACTTCTAATGGGAAGCAGTTTTTTAAAATCTTATGGTTAGAATTAGATTAATTTAGTGTGTTAATGAAGTTTGACAGTGTTTTAACCTCAGAAATAGAAGTTTAATTATGCTTCTTTTCTTTTAATTTTGAGATACTTATTTAAGAATCCAACAAAAGACATAAAACACAAATAAGCACATGCACACTCATATACCAATAAAAGATACATTTATGCAGGTTATAAGCAACTGAACAAAACTAAGATTTGGAGATCAGAAACAAGGGGTTCTGGCATTACTTTTTCTAATGTTACCAATAATATCTTTTGTTTTTTAAAAATTACTTTTTTTAATATTCATTTTCTTAAAATTTTGAGCTCTGAAGCCTTTTCTTCCCATCCATCCCCATGCATTAAAATGACAAGAAATATGATATCAATCAAACTTGTGAAGTCATGCAAAATGTTTTATATTAATCATGTCACACACAAAAAGACAAAACCAAAACCAAATCAACCAAAAAAGCAAGCAAATAAATGAAAAACGGAGCCAAATTATTCAGGACCATGGAGTAACATGGAATTTTCACCCTGGGGGAAAATTGATCAAGTTTGAAGCTAGACTAAAAGTGTCCAGCTTACACAGCTGGCTCCATTTTCTACCTGAAACATCAAGGACTCTCCTTCATTTTGTTATTCTTAGTCCCTGTGGACCTAAGGAATTATCTTCAGAGATTTATTAGAAAGAATGGGAGCATTGGAGTGAAGATATATAGATATAAAACCCAGCAATATTTCTGAGTATGCAGGTCCTTTTGCCTTTTCTATTATCTTCTTGAGACAGTAGTGGTGTTGCTGGGTCAAAGGATATGCACAATTTTATAGCCTTTTGAGAACGGTTTTAAATTGTTCTCCAGAATGATTGAATCAGTTCACCACTCTACCAAAAGAATATTAAGATTTTTATTTTTCCACATAACCTCCAGCATTTTTTTTCTTTTTTTCCTTTTAGTTCATGTTAGCTGTGAGGTGCTTAAATTTGCATTTCTCTTATTAATATTGTTTTGGAGCATTTATTTGGTTATTTATAGCTTTTATTTCTTCTGAGAACTGTTCATATTTTTGCTGTTATGAATTAAGGAATTGTTGTTAATTTTATAAATTTGATTCAGTTTTCTAGATATGTAACAAATGAGGCTTTTATCCAAGAAACTTGTGTAAAATTTCCCTTTCATTTTCCTGACTTCTTTTTAATTTTGGCTGCATTGATTTTATTTGTTGAAAAGCTTTTTATTTTCATAAAATCAAAATCATCCACTTTACTTTCCATGCCTCTGTCTCTCTTGTTTGATGATAAACTCTTCCCTTATCCATAGATCTGACAGGCAAAATTTTCCATGCCCCTCCTAATTTACTTGTGATAGCAATTTTTATATCTAAGTCATGTACTCATTTTGACCTTGCTATATTATGTGAGATGTTGTTCTATGGCTAATTCCTACTAAAACTGCTTTCCAATTTTCCCAGAAATTTTTGTCAGATAGAGTTCTTACCCTAAAAGCTTAGATCTTTCGATTTATCAAATACTAGGTTACTATGATCATTTACTATATTATGTATTATGTAACTGATCTATTCCATTCCATTTCTTAAATCAGTACCAGATTGTTTTGAATATTACTGCTTTTTAATATAGTTTGAAATCTGATAGAATTGTCAGTATCCTTCACATTGTTTTTCTTTGATTCTGTTGATATTCTTGAACTTTTGTTCATCTATATGAATTTTGTTATTATTTTCTACTTCTCTGAAATAATTATTTGGTGGTTTGATATGTGATTGAATAAATAAATTGATTTAGGTAGAATTGTCATTCTTATTATATTGGTTTAGTCTGTTATTCAGTCATAAATGATACTTTGTGACCCCTTTTAGGCTTTTATTGGCAAAAATATGGGAGTTGTTTGCCATTTCCATTTCCAATTCATTTTACACATGAGGAAAATTAAGGCAAACAGGTCCAGGGTCACATAGCTACTAAGTATTGATATAAACTGTCCCCCTTTATCTTGGAGGGGGAAGGGTTGCTGAGGCTTGAATGAAAACCCCTCCGGACTTCTGGGAGGAACCCCACCCTCCTATTTATAGGGATCCCTAGGTGGGATCTCCACCTATACACTCTTCTGTTCACCTGGAAACTCTTAAATGGAATCTCTAATCAATTGGAGATCTTGGCCTAGCACATAATCACTGCCCTCTGTAGAAATTAGCCCTTAATCTCCCCAGCCTCAAGCCTTAGAAGATTAAATAAAAGGCTAATAAAAGGACAACTCTGAACCCCTACTTCCCTTTTGGAATTGACCTGCTGAGAGAGTTGTTTTTTTCAACATAATAAACCCATTTTTACCACAAACCTCTCACCTCATTCATTGGGATTACCCTCATTTCTCATACTTCAACAATATCTCCAGCCACCTACTTGCCTTGATTTACTCCATTCATGAGCAATTAGTAATTTTTTTCTTTTTTTTTTTGAATTTTTCCCATAATATTTTATTTTTCCAAATATGTGAAAAGATAGTTTTAAATATACCTTTTTGTAAAACACCATACATTTCATAAAACTTTGTGTTCTAAAATTTTCTCCCTAAACTTAAATATTCCAGCTTCTGGGATAAGAACTCACTATTTGACAAAAAAAAAAAATTGTTGGGCAAACTGGAAAAAAATGGGAGAAAGTAAGAACTGAGCAACACTAATATCCTATACCAAGATATCTCATGAATTTTTTTGTACCTAGTACTTGACACATAATTAGTATTAATTAACTCTTTTTTAACTATATTAATTTCTTTTTTTTATTTTTTATTTTTTTTAATGAATACTTTTTATTTGGAAAACATGTATGGGTAATTCTTCAACATTAACCCTTACAAAGCTGTTACAAATTTTTCCCCCCTACTCCCCACCCCTCCCCTAGATGGCAGGATATCCACTACATGTTAATTATGTTAAAAATAATTAGTAATTTTTTTCAATTGATTATATCTGTCAATGTGAAAATTATTTTGTAACTGTGTTCATGCAATTCCTTTGTTAGTATTGGCCAGTAGATTCTACAGAATTTTATATTGTCTATCATTATTTCAAATTGAAGTTCACTTTCTATGTTTTCCTGTTGGATTTTGTTGGTAATACATAGAAATTTTGATGATTCATGTTATTTATGTTGCATCCTGCAACATTGTTAAAGTTAATTGTTTCAACTTCTCTTTTCTTTTTAGTTGATATTCTAGGGTTCTCTAAGTATACTATCATTTTATCTGCAAAGGATAAAAATCCAGTTGAATATTTTCATTTTTTTAAATGTGTTTCTTGAGTTATTGCTAAAACAAGCATTTCTAAGACAATAGTGAAATAGTGAACAATAGAACATCCTTGCTCTACTTCTGATTTTATTGGTAAGATTTTTTATCCCCATTACAAATAATTCTTTTTCTTAGTTTTGTGTAGATGCTTTTTTATGATTTGAAGAAGTATTCCATTTATTCCTATGCTTTCCAGTGTTTGTAATAAGAATCGATTTTGTTTTATGTCAAAAAGATTTTTCTGCATTTACTGTGATAACCACATGATTTTTGTTGTTTTTGTTTTTTATGCCCACTATGCTTATATTTATTCCTCATTCAACCAAACTTATATTCCTGGTAAAAATCCTACTGGATTGTGTATTATCTTGTGATATTCTGCTGTAGTCTTGCTATTATTTTATTAAAATTTTTTCATCAGAATTCAATAGGGAAATTGCCCATACTTTTCTTTTGTTTGTTTTTGTTTTTATCTTTTGCATTCTCCCTGGTTTAGGCATCAGTTATATTTGTGTTATGAAAGAAATTTGTTAGTCCAAATTACTTACAAGTAGGTAATTTGTCATTACCCCCATTTCCCCCCAAATAGTTTATCTAGTATCAGTTTGAATTGCTCCCTAAATATTTGATATAATTCATTTGTAAGTCCATCTAATACTGAAAATATTTCATATGAAGATTATTTATGATTTGCTCAATTTCCTTTTGTAGGATAGGATTATTTAAGCATTCTTCTGCCTTATCTGGGCAATTTATATTTTTGTAAATATTTATCCTTTTCACTTAGATTATAAGTATTAGTGGTATATAATACTGGCAAAAGAACTCAATAATTTCTTCAATTGCATCTTCATTGGTGTTAATATCCACTGATTTTATTTTTGATACTGGTAGTTTGGTTTTCTTTCTTTTTAAAAAAATCAAATTAAGCAATGATTTATATCTTTTATTATTTCTACCCCTATAAAACTAGTAAATAAAATTTTTTGTTTACTAATAATTCATTGCTTGTTTTTTAACTTTTAATTTTATTACTCTCTTAATTTTCAGGATTTCCATTTTGATGTTTAATTGAGCATTTATAATTAGTCACTGTTACTTTCAGGCCCAAATCATTGATCTCTTCTTTCTCTCTTTTATTGATGTATATGATGTATATGTTTAGAGATATACAATTTCCCTGAAATACTGACTAGGCTACATCCAACAAATTTTGATGTGTTGTTTCATTGTTGTCATTCTCTTTAATAAATTTATTGATTCCATGATTTATTCTTTATCCACTCATTGTTTAGGATTAGATTATTTAGTTTCTAATTAATTTTTAATCTTTGTTTCCATGATCCTTTATTGAATGTAATTTTTATTGCATTGTAGTCTGAAAAGGGTATAGTTAATATGTCTGTTTTTTTGGGTTTTTTTGTTTGTTTTTTTGCATTTCACTGGATTTTATACTCTAATACAATCAGTTTTTGATAAGGTGCTATCTGCAGCTAAGAGGAAAAAAGATATATTCCTTTATATTCCCATTCAGTTTTCTCCAGAGATCTGTCTTATACAACCTTCCTAAAATTCTATTCATTTCCTAAATTTATTTCTTATTTATTTTATGGTTAGATTCATCTAGCACTGAGAGGCAGAAATTTAGGTCCCCTACTAGCATAGTTTTATTGTCTATTTCCTCCTGTAATTCATTCAATTTTCTTTTAAGAATGTGTATGTTACAACATTTGGTGCATTGAAATTACTTCATTGTCTATGATCCTTTTATCAAGATATAGTTTTCCTTATATCTTTTCATTAGGCCTATTTTTATTTTTACTTTATCTAAGATCATGATTGCTATTCTTAATGTTTTTACTTCACCTGAAATATAATAGATTGTTTCAGCCCCTCATTGTAACTCTGCATGTGTTTCTGTTTTAAATGTTTTTTTTTTTTTTAGTAAGCAATATTTTGTTGGATTCTAATTTCTGATCCATTCTGATATTTGCTTCCATTTTATGGGTGGGTCCATCTATTTACATTTGTGGTTATGATTCCAAATTGCACATTTTTTTTATTCTCTTTTCTTCTGTTCCATTTCTCTCTCCTTTTACCCTGACACTTCATGATTGTTTTGATTTGACTACTGTTTGCCTTGTTTTGTCCTCCCTTTCATGACTCCTTTCTGTCATACTTTTCCCTTGCTACTTCCTGGTTAGGTAAGATAGATTTGCATACCTAACTGAGTGGTGTGTGTGTGTGTGTGTGTGTGTGTGTGTGTGTGTTTTCTTTAAACTAATTTCAAAAAGAATAAAGATAAAGCATTGCCTGCTTCTCCCCTCCAATCCCGGCCCATTTCCCCTATACTATAAAAGCTCTTCCTTATATGTGTCTTTTATGTTGGATGATTTTTCCCCTTCTCCCCCTTTTCCTCCTTATCCCTGTGCATCATTCTTCTTACCTAACCATTGAAAAATATCATTGCAATATAGCAGATTAACTCCTGTGCCCTCTGTCTTTCTAACTGCCCAAATAATGATAAACATCTTAATGGTTAGATGTATCATGTTGCCACATAGGAATGTAAACAGTTTAACCTTGTTGATTCTCTTATGATTTCTCTTTCATGTTTACATTTTTATGCTTTTCTTGAGTATTGTATTTGAAAGTCACAGTTTCTATTCAGGTCTGGTATTTTAAATATGAATGCTCAAAAGCCTTTTTTTTTCTCATTAAATATCCATTGTTCCTCTGAAGAATTATAATCAGTTTTGCTGGGGTAGGTGATTCTTGGTTGTTATCTTAGTTTCTTTGCCTCTGAAATATCATATTCCAAGCCCTTCATTCATTTAACTTAGTAGGTGTTAAATCTTGACTCTATAGTATTTGAATGGTTTCTTTCTGAGTATTTGACATTTTCTGTTTAACCTGAAAACTCTGGAATTTGGCTGCAATATAATTAGGCTGTAATATAAATTTTCATCATAGGATATCATTTAGGGAGTTATTGGTAGATTATTTCAATTTCTCTTTCACTCTCTGGAATATCAAATTAATTGTTTTTTAATTTCTTGGAATATGGTATTTAGGTACTTTCTTTTGATCGTGGCTTTCAGACAAGCCAGTTATTCTCAAATGATCTCTTTTTTATTTGTTTTCTAGAGAAGTTAATTTTTGATGATATATTTCAAATTTTCTTCTTTTTTCCTTTTGACTTCATTTTATTGTTTTTTGATGTCTTGATTTTTTTTTGCTTCCATGTTGTTTTCCTTAATGAACATCTGTATCTTCTTAGCCATTTGTCTAATTCTACTTTTAAGGAGTTATTTGTGACACTAATTTATTGTTGGTGGAGTTGTGAACTGATCTAGCCATTCTGGAGAGAATTATGGAACTATGGCCAAAGGGTTTTCAAATTGTGCGTACAATTTGACCCAGCAGTGTTTTTATTGGGCCTGTATCTCAAAGAGATAATAAAAAAGGGGAAAGGGACCCACTTGGGCAAAAATGTAGCAGCCCTTTTTGTAGTGGCAAGGAACTGGAAATTGAGTGGATGCCTATCAATTGGAGAGTGGCTGAGTAAGTTATGGTATGGTATTTTATGGAATATTATTGTTCTATAAGAAAAGATCAGAAGGGTAATTTCAGAGAAGCCTGGAGAGATTTACATGAACTAATGCTGAGTAAAATGAATAGAACCAGGAGATCATTACAGCAACAGCAAGATTATATGATAATCATTTCTGAAGCACATGGCTCTTTTCAACAGTGCGGTGATTCTGATAAGTTCCAATGAACTTCTGATGAAGTGAGCCATTTGCACCCAGAGAGAGGAATATGGGAACTGACTGTGAATCACAACATAGTATTTTCACTTTTTTGTTGTTACTTGCTTTTTCTTTTCTTTCTCATTTTTTTTGATCTGACTTTTCTTGTGCAGCATAATTGTGGAAATATGTACAGAATTTCACATGTTTAAAATATATTGGATTACTTGCCATCTAGGGGATGAGGTGGCAGGGAAGAGAGGGAGAAAAAAAAATTGGAAACAAGATTTTGCAAGGGTGAATGTTGAACAGTACCTATGCATATGTTTTGAAAATAAAAAGCTTTAAAGAAAAAAAAATAGGAGTTATTTTCTTCAGTATTTTTGTATATGGGAAGGTAGGTGGTAGAGTAGTTAGACTGCCAGACCTACAATCAAGAAGATTTATCTTTGTGAGTCCAAATCTGGCCTCATATACTTACTAGTGTATGACTCTGGGAAAGTCACTTAACCCTGTTTGCCTCCATTTTCTTATCCATAAAATAAACTTAAAAAGGAAATAATAACCACTTCCATGTCTTTGCCAAGAAAATTCTAGAGTGGTAAAGAATAAGACATAACTGAAAAATGAAATTTTTGTCCCTCTTTTACCAAGTTGTCATCTTTTCATAATTTTCTTGCATTGCTCTCATTTCTCTGCTCTCATTTTTATTCTATCATTCTTATATGAATTTGAAAATCCCTTTTAATATTTAAAGGAATTCTTATTTTGCTTGTGTTAAATTCACTTTTTTTCCTTGAAACTTTGCTTGTAGCTTTTTTGTGACATTCTTGTTTTCTTTTGAGTTAGTGTCTTAATTTTTTCTGTCACTATAGAAGTTTGCTGTGGCTGGATTCTGGGGTTTGTTTGTTTTTTTAGGCTATTTCTTGACTTTGGGCTTTAAATTTTGATTCTGTTCTCAGAGTGAACTGGGGATGACATTGTGTCAAGATCTAGACTTTTTCAAATTGTTTTTTTAAGAGCTAGTTCTAGGAGTCTGGAAATTTTTGATGATTCCAAAGTATTATGATTGAAGAAGTGTTGTCACTGTTCTTTTGCAATTATAGGTAATATTGTTCCTCACAGCCCCTATTACTTGGAACAACACATTCTCCTTGTGGCTCTAGAATTGATTATTGGCATTGTAATTACCAATAAGTGCCCTCTCCCAGGTCCAGTTGGTAGTACAGGGATCCCTGTAGTCTCTTTTTGACTAGTTGTTCAATCCCCTTACTGTTGCTAGCTTAAAAAATGCAAAAGCTACTGATACTGCTTTTGACACCTCTGAGACCCATTACTAATGTTGCTATCAGCTAGGCTCTTGGTCAATCCATACCCCCATGTCATAGACCTCTCCTTTTGAGATCCTAAGTTGTTTTAGGATGAGAAAAAGTTTTGTCCCAACATTTTGTTGAATCTTCTACTCTAGAATGTTTGAAGCCTTATTTTAAAGTCATTTGGAGGGGAATACTGCAAAAGTTCAGGTGTTCTCTCCATTACCCACCCTGTCCTCAAATATCTTATTTGATAAATCCAATAGTATTTTTTTATTTTTTGCTTTTTCTGCAGTTTTGACTCTACTTTTTCCTTTCTCCTGATTTTCCTATTTCTTTGACTACTTTTATTTTCTCTTCTTTGTGGGGTCTTCATTCATGATCCATTTTCTAAGTGTAAATGGTCTCCTATGCTCTGTCCTGGATCCCCTTCCCTATATCTTGTCCTGCTTATCTCATAGATTCTCATGGTTTCAATTATCACTTCTAACCTTAGTGAATCTTATTCCAGAATTCTTGTCCTGTCTCACCAAAAATCAGATAAACATTTGCATTTGGATGTGTTGTAGGCATCTCAAACTCAACATGCTGAAAATGGAACTTATTCTTCTATTCCCTAACCTTCCCCCTCCTCTAAAATTCATCATTTCTGGTAACAGGATTCCAAAATAATCTATTTCTCCATTTCCCATCTATTATAGCTGATTGATCACTCTCTTGTCATAGTTTACTAAAAAATATCACTTGGAAGAAAAACCGGAGCATCCCGTTTTCCCAGATGTTTCATCTTCTGCTATATTCAGAGGCTGACAACTCAGTGTAAGAGTTGCTGCTGTCACCACAACTCTCAGTGACACTGACATTCAAAAGCAGATCAAACACACGATGCCTTTCATTGAACAGGAAGCAAATGAGAAGGCTAGAGAAACAGACACAAAGAAGAAGGATTCAACCTTTAGAAAAGTCTTCTTGTGCAAACACAGAGAATGAAGATAATGGGATATTATGAGAAGGAAAAACAAATTGAGTAGCAGAAGAAAATTCAGAGGTCCAACTTAATGAATCAGGAAAGATTCAGAGTCCTCAGAGCCAGAAATAACTTTATCAGAAAAGACTTACTAAATGAAGCAAAAGACTCTCCCAAGTAGTAAAAGATACAACCATCTATCAAGTGCTTTTGGATAGTCTGGTTTTTCAAGGTTTATACCAGTTGTTAGAGCCTTGAATGATTGTGCATTGGAAGAAAGAAGATCTTCCTCTGCTCAAGGCTGCAATGCAAAAATAAAAAAAAAATCATTATGTAAAAGATCACAAAAGAAGATGTTCGTCCAAGTTGATCAGGAGGCATACTTTCCAGAGGAAAGAGGTGTAGATATTTAGATCTATAATGGGGATCATAAAATAAAAGCTTCTAATATTCTAGAAAGTAGATGGGAGGTTACAGCCCAACAAATGAAACCAGAAGTTCAGAGGGTCATGTTTGGTGTCAATGCCAGCAGGAAATTTTTAGATAAGGCTCTGATGAGGCTCTATATTCTGGGGGCAAGAGGAATGTTTATCAGTTGCATGATTTCCACTGAGAATCTTTCTCCTATGATCTGTGACTAGATTGAAATGACTTGTGTGTGTGAAGTATATTATAGACTCTTTGTATTTGATTTCTGTAAGTTACTTTATCATGCTTTTATTTCATCATTAATAGTATCACCCCTGTTAATTATTTGGTCTTAGAATGTTTTCTCATTTATATCCATGATTTAAAAACTTAAGGTATAAATATTTTTTTATTTATTAAAGTAAAAAAAATATTTGGGTCAAGCTAAAATAATCTCTTATTTAGGTTATTAACAGATTTGAGAGATGAGGTGATGTTTAGATATTATCTAGGAAAGAATAGCTTTCTACTTTCTTTGGAGAATTTCCTTTACAAATGATTATATTTCCTATTGATTTTTTAAGTCCATACCACATTTTACTCTCTGATCTCATATACTATAGAAATATAGTAAATTTCATTGAGGAGTTCTAAAACATTTAGTAGGAAAATATTTTTATTCAGTTGGACTAAAATTGTGAGTTATGGTAAATTTGCATTCAAGAGCAAGTAACCATGTTAGTACCATTCTTTACAATCTTTCTCCTGCTACAGTAATTTTGGGATGTGTGGGAAAGACTTGGCTTTTGTAGTCTTTTCCTCTTAGGGAATGAAAACATTTATAAGCTCATTTTATTCTCATAGCGGACACAGGAAATGCTGAAGAATTATGCCTGAGGCAAAATTAAATGACTCCTCCAAGATCACTCCATTGATAGTAGAAGGACTTAAAACCCAAAACAACATTCATTTATTCACAAAAAGTAAATAATGATATGAAGAAACTGGTAACTGGCAACAGGGAGAGAATCATATTATTTTCATCATATTCAGTTCTGTATCACTTTGCTTCACTTAAATCAAATTCACACATAAGTCATCTAATCATAATCCACTACTCCATTTACCATGAAATCCTGTGACAATAGGTAAGTAACAAAGTAGCAGGTGTGGTCAAACTGGGAGCTATAGTCACAATCCTAGCAAAGGGCATTTGGTCATCTTTTCAATGGACTGAAGCAGAAATGGGATTCAGCAGTTTTATAAGTATCTGAATTAATGTTTGAGGTGTTCTGCTTCTCTGAGAGGAGGAATGGGTAAAAAAAAATGTACCTTTAAAATTGTCTGCTTCATAAAAACCTTGGTCTGCTTACCATGGGAAGTGGAAATTCCACATTACGGTCAAAACACACACAGAAACATTATTTTTAATTAAAGCTTTTTATTTGCAAAACATATGCATGAGTAATTTTTCATCATTGATCTTTGCAGAGCTTTCTGTTACAAATTTCCCCCCCCCAGCCCCCACCCCTCCCCTAGATGGCAGGAAGTCTAATACACATTAATTATGTTAAAGTACTTGACAAATCGAATAACATATAGAAACATTTTAAAGGTATTTCTAATTACTATTGATATCTGAAAGGTGTACACACTTAGGGACAACATGAAATGTAGTAGAAGGAAATGTAGATTGCACAAATCCAGAGCCACTTCCTTTCGAAATATTCTCAATGACTACTTGTGCCTGATCTGTAGCAATGCCTTTCAAACTCAGACTGGACTGGTCAGCCACAGCCAAATACACCAGACCTTGACTCCAATATTGTGAAGTTATTGATCTTCAAAAATGTAGGGATGAACAACTTGTCTCTTCTAGTGCAAAAAAACATTGTCTTTCTTGCATGAACTGATGCTGAGTGAGATGAGCAGAACCAGGAGATCGTTGTACACGGCAACAACAGTACTATATGAGGATCAGTTCTAATGGACATGACTCTCTTCAACAATGAAATGCTTCAAACCAATTCCAATTGTTCAGTGAAGAAGGCCATATACACCCAGAGAGAGGGATGTGAAATGTGGACCACAACATAATATTTTCATGTTCTCTATTGATGTTTGCTTTCATTGTATTTCCTTTATTGGATTATTCTCTCTTATAGATACGATTGCTCCTGAACAAAAAAATGATGTGTGGCAATAACTATACATATATTCGATTTAAGTATTCTAACATAATTATCATGTAGTGGATATCCTGCTATCTAGGGGAGGGGTGGGGAGTAGGGGGGAAAATTTGTAACAGAAAGCTTTGTAAGGGTTAATGTTTAGGAATTACCCATACATATGTTTTGCAAATAAAAAGTATTAATAATAATAAAACAATAAAAAACATTGTCTTTAACAGAAAAAAACTTGTAAAATAAATATTGAACAGCTTTATCTGCTTTTTGTTGATAGTTATTATTGCATGCATCTTCAGTAAAGTTCATATGCCTTCTTTGATCTTCATTGTTGTTGATGTTGTTGTTGTTTTGTTTTTTGATAAAACTTTTGAAAATTCCCATGTTGTTCTAATTTTCTTTTGCCAGTCTCAGTTCATTTGCAATGATAATACTTCAATCATTATTTTTATTTTATTTTTAAAATATTGTGTCTTTATCTTCTATTGATTGGATTTACTTCCATCTTTTCTATGTTAAAAAAATCTAAATTGGTACTGTGTTCTCATTACCTCCATGTCTGTCAAATCTCATTTCCCCCCATCATTGGAATTGTTTGCCTTTGTTTCTTCATAATTTCATTCTTGAGCATCCCCATCCCTCCTGGCTTCACTTTCCCTGCAGCACTTTTCTCCATGGAATCCTATCTTTCTTTCTTCTGAATGCTTTGAAATCTGCTTTTTAACAATCCATAGATTAGGTCTTAACCCATGTCAGACTGTGCTCAGTTTCCTCTCCTTCTCTATCCGAAACCCTAGGAAAGAGTGTCTCTACCCCCCAAGGTTTCCATTATTTCATTATTACTACTAACAACAGTGAGAATCAGATCTAAAATCTATGAGACCCCCCCAACCCCATACCACACAAACCTCATTATTTCCTTTACATTTTAAGAATAGAATCAATAAAGTGAGAGAAAAAGTTAGTAGACAAAAGTAGAAAGATAGATCTTTAATATATATCTAAATTATTTTTTTAACATAATTTTTTATTTATTTTTTATTTATTTTTTTTTATTAAAGCTTTTTATTTGTATAACATATGTATG
>JAJPUD010003167.1:130768-197696 GCA_023553655.1 Myrmecobius fasciatus | reverse complement strand
GCACTGATTTCAGTTTATTTTCCCATTTATCCTCCAGCTCTCTTTTGAGGTTCTTTATGCAGTCTTCCAGAAAGGCCTTTTGAAAAGGGGACCAGTGATGGTACTGGCTGATGTTCTCTGGATTTTTGTCTAAAGGAACCTCTGGCTCTGGGGTCGTTTCTTTGCCTTGATAAAAGCTATCTATGGTGAGAGCTCTCTTTTGCTTCTTCATCATATTTTTTTTTTTTTTTTTTAGACAGTGTGGATATCTCTTTAAGGTAGGGGAAAAAAAAGCGGCGGCTGCAAAAAGCTTTGCCCTGGGGCACTTCGGCGAGTTGACTTAAGGAGCTGGGCCGGTGGGGGCTAGACTAAGTCCGAATTACTCCTTAAACAAGGCAAGTCTGCCAGAACACCTGCCCCCAATCAGGGCAGAGTGTCCCGAGTGCCTCAGATAAACTCCAGGTGTTTGGAATTTGGAGTTTGGAGTTTGGAATTTCTTCCAAGATGAGCTGAGCTGAGTCCCACCCTCACTTCCGGCCTGCGAAGTTGTCGTCTATTTATCTCTCTGTCCGAGTCCGACTAACCTGATATGAAGTTATCCAGAGAGCTGTGCCCAAATATTTCTGAGTTCGTTGACTTGAAGATCAGTTCGGAGGCTTATTTTATTGTTGATTTGAGAGAAGATCGGAGGAGAGGCAGAAAGTCACCTTTTCACTCCGCCATCTTGGCTCCCACTATATCTAAATTATTTAAACCTTCCAATATTTCTATATGCCAGGATTGTGCTCATATTCTTTACCATGTCTTTATTTATTTCTTATTTCTGAGTAGATGATTTGTAGTACACTTCATTGATAATCATTTCTGTTTGTCTCATTATTGACCCTTATCCAAAAACTCCGTGATATGTTTGAATATCCACACATCAAATGATGAGATTGATGTAGGTCCCAAAGGATGAGATTTAGGAGAACAATTGGCACCATATGTTGGGGTTTGACCATGTGAAGATTTCACAATGGCCATTCTTTTTGACAAAAGGTAGATTTATTTATGAGAAGAGGTGAAAGGCAAAATGAAAAGATATAGTAGACACCAGGAATAATCAATATGAAATAGATTTGAAAGATAGCATATAGTTAGTCCAGAAAATGGTTTTTAATAATTAACAATGAAAAAGACAAGCTCCCTAGTGGAATTCACAATTAACTAAGAGAAAGGGAATACACAATGAGGTGGGAGTAATCCACTGGCAGGCTAAATCCATAGAGAAGTTTGGAACCTAAAAGACATAATTAGCAATAAGAAGGAGAAAAGCACCATGAAGCATGGTTAAGGGATGAGAAAAAAGACACTATGTGGTATGGAAGGGGGGGGAGAAAAAGATACCATGAGGCAGTAAACAGTGGTAGGCTAACCCAAAAAGATTCCACAAAGGTGGTGTGAGCCATGGATAGATTATAGGAGAAATTTAAACTCATGAGGTTGATATAACTTGGCCTTCTGATTAGATACAGTTAAAGTGAGGTTACTCCTGACTTCCACAAAGGGTGGAATTGTAAGATTGAACTGATCCCCATTCATCCCTTTCCATGCTAGTCTTAGGGAGTAATCTTGTTAGTATTTCAGCTTTCTCTGTCAGTCATACCTAGTGACCCAGGAACTCATTACTCTCCATTATCATTCTCTCATCTTGCTGCTAGATTTTTCCTAAATATACCTTCTAAATATAGAATAATCCCCAACTCCTCCCCATTTTTAACTTATCCTTTTTCTTTCGAACAGTAACAAATCATTCATTACTATGCTTCAATTTTAGATTTCATCTGACCTCATTACAATAATGAGATCAAATTGGCTCTTGGAGTTAGGATCGTTATTTCAATTTGTTATCTAAAATTTGGACATTTGTGTAAAAGACATTGCTTTTATTACTGACTATTCTTGGACTTTTTTTTTTCTTTTGGAACTTCTAGGTTTTTTTTCCTATTTTTTTTTATAGTTACAGTTTAATATCTTAGCCCCTCTCCCAACCTTTATAATGTGAAGAGATATTTTTTTTTCTCTTCAGAGTATCTAATTCTCCTCTTCAGCATGTGCCTCATTTTTTTTTCTTTTTTAGCTCTGGTTGCATAGTTATTCTATCCCTTCCATTTTTCCACTTCATTAACATTCTTTCAGTCTCTAAAATCTTTATAAAGGACATGTCTCTCTTCCTATACCTCAGGTCTTTTGTCTCCTTATAATCTTCTTATCTGGTTCCTTTACTAGCACTCCATCCTCCCTAAAAGCATGGAGTGTGGAGAGAACTTTTTTGATTTTGCTCATTCTCTCCTCCAGGAGGGAGATCAATCTAAGCTTGGAACACAACACAGGCAACATCCACCAAGCTGTGCAAATTTTTACATAAAAATACTCTCTACTAATGACTTAGTCTTATTTTTGAGTGTTTTTAATTCAACTCTAAGCACCTGATTAAAATTTTACTTAGAAACAACACCTCTTCATATCTTCATAATTTCATAACTCAAATCATTCAACTTTCTTCCCTTGGTGTCAATAACAAAAATAAAATAATATTTAACATTTGTGTTGTGCTTGAGGATTTATAAAATCTTTAATATATGTTGTCTCATGGGATCCTCACAACAACCCTGTAAAGTAATTGCTATTATTATCCCCATTTTAGAGATGAAGAAACTGAGACACAGAGAGGTTTAAGTGACTTCTCCAAGTTCACATAGATAATTTCTGAAGCCTTCCTGACTCAAAAGTCCAACACTATTCACTGAGCTTCCCAGCAGCCTAAAGTTACCATATTCACACCACACTCCTCCTTTCATCTTGCACCAACTTCTTTTGTGAATATTCAATTTATCTACCCTATCCATCAATGAACTTATACATTTTCTTTATACTCAAATTTTTCTATTTACCTTTTCTAAATTCCCTTGCTTTGCCTGGCCAACTACCAGTTTTTTTCTTCTTGAATCTTCCTCTTTAGTTCTGCTCCTTAATCCTTCTTGATCCTCCTTAATACTTTTATAAACTACTTTATCCCTGATCTCACTCCTCTTTTATTCTTTCAGTAGAATCTAGAAGAAATATATGACTTGAAATATGGTTCTTTAAATTTTCCCCAATTTCCCTCCAATTTCATTATATTTATCGCCATCAGATTCAGCCTCTGATCTGATTCTCTTATCTGGACTCCTCCCAAGTCACCTACATAATTCCATCTTCCTCCTCATTCCATTTAAGTTCCCAAGTCCTCTGTGCTACCTCAGAAGTCTGAAGTAGAATTTCCAAATTGAATTAAATTGAATTGATGCCCTAGTTTGGATTTGAAATTCTATATGAAGTTGGATGAAGTGACCTTCTTGGTTCTTTCTTTTCTGATATTATATAATTGAATGACTCCCACTTTGCTTTCATTTGTATATTTCAGGGAAACAAAGATAGCCTAAGATGGTGTCATCTTCAGAAAATTTGGATCCAAATTCAGCCTTCAACATTAGCTAGGTGTACTTAACACCATATATTTATAGAACACTATATATTTATGCATATATGTGTATATATATATATATGTATATGAAATGTGACAACTGTGTTTGTAATGCATTCTATGCTTTGCTTCTTCTATTCATTTAAAAATAAATGTTTTAAGGGCAGCCTACTTAGGATATTGTCATGTGAAGGATACTTTCATATAATTATCTTCACAGTGTTCAGGAAACATAGATTTGCAGGTTCAATCAGATTTTTTTTCCCACTTCTATTCATTTGATACAGAATTGTAAAGCCTTGGCGAATTGATTGCTATATTCATTCAGATTAAGATCACTGGAATTTTGGACATTAGAAATCAAATATGGAATTCCAAGCAAATGATATAATCTCAATTATTTTATCTAACCATGCATGAATACATTGACTTAATTCCTAAATTAAGAATGAAGATTTAGACCACTTTCCAATTATATCCAATCAAGGAGAACCAATTAAGTAGATAAATGAAGTGACATTGAATTAAATTTTAAAAGTTGAAGTAGATAGAGCATTAGCCCATAGGAGACTTGGCACATGCCCAACAAATCAGTGTGTGCAGTTCAAAAACAGCACTGAGTCCAGTGGAATTAGGACAGTTGGGTCCTTGTCCTAATTCTGCCATTTTCTTAGCTATGTCACCTTGAGGATTTTATTTTCTCTTTGTCTCAATTTCCTCTTTTGTAATACCAGGGGATTTGGACTAAAATCTTCCAAGTCCCTTCTAGCTTTATTATGCTAAATTGCTTCTTGAATTTGATAGTTTCTATTCTAAGACCCATTTCAAATTTGATATTTCCAAGTTCTACTAACTATCATGCAGAGTTATTGATTGAATTATATTGAACATACGAAGTCCTTAGGTATATTATTCCTTGCTCCAAAGCATTCTCTGTGCAGCTAAGTCTGCTTCAAATTTGTTTTCAAACACTCCCTGGATTTTTAGATTTACATTTCTCTTTATCTCTGCCACTCTTTTGAGGTTTAAATCATGGACATTACTTGACAAAAGTAAGAGAATTCTTTTTGCTATAAGGTTGTTGACATTTAAAAAATTCAATTTTGGTAAAGCATCCCTGGCCTACTCTTCTTAACTGTTTGAGATATGGACAAATGTGAAAATATTCTGAGGTGAAAAAATAACATCTTACACCTGTCTTAAGTGTGGACTTTATTTCCTAGATCACTTTGTGTTGAGCATGCAAAACTTGTATTTCTCTTTCTAGTTTAGTCTAGGATTTCTTAACTAATTTTTTTAAATCATGGATCCTTTTGACAATCTGAGGAAGCTTATGGACCTTTTCTTAGAATAATAAAAAATTAATAATTGGAGAAAATGCTAAGTTTCAGTTAGAGATTAACAGATAAAGATTTTTTTTCCCTGACTGAGGTTCACATACCCTTTTCTTTTTTTCCAATATAATTGGTTCTTATGTATTTTATTTTCTGAATTTAAAAATCATTCTTCACTAATTATTAAAAAAAAGGCTGACGTAAAAAGAGATTAAGAACTCCTGTATTTGATGATCTCAAGAGTCTTTTCTCAGTCCAAATCAATGTTTCTGTGATCAATTACACTTTCTTTTTTTTTTAAATTAAAGCTTTTTATTTGTATAACATATATATGGGTAGTTCCCCAGCATTGATCTTTACAAAGCTTTCCATTACAAATTTTACCCCCAGTCTCCTCCCCTCCCCTAGATGGCAGGAAGTCCACTACATGTTACTAATGCAATAATAGTTGACAAGTTGTGCAAGAAAAATCCTATCTACAAGAAAAAAAAGAAAATCAGAGAAAGGAAACACAATGCAAGCAAACCTCAATAGAGAGCATGAAAATGTTATCTTGTGGTGCATATTTCATATCCCTCTCTCTGGGTGTATATGGTCTTCTTCAGTGAACAATTGGAACTAGTTTGAGACAGTTCTTTGTTGCAGAGAGCCATGTCCATCAGAATTGATCATCACATAATATTGTTGTTGCTCACAGACCCTTTTCAAAGCCACAGATTCTTTAGTCCTGATTCTGGGGTGATTCTAGATAATATTTATTAATGACACAATTAAAAATAAGGAAAATTCTACATAATGTATTATAGCTGAAAAATGTTTAAAATATCAAATTTTAGAAGAAGAAGAGATATTAGAACTCACAGTATCAAACTTGTAAGGGAACCTAGAGCTGCGAACTTAGTGTCAAAGATTGAGAAAATCAAACTCTCAGTTATTCAGAGAAGTAACTGATGACTAAATTTATAAAGGTTGTTAGGATATGGGATCAGAGATTACATTCCAGTCTTTTGACTTCTTAGTAAACCACTTTTTGGTTATTTTATTGTTTTTCCCCTTAGGATAGTAATCATTTATTATTCATGTATTTGGAGCTCTGGAAAAAAATATTTTACCCATAGGAATTAGAAATCTCTTCTCTAGGAATTCTGAGGTCCCTTTGGCAGCTCACTTGGATAAGACCTGCCAGGCACAGCTTTTTATTAGGACCTCCCAGATTCTAATCCTGGGACCAGTGACAAGCCCACATCCATACCCACTAATGTCTTTTTTGCCTTTATTGTTTCCAGTGAAAATAGTGTTATAAATGAGCATTATGTAGAGGGGAAAATTGTGATATTCTAAATTTAATAAAGTCTAAATATATCAACAGTTGGAGCTCTTTGCATTTGTTTAAATTGTTGGCACCCAACTCCATTTGGCATTGTTCTTTAGGCTCAAATGATTAAAAAAAACTTACTACCTTCCAAATCATATGGAACTTTAAGGACTATGTGATTGAGAGCTGGAAATAATTTTCTTGATAATCTAGCTCAACTCCCCTCATTTTATAGAGGAAGGGAATAGTGATTACTAAAAGATGGAAAAGTTTCATAAAGAGTAAGCCAAGTCAGATTAATCTTTCAGACATCTCAAATTGGATGTCCAGTAAATGTCTTGAATTCATCATGTCCAAAACCGAACTGATCTTTCCCCCTAAATACTTTCCTCCTACAGATTTTCTTATTATTTTCAAAACCCTACCATTCTTCCAATGTACAAGACTTGCAACCTTGAAACATCTTTGTCTCCTAGCTATCTCTGATTCTTCATCTTCCCATATCAAATCTGTTGCTGAAGTCTATCGATTTTGCCATTGCACAATCTTTCAAGTATATTACCTGCTTTCCTCTGACATTATCATACTTCTAAGACAGGCCTCCATCATCTTTTTTTCTTTTTTTTGTTATATATATATACATATATAAATTAACTTTTTAAATATACATTTTTTTGTGAATCATGTTGAGAAAGAAAAATCTGAACAAAAGTGAAAAAACCACAGAAGAAAAGAAAAAAAAAACAGAAAAAACGAAATGAACACAGCATGTGTTTATTTACATTCACTCTCCATAGTTGTCTTTCTGGTTGTCAACGGCATTTTCTATCCCAAGTTTATTGGGATTGCCTTGGACATCCATCACTTCTTGTTTGGAGTACTAGAATAGTCTGATGATGGCTTTGTTTTCCTGAAGTATCTCCCTACTCCAATCTATTCTCTATTCTGCCACTAAAGGCATTTTCCTGAAGTGCAGGTCCAATCATGTCATCCTTTTCTGCTTCTATTCAATAAGCTCCAGTGATTCTGTATCCTTAATTAAGATCAAATACAAACCCTCCTATATGGCATTCAAAGCCTTTCATTTGCCCTCCCTCAAAATTTCCAACCTTCTTACATCTTAGTCTTGACCATGTATTCTTTAATCCAGTGACACTGGACTTCTTGTTATTCTACAAATAAAACACTCTATATCTTGACTCTGGCTGTTTTATATGATTGACTTCCATGTCTGAAATGTTCTCACTTTTAAAAAATGTAATAATAATAATATATTTTCTTATTTTTAAAAATATGCAAAGATAGTTTTCAGAATTCAACTTTGCAAAAACTTGTGTTCTTAATTTTTCTCTCCCTTCCCCAAATCCTTCCCCCTAGATAACAAGTAATCCAATATATGTTAAACATGTGCAATTCTTCTTTACATATTTCTTCATTTATCATGCTGCACAAGAAAAATCAGATCAAAAAGGAAAAAAAATTGAAAAAAGGGGAAAAAACAACAAAAAGATGAAAATACTATGTTATGATCCACATTCAGTCCTCATAATTCTCTCTCTCTCTGGATGCAGATGGTTCTCTCCATCATAAGTCTATTGGAATTGGCCTAAATCACCTCCTTATTGAAAAGAGCCAAGTTCATCACAGTTGATCATCACATAATTTTGTTGTTGCTATGTACAATGTTCTATTGGTTCTATTCAGTTCATTTATAAATGCTCTCACTTCTTATCGCTACCTTCTAGCTTCTCTGACTTCCTTATATATGTCAAGTAAATTCCCACCTTCTATAGGAAACCTTTCCCAAACCCTGTTAATTCAAGTAACTTTCCTCTGAAAATTATTTCCTAATTATCCTTTATATAGTTTGTATATATATATATTTGCTTATTTTCTCCTCCATTAAATTATAAATTCCTTGATGACAGTGATAGCCTTTTGTCTCTTTTTATATTCTTTGCATTTGGCATATTGTCTGGCAAGTAAGAGAGATTTAATAAATATTTATTGAATAATTCACTTATCTTTTTTTGATAGAGTTAACTACATAGGTAGATTGAATATTTTGAACACAGCTTGACTACATTTTTACAAAACATTTGACATAAATCTCATATTCCACTCACAGAGAAAAGACTAAAAGATATAGGATTACAAGATAGATTGGCTAGGTGGATTTTGAACTGATTGAATTACCAAACCCAAAGAATGAATATTAGTACATCAATTTGAAACGAGGTTGTTAGTGGAGCATCCCCATGAAACTGAACTTGATCCTAGACTATTTAACACTTTTGTCAACTGCTTAGATAAAAGTATAACTAGCTTACTTTTCTACTTTGCTGATAACACAGAGTAGAATGGTTAGCATTCTGAATAACTGTCAGAATCCAGAAAATAAACAAAGACAAAGACATCTCAACAATAAACTTAGACCATATAAGATGAAATTTATTTGAGATAATGATCAATTGCTATTCTTGAGATCATAAAATCAAATCCAGCCTTACAAAATGGTGGAAGTATGGTAAGAAAGTAGCTTGGAAAAGACCTGGCTATCTGATTGTAAACTTAATATGAGTCAACAATATACTCTGACATAAAAAAAAATGTATTTAGCAATCAAGGACAATCCTGAGTTTCCTGTTCCCTGGCCTAATCAGATGTCAACTTCAGTGTTATCTTTAATTATAGGTACATTATTTGAGAAACTTCCTTCCTTTTATTGATTATTTTCAATTATCCTCTTATCATAGAAGAGAATAATTAGGGTTTCTTATTTTATTTTTAATTTATTGAAGAAAACAACATTTCCATAACATAGTTCTACATTAGAATATGATTGCACATGAAACTGCAAAGTTTTACTATGTGTAACTTTTAAATATATCACAGTTATCATTTTTTTCATTTTTTCTTCCCCACCCTAGAAATGATGACTTTCCTTCCCCTGTATAAATTTTATTTGTACATTGTTGTTTTCAATAATTTCCCTTATTAGGCTGAATTCCTTGTTAACAGGGACTGATTTTAAAAATCTCTCTTTGTATCCCCATGGTTATGCAATAGAGACTTGATAAATGCTTATTGATTGACTTACTAGCAAATGCCTGGAGGATGGTTAAAGGGTGCCAAGATTATTTTGTACAAGTATCTGTTGGAAGAACTGACAATGTTTTGCCTTTGAAATGAAGACATGGAGGAAAGATAATACCACAGATTTATTGTTGGAAGTTACCATTGTGGCATCTAATTCAGATATGTCAACACTCTATCTGCAGGCTTGTCATTGTTAGGGTTCATAACTCTTTCCAGGTTTGGCTCAACCATATGAAATATATTTGGGGAATATTCAACAAAGTAAATAAAAATGCAATTAAACAGAAATGATTGTAATATGTTAGCTTTCCAAGTCATTATGCCAGTGGTATGTACAATTTAGTGCCCCTAGGTGTGTTTGTTTGGCACTATTGATGTAAGTTCAAGTATATTATTTTCTTAATGAGAAAACTAATGCCTAATGATATGAAATAAAGCTATCATATAGGTGATGGGTTGTGATATTTTTGACTAGAGATATTCCTTGACAGTGTTGGGTAGATGTGGCATAGAGATAGAATTAGTCTTGATCAAAGGAAAATGACTGCAATTTAGAATTATTGAGTAGTAGAATTCATTTCTTTCTGAGATGTTGGGATGTTCCTCACTGATGATTTAGGATAGTCTAGGGCTAGGTAACCATTTGTCATTTAGGTTTTAGAGTAAGTTCTTATGTAGGATATTTGGACTAGATGGCCTTAGTAGTCCCTCACAACATAGATTCTATTATTTTGTGTATATTTTATCTTTTATGTAAATGCCTCAAGGGCAGGAAGATAATAAC
This sequence comes from Myrmecobius fasciatus, assembly GCA_023553655.1. Taxonomy (NCBI): domain Eukaryota; kingdom Metazoa; phylum Chordata; class Mammalia; order Dasyuromorphia; family Myrmecobiidae; genus Myrmecobius; species Myrmecobius fasciatus. Next base: position 187,677 of record JAJPUD010003167.1, on the reverse strand, counting down.
AGTGTAGCCCTGGCTTTATTTAGAACAAATATTCATCAACTGTGGATTGTAACTCCATATGATATCAAATAACTTAATGAATGTGGTGGGTCATGAAATTATGATTTATTATCAACAAATGTTTGATTTGTATCCCTATTTTATATATCTAGGGTTGCATAAAATTATCTGGGGCAAAAAAGGGGTCTTAAGTAGAAAAAGTTTAAGAAACTCTAATCTATAGTACTTACTTTCATGTCCATTATATACAACATAAAACACAAAACAAAATTCTTGATGCAACTTTGTTATTAAAACTTAATTTCTTAAGAATTATAACTGCTCAAAATCTTTGGGAATCTCTAGATGATAAAAATTTAATAAATGATTATTGATAATCTTGATGATGTTCAATAGCTCTGATATTTGCCTTTGTTCTTGAAGAGAGTGCTTTGGCGGTTTAAAAGAAAGCTAACATTTAAGTCTGGTGAATGGAATCGAATGATGAATTTAAACATTGCTGTATGATAATGGTGAAGTTATTTATACTTAGGTATACTCTGGGCTTTAAAGTATACAAAATATATGTTGAATATATTAATAAATATTGAATATATGAATGAAGTATCCAAGATATGTTGAATTCCAAGATTCTGTAAGAAACCCAGGTCCCTGAAGAAAATTAAAATTTAAGCTCCAAAAGCAATGCTTCTCCCTCACTAATTCATTAATAAATAAGATCAAGTCAGATAGGATTCAAAGATCTTTCCCCAACAGAGTAGGGTATTGATGTCCTTGCCTTATTAATTAGTACCATTACCTTATAATACAAATTCCCAATGATTAAGTGCTCAGATTTAGAATTGGTACACACACACACACACACACACACACACACATATATATATATATACATATACATATACATACATATATATGTATATATATATATAAAATCTTACTTTAATTAGTCATGGGAAGTAATCGTAAATCTGGCTAGATCGGAGGTTTTAAGACTGGAAAAGACTTTAGGGAACAGCTATTGCTAGTCTAATAACTGTAGTTTATCTAGGTCCAGGGAAAGAATTGACTTGCCTGAATAATAAAAAAAAAGCTTTTGATGATGTGACTTCATTCCCAATGCTCTTTCCATGGCAACATACCATTTCTTAGAACCCCATTGCTTTATAACTATTTCTCTGGGACATGGCCACATCATGTAGCTGTTTTAAGATTTAGTAGTTATAAGCAGGCCAGATAACACATTTCAGAGGTAGTATTAGGCAAGGTTCGAGGCAGACATAAGCAATAGCTCAGAAATGGAGCCAAATTATTCAGGGCTAAGGGGTAACATGGAATTTTAACCCTGGGAAAAAGTGATCAAGTTTGAAGCCAGACTAAAAGTTTACAGTTTATACAGTTGGCTCCATTTTCTACCTTGAAACATCAAGGGCTCTCCTTCATTTTGTTATTTTTAGTCCCTGTGGACCTAAGGAGTAATCTTCAGAGATTTATTAGAAAGAATGGGAGCGTTGGAGTGAAGAGATATAGATATAAAACCCAGCATTGTGACCCTGGAAAAGACCTTTAAACCTTCTGCATGTTCTTTATCTATGAAATGGTGATGATTGTTTATTTACTACTTCCATGATAGAATTGATGCAAGATTAATATTTAATGCAATTTTATATACCTAAAAACTACTATTCCAGCATGCTATAATGTATACAATATAGTACTTGGAGCCAGAAAGACTTGGATTCATATTCCTCCATTTATAGTGACTAAGCATGGGGTTGAAGGAAAATTATTTGAATTCTGAGCTGCTCAAGAATCTTTCCAGGACTTAATTTGATTGGTGGCAAAATTTATCAATTGGCTTAGAGGGAATTTGCTCCTGGGGTGCTGGTGGTGGGGCTCCTCACAATTCTGGATGAAGAAATAAAATAAAATAAAGGACTTAATACTGGACTAGATGCCAGAAGATCTGAGTTTGGATAATTTTTCTTTTAGTGATTGACTATATAACCTTGGGGAAATTATTTCATTTATTCAGGCTTAAAGTGCCTCCTTAGTAAAATAAGGAATTGGGCTGCTTGATCACTAAAGCACTCTTCAACTCTAATATCTTCATCACTGTCTCTCTTCTATTATATATAATTGTTTACATGCTATATTATCTTCTTTAGTAGGATATGAACTCTTTGAGGGCACCAGTTCTGCTGCATTTATCATTCTCTTCAGTATTTAACATAAGTCCTGGCACATAGTAGATGTTTAAATACATTTCTTTAAATACACTTAAATACATTCTTGAGGAATAAAAATAATATTTTATTTGTGTTGAAGAGGACTGATAATCTGGGAAACATGTTAGTCCCTTTCCCAGAAAAGAGAGCCCATTTCAGCACTGAAAGTTGTAGGTTTTCCTGAGGCTGGAACAGATTTAACATAAACAAGGAACACTCTACAATTTAACAGCTGGAGACAATGTATAAGGCTAGGCAGGTGAGTATTGCTATGTGATGTTCTTGTGTTCTATAATTCTTTACCATAGATATGACTGTTAGAAGGAAGACACTAGCACGGCTTTAGCAACTTAAAAAAATATTTATCTTCCTCCCAGAAAGGCTTGGTTGAACCTAGAATAATAATCCCAATTTATCTAATTTCACACTACTTATAGTAGATTCAGTATATCAGAACTGTCTATTTATGATCTCTAAATTCCTTATTTGTTGGTTTATTTATGTGATTTCAATATTTTGAGTGAATGTGGACTTTGTAATGTGCCAGACATTTTCAGAATAATAGTCTGATCATGGGTGGTGATCCTTGGCTTGGTTCTGCTGCCTTTTAATCATGGCTTCCAAATAAAAATTGACATGGAAAAGGATTGCCTGCCACTCATTGGAACAGCCAGAATCTCAGATTGCTGGGATTGCTATTTGCTTTGCTGGCTATCTTAGCATAATTAGTATAATAACTATGGGGGAGGTAACGGAAGGAGGTGTGTCCTTTATGCTCAAAGTTTAGCATTCAGGGCTGGGATAGAGAGTAGAGGAGAAAAAAGGAATGAAGGGGAGTGGCTGATCCACAGATTAATGCCCTCAGTCACTGAGATCTTCTATATTTGTCTGGTGTCTTTCCAGGCTAATTTATCCTGAACAACCATACAAACATTGCAATCAAACTGACAGGGTGAGTGATTCCATGCAAGTTCAATTAAACAAGTGACTGATCTGGTTTAGGTTTAAAAATCTGAAATAACAGTTGCCATCCCTCAGGATCCAGGGATAGTAGGAAATGTGAACGTTTTGATGTGTTACCTCATAAATATCTATATCCAAGTAATGGAGGATACGATTGTGGAGAAACCATAGTACCACAGACAGTTATAATTGGAAGTGTCTTTGAAGAGAGAGTGATAAAGTCATAAGAGTCCTTAGTAAACAGAATATCATGAGTAAAGGGGGTCTTAGAGGCCTAGAGATTTGATGATTAGAAGGGACTTTGGAAATCTGGAATATAGTGAATAAGTCATTCAGTATGGAGTGAGGAGGCTTGAGTTGGAATCCAGACTACCCTTCAACAGTTGGCTAATTAGCAGTGTGGTAGTTCTGACTTTGGCTAGATATAGAAAACAACTTCAGTATTATCATAATCATACCACAGGTGGTGGTTCTGACCCACCTGTAATTAATCAGAAGTTCAGGGCTTCTAGGTGGAAAGCAGAAGTGTAGAGTGTACTTAGATGAGAAGCTGGTGGGAAGAACAATGAGATAGAGCACAAGAATAACCACTGAGAAGCATGGTGGGTCTAGTTAGATTTGGAATAATTTGATGGTTTAAGGTCCTAGAGCCTCTGGATGAGAACGGAGTGCCAAGGTAGGGTGCATGTGGTATATGGGTTGTGGAGAGGAAAGATCTGAGGCAGGGATATCAATTCAGAGACTCATGTAAATGGCCAGGTGAGAAATAATGAAGCAAAACACGTGGAGATGGGTATAAAAAATAGAGCATGGGTTGAATGAGAGAGTTTTTTTGGAGAGGGCTATTTTAAGATTTGGTAACTGACTGTAGATAAAGAGTAAGAAAAGATACCTCTAAGGTTTAAAGCCTTGGTGACTGGAATAAAGGATGATTTTGATTGACATAATGAAGTTTGGAAGAGAGGTAAGTTTTGGGGTGAATTATGATGATTTCTATTTTGGACATATTATGTTTGAGATAACTATGGGACATCCAGTTGGAAATAACCAGTAGGCAATTGATCATAAGAGATTAATTCAGAAGAGGGGACTAAGTTTGGATTTGTAGATCTCTAAGTCATCACAGAAGATCATGTGGTTTTTGTCAAGGAAACAAATAAGGAAGTATATTGGGACTTTATTCAGTGACAAGCCAGCTTGTTGAAGCTTGTAGTCATAAAATCATACCTAAAATGATTTTGGATATACTAAACCCACTGCTCAGTGTCTGAAGAATATTCCTGTCACGAGGTCATTTGAAAAGAATCAAGTTAAGCCTTGAATTGATCTTGCAGGACTTATTTAGTAATTGTTTATAATGGCATGCAGGGAAATAGAAATCTGCAGAACCACAAGTATATACTTCAATGAGCAATAAGCTCAAAGACAATAAACAAATCCCTTTTCCCAGCTACATGCTGAAATGCTAAAAAGGAAGGAAACAAAATAAAGGAGGCTTTTCCTTGGAAGGCAGAAGAGAAGTGAGAACTTATTGGGAAAGAAGGATCTATAAAGAAGGAAGGTGAAATAAATTAAAAGGGTAATCAAGAGGTGGGGGGATGGTCAGTTAACCGGTGAAAGTAGAAATCTGATAGAATGGTTTTAAGTGAGAGTGAAGCATCTAGACCTATGATCCCACCCATGTTGGGCATTTTAAGTGGAAAAATCCCCTTCATGGATGCAAATCTTCATCTGGTCTTCCATTAGCAATGCTCTGGTTCCAAATATGTGTAATGGACTCCTTGGTTCCTTTTCTGAGTTGTACATACAGTTGTACTGTATGGAGAAAGGGGGCACAGAAGCAAAGTAAATGGTAAGATAGGTAGAGATACAAGATTAGATGGAATGAGGAACTTTGTCTGGACCTCGGAAACTAAGCTTTTCCATTAAGATTAGTGGTAAAACAAAAATGTGTACTATCACTGTCTTTGGATAAAATTGTAGAATGCTAGATATTGTAATTAGAGAAGAAAGATTAATGATAAACCTAGGCAAAGAGGAGAGAACATTATCTGTTTGCAGATAATAATGCTATTTTGCTTAGAGAATATGAGAAATTCAATGAAAAAATAAAACAATTAGTAACTTTAGCAAAGAAGCAGAACATAAAATAAGACCAAAGAATATAAGATGCCTGCTGATTGATTCTCTTATGATTAGACTCCACCTCTTTAATAGTGGCAGTAAAGGGCAAAAATGACTTGCTTATTGTCATAATGTAAGTGAGGGCAGGGTGAAACCTTTCTCACATTAACAAACACAGTTCAATGAGGGACCAGAATCATCTCTCCATTACAGTCAGCTGAGTTGCATCTCATTCTCTTCTCTGAAAAGCACACTAATAGGGTTTACAGCCTCCAGGACAGTTAGTAGTCACTTCTCTGAGATACAACTTTGCTTTTCTTCCCAGCCAACTTTTCTAATCTTTTCATTTTTACTCTCAGGCCAGTAGCATATGGCAAGCAGTTGGGGCTCAGTACTTCCATTGAGATTCTCAAGTATTCAGAAGAAAGTGAGTGATTATTGGAATAAAATATTCCTCTGGTTATATCCTGAGAGGAAATAATATCATTTGGCAATAAATTGAGGACCCCTACAATCAGTACTTTAAATAAATATATTTTGCTGGCATTAGTAAGATTGACCAGAGGGCCAATTGTTGGTGGCAGAAATAAGGTGATATGTTAAAATTTAGCAGTCATGGAGATTTATGAAGGATTCACATCATATAGTTGGGATCTGAGATGGGTAACTTTTGATTGAGGAAGATAAACTGGAGGCATCTTGATTATGAAGACCATGTATGTTTGATTATAGGATTCCAAGAGACAATGGAAAAGTACCAAAAGGCTTTTATCTTTAAAAAGCTTTGATTTTTGTAAGCAAGGAAAGTGAAACATATACTAAGATATTTTAGATATTTTAAGTTGAATGAGGTCATGAGAAGTCTGGATGAAATGACTCAACAACAGAAATACATGGATGAGGAAACAAACTCATCAAAACATATTTCCCAGGGGCACACAGCTAGAAAGTGCAAGAGCCAGGAATTGAATCTTAGTTTTATAATTTATAAAAGGATAAACCAAGGCTCCAAGTTGTTATTTAAGTCACGTCCAAGATCACTTAAGCAGTACATGGCAGAGTTGGGTTGTGAAGTCAGCCCTTTTTGATAATTTTATAGTACTTATCTTTGAAAACAAACAGTGAATGACATCAGTAACATTTGTCCCTAATGTCTTTGAACTTGGAATCCCAGAATATGGGGCAGCCAACCGAATTTCTGTGAGAATAGTTTGGAAAACCTTCAACACCGGCTGGTCCAGGCATGTTGGCTGACAATGAGACCTGTTCTAGTGGATACTGTAAAGCAAGTAATCATTTGTCTGCATTATAGAAAGATAGACATGCATTTTCTTGTCCTCAGATAAACAAATAGACCTTTTGTTCTTCTGTCTGAGGCTTTAGTATCTGTCAGAACTGGTGTTGAATAAATACTCACAGAGGCACATTTATAAATACTCTCCTTTCAAACTTTCTTCTTATTCCACCCTCAAAGTAATTTAGACAAGAAACACAGAATAGATGCCAATTTTGGTTTTTTTGCAAATAAGAATGAGAATGTGATGAAATAATTGGAACATTGCCATTCACCTGGTTGATTACAATAGCATTCTAACTAGTTTTACTGCTTCTGGTTTCCCTCCATTCCAATCCATTGTCTACAAATGCTAAGTATCATATATGACATGTATATTGTATAGTACATGATACTATACAATACTATCCTATACATAGTATAGCATAGCATACTACAGTATATAATATATAGTATAGCATAATATAGTATGGTGTTGTATCATATAGTATTGTATACTATACAATAGTATATATTGTATACTATATAATGTAGTATAATGGATGCTATGCTATAACTTTTCTGACTATGTAAACATTCAAAATAAAGTATCCCTTCCTGGTCACCCTGCCCCATCTTTGTTATTTGCTCTATTAGAATATAGGCTTTTTGAGGGGCAGCTAGGTAGCGTAGTGGTTAGAGCACCAGCCCTGAAGTCAGGAGGACCTGAGTTCAAATCTCAGATACTTAACACTTCCTAGCTGTGTGACCCTGGGCAAGTCACTTAACCCCAATTGCCTCAGCAAAAAAAAAAAAAAAAAGAATATAGGCTTTTTGAGGGAAGAAACTATTTCATTTGTAAAAAATTCTTATCACAAGTGATTAGTACTTTATTATTTTGTTCAGTAGTGTCCAGTCTTCATAATCCCATTTGCATTTGCTCAGCAAAAAATGCTTAAGTAGTTTTTCATTTCCATTTCCTTCCCAAGTTCATTTTACAGAAGAGAAAACTGAGGCAAACAGGAATAAGTGACTTGTCCAAGGTCTCACAGCTAGTAAGTGATTGAGGCTAGAATTAAATTCAGGGAGATGAGTCTTCCTGACTTCAAAACCAACATTCTATCCAATGAGCCACCTAGCTGCCCACTAAGTACTTAAGAAAAGCATGAGAAATGCTTTTCCCCACCCTATTCATTCAATCATTAGAGGCACTTAAAAATGTCTGATGATTACTCAATAAATGAATCATCAAAACTTTAGCTTAATGAGGGTAAAGAAACTTCAGTTAATTTAATCAATATCTTTAAGAAGCATTTATGAAGTGGCTACTTATAATCAGTGCTGTACTGGTTGGTCCTGGACAAAGTAGCATCTTTAAGGAGAGGCACATTGGTATATATTTGTCAGCTTTGATCAAGGACTGCCTTTGGGCCAAAGGTAAACTCACAGAGAAGGGCAATAATTAGGCACCACCAATTTTTGGAAAGCTGAAAACCAAGGTTAGGGTATGGAAGCTAAAAAGATGTTTAATGCAGCTATTAGAAGGAAGGATGAGATAACCAAGAAAGATACTTCAGTGCATGTCATCTGAGACTCTTCTAAATCTGATACCACCATTTAATTTCTAATGTGTCTTCTATAATTCTCTTTCTTTCCCTCTATTTAAACTAGACTATTTTTTTAGCCCCTCAATATAATCTGCTTAATCTTCTTATCTAAAGGGTTCCCTCACCTATTTCTTGTGCCTGAAATGAGCTTCCTTCTTTCTTTCTCTAGTTGTATTCTTTAAGGCTAAATATAAATACTAATTCTTCCATGGGAATTCTGATGTTCCCTGATGGCCATGGTTTTCCCTCTTATTCAATATAGCACTTTGATCTATACTTCTAAAATATGCTTCTGTGATATTACATTAGTGTCACTCTCCTAGTAGGCAATAAGCTAACAAGAAGAGGAAGGTTTTCTTATCTAAACTTTGTAACTCTAACTTCCTGACAACGCACATAGTAAGTGATTAATAATATTGTTGAATTAATTTTAGATGACTTAGTTTTTTTTAAAATGAATGAATACATGAACTTATAGATATTATAGATAAAACTGATATATATTTATATATATATTTGTGTATATATATCTATATATAACTATATGCATAATATAGTTATATATAGATAATATAGTTTTATATATAGATAGATATATAGTCAGCATACAGTAGAGGGTTGCTAGGGAAGAACCATCCAAATAGTTTAGCTGTGTATATTTATGAGGAAATGCAAGCTCAAACATAGAGCTCAGCCAGAGCCACCAAGAACCAGAGTCTTGGTAAGAGTACAATATTCCTGGTATGGTATTGCTACATTGGTCAATTCTACAGATCCACAGAAGTAAGCAAATTACATTAAATTGAGTCAGATCCCATCTCCTCTTATAGACATGGCAGAAGCCTTGCAGGATGTGGGTAGCTATGATTTAATAAGCTTTTGACTTCAGAAGGGCTCAAGATATTAATTAATATTGGAAGGGGATAGGGGCAGTAAACTAAAAAAGCCTCTGTATTGAAAGTAATGACAATAAAATAACTGGAATGTACCTTAGAAATCCCATTCTCCAACCTCCTCATCTAAATATTGATGCTGTGTTGTATAGCACTTAAAATTTATAAAGTCTTTCTTCTTCATCAGTTTATGGGGTAAGTCAGGCTAGTATTATCATCTCCGTATTTTACAGGAGAAAGACTGAGGAGCAGAAAAGCCATGTCCTGTTCAGACACACATTGAGTAAACAACAGAGCTGACCATTCCATTAGATTAGCCAGTTTCTGAAAATGAAAGAGAGGAATTAAAGACAATGGTATGATCTTGGATGTCATCAAATTTACATGTATTGAAGTTTCTAGCAGGGCAAAAAAAAAAACAGTCTGGGAGAAACCATATGAGTGCTATTCCATTAAAAAAAGAGCTTTTATTGTGTCTTTGTCTCTCTGTCTATTTCAACCTCTCTGCCTCTGCACAGACTATCCTCCCTGAGTCAACAGACTCTCCTTCCATCTCTTAGCATTCCTAATTTTATTTCAAAGACTATAAATGCTGCCTTCAACATGAGATCTCTTCTAATCCTCCCAGGAATTCCTGCTTTCCCCACCACCTACTCAATTACCCTATATTTACTTTATATACACCTATAATTTTTCTCAATATGATTAGCTTCTTGAATGCATAAAATATTTCAAATCTGTCTTGATAGCTATCTTACCTAGCAAAATCTCCAGCACATGGTAGGTGCTTAATAACTCCTACCTAGAAAAACTCACCATCATATAGTATGTGATTAATAAGTGCTTGCTATTAGTTTGTCCAAATATTATCTTCGCTTACAAATGAAAAGTGAAGTGGCCTGTCATAGTGATTTCAATGTCAATATGTTAATGAATTAGAGCCTTGCCTCTGACACTGACTATATGTGGATGAGACATTTACAGCTTGGAACATCAGACTACTCTCTAAAATTGTAATTTAAAGATGGTTTGTGATCTTCATTGGTGGAGGAAATTCACAGGTTCTTGACATTGTGACATCCTGATTCATGGCACTTCTTGGCTATTGAGGCATCCATTAGAAAGGCCCTTTTAAGAAATTTTTCATTTTAAAAAAGGAAGGAAAAATTGAAATGATTTGTGTTTAACTGAAGCCTCTCCACTGCCTTTTGTGCCTCTTTTATATTCTGTTGGTTTTCTCTGTCATCACATGGGATCCTCTTGAGACAGCTCCTAGCAGAAAATAAAGCTTAAGTCCCTGGGCCTCTGTGAAAGGGTTCATTTGGGTTTCTGAAGCATTGTTAGCCCTCTGGGACTGTGGCCTCTTCAGCTCTTAGAGAATAATGTCAGTGGCATGGGGAGGGAATGCTAAAATATTTGTGGTTTGGGTGGAATTGATTGGACTGGAGAAACCTGAAGGTTGGACTGCCTCAGTGCTTTGTATAGCAAGTTAATCCTTCCTTGTATGTCTATTAAATTCTGGAAGTTTGACAGGTTTGGGGTAAATTTCTCCATTATCAGTAAGAATAATAGTAACTAGCATTCATGGAGTTTTTGAAGATTTACTAAGTGCTTAACACATGCCATCTCATCAGAGCCTCATAAAACCTGGGAAGTTGGGTTGTAAATGTGGTTATCCCTATTTCTAGAGAGGGAGTAACTTGTCCATGATCATAGAACTCGAAAGTAGCAAGATATGAGCTTTGAACACAGATCAAAGAGTCATAGTTTATTGGAAATGAATGATTAAAATTTAAAGATCATATAATTTACATCTCTGTTTCTGTCTCTGTCTCTCTCCATCTCTGTCTCTGCCTCTGCCTCTGTCTCTCTCTGTTTCTCTCTCTCTCTCTCTCTCTCACACACACACACACACACACACACACACAGTAGCTAGAGTAATAGTCACAGATTTTGCAGTTAGAGAATTTGAATTTAAATTCCATCTGGGCTTTAAAGAAGAGACTTTGACACAATTTAAATTAGACATCAGAGTGGCTGGGAGCAAGGAGACCATTTAGGAGTATGATGCTATAATCTCTCTCTCCCTCTCTCTCCCTCTCTGTTCTCTTTCTCTGTTCTCTTTCTCTGTTCTCTTTCTCTCTTCTCTTTCTCTCTCTCTTTCTCTCTCTCTCACACTTTATATATATATATATGGAAAGTTTAGAGCTTGATCATACATGGAATACCAAGGTCATTTAATATATTCTTAGTTACTACCAGTCATCTTGACTTTTATCCTGTCACTGGATTTTGATGATCCTGGAAGAGAGAGTGAAGCTGATGACTTTGTGCAATATTTATTGCCTCACTTAAATCCAATTCACCCATGAGTTCAGATGCCACTCATGACATCACTGGTTCTATTTGAAAACAAAAAGACAAAAAAAACCATCATATTGCTTGCCTTTCCAAGGAGTGAGAGATTAGAAATATTTAACAAAATAAATTTTTAAAATATATTTTTAAAAAGTTACAAGTAGTTTTGACATGGATGGTACAGAGAAAGATCATTACTAACCATCATCACTTTAGTGTAATAAAGGAGCCAAAACATTTAGAAGAATTACCAGGTGAAATGATTCCAAAATGGGAAAAAATTTTAAAAAACTGGAGACCTGATAACTAATTATTAGGCCCTCATAAATCACCTACTGAGGAAATCAGTATTGATCCCACACTCAAATATCTTACTGCCTAATATTTTATAAACTTTATAAGCAATCTTGTCATTGGTTTTCTTGCAAATTTGAAGACAACAGATTTCTAAGGGGCTTGAAAGAGGATATAAAGACAAAGTCAAAAAGTTGATTGCCATAGTTGCAATGGCAGACTCAGGCAAACTCTCTTTCATCTATATTTAGAGGGATTTAAGAGATACAAATGAATGTCAAGAGGTTGTCCATCTGTGTTTGTAAGACATATACTTCATAATGTTTGATCTAGCCATTGGAAAAAGCCATTATGGACACTATGTTTAGACTCCTTGGTCAGAAGCTTTTCTTATGGGCTTGTGAATGATAATCACAGCATTATGACATTAAATCAAAAGTATCATGTTGTTATTAAAATCTATAAGGGTTTTGCTAAAAAAAATCATAGTGGATAACTGGAAGAAGAGGATGGTTGTCTAGAAAAGGAAGTCACAGAGAATGGTCATGCAAGAGATAAGTCCAGTGTGCTGGTAAAACTCCTGACTTGGAGTCAGAAGACGTGGGTTTCTCTAGAGTCACTCACTCGCTAGCCACATGATCTTGAGTAGTTCCTTCATAACTTACTTATCTGCCATATGGGCAGAATAATACTGGTCTTGCTTCTTTCATATGATTAATTGAAGTTTCAGATAAGATATTGCAAAGCATAAAACTAAATTTTAAAAAGTAACTACTTCATGCTTCAAGTATCTGAGAATTCATCAATTGATCATAAGCATTTATCTAGTTCCTCCCAGAAAGTAATTGTGATAGGGGAAAGTGTCTTACCAGTCAGAAAATTTGAGTTCAAATATGATCTCTTTCACTTCTGTGACTCCAGTAAATAAATTTATTTCTCTGTGACCCCAGTAAGTAATTTTGATGGTAAAATGAGGGACTTATACTAGATGGTCTTCTGGGTTTATTCCGTCTATAAATCTAAGATCCAGGGCAGAAGCCTCTTTGCAGCTTGCAGTATTAGAGCATCATATGATGTGATTCATTTTGAGTTAAAGTAAACTTCAATGGAATCCAACCAATTCCTCTGACAGAGTGCCCTTAAACAAGAACCAGAATGACTTTTTAAAACAAATATTACATTGTTAGAGACACAGTTGTTTGATCTTGGGGAAATCATTTTGTCATTCTGAACCTCACTTTGCTTTAATCCTCAGAGGTTAAAGGCAGGCAACCCTTGGTTTATTCAAGGTTACACAGCCAGTATGTAGCAGTGGCTGGTCTGTGATACTCTAATCACTACACCAAGTACAAAAATAAAGCATTAATATGAAATAGATGCCATACATTTAGGTCAGGAATTACCTGGGGGGGGAGGGATGATAATTGTGGACCTTTATTGAGTATTTGCTTGGAATATAGGAGAGCACTGGACTAGGGGTGAGGGGTCTAAATTCCAGGGCCAGCTCTGCCCAGTCCTAGCTGTGTGATGACAATTATATCCTTTCCTTGCTCTGGGCTTCAGTCACTCATCTGTAAAATGAGGTTGTAAATGAATCTTTTAGTTCCCTTCCAGCTCTAGCAATCTAAGATTCTTCAGAGCTCCTCCGGGTTAAATCCTTTCTGAAGTAAATAGAGTTATTACTAGAAATTCTGGAGCTTTAGTGAACTTTTTCTGTGTTAGGGCAAATGGTAATGAATATGCCTACAAATTAACCTTTAGAGACAATTCCAAGTGAATATCAGGGGCTAGAGAGAGAGAGAGAGAAGAAGAGAGAAAGCTATCTCAGCCTTCTTGGTACCATGGTACCTATTAAGTACCATGAATAGATACCCTGGAAAACCATGAGTAGAGCAGTTTCACAGGGCTGGGAGAAATCAGAGATCAACTGGGCTATTGTTGCCAAGGGTATCCCTTGGGTTTCCTAGAAGTTCATTTCAAGACTTCAAGGTTAGTTATACCTTATTAATAACACATTTAGTAACTGTTTGGAGCAGGATCCAACAGAGGCCTCCTGCCTCCAAGTTGTGCTCCACACTTTGTCATGGTGCTTTATTATTTGTTGGACCAATTCTCTAGGTGACCTAATGGATAGAGTGCTGGACTCAGATGTGGGTTAGAGCCAGCTCCAAAAACTGGCTTAATTTGTCCATTGCAGCATTTGCACTTTAGAAGCTTCTTAGCTGTGTGACTATGAGCAAATTATTTGACCTCTCAATTTCCTCATTAGTATTTAAAAAAAACCTGTATTTCAGGTTATTTGGAGGATAGAGAGATATTTTTAGAGTGCTTCATAAATTTTAAAGAACCATAACATACTTATTATCATTAGTTATTATTGTATAAAATGAACTTGAAATAAAGCAACAATAAGCTACAGTGGGAAAATTTGGTGTCTTCATGAAAAAAGTATCTTAACTGTTTGTGAAACTTAGGTACCACTTTAAAGAACATTCCTAGTCTTTGAAGAAGAAACATTTCTATCTTCAAAACAGAAAAAATGGTGTATTTTAAAATGTGAATTCTGAGGAGAGAATTATGTGTTACTTTTTCCTTGAGAATATTGAAGTGCAAATTGCTAACCAAATGAAGAATTCAAATATTATCTTCCCCCCCAAAAATTTCCAAAATGAGTTTCTGTCCCTAACCATTTCAGGAAGCTCTTCTAATTCAAATGGGAAAAGGCTCCAGGCTGTGATACTTTTTTTTAGGTAATTCACTGATTTCTAAAAATAGGAAGCCAAAAATACTTTCAGACTTTACATGATCTTATGCACAGCAAGCTAAACTTATTCTGTGGGTGTTGTTTAGAGAATCACAGAACCTAGAATATCAGGCCTAGAAGGAGACTTTGTGCATAGACTACAAGCTTACAGGGGACCTTGTCACAGAACATTGGATATTAGACCTGGAAAAGATCTTAGAATATATAATGTTGCAGCTGGAAGGACCCTTAGGGATCATCCCACATAGCCTCTTCATGTTATAGTAAAGCAAATTAAAACCCAGAATAGCAAAATGATTTGTCCAAGATCACACAATTATGTTTCTAACAATGTAGTATTTTTAAAAAATCATTCTGGTTCTTGTTTAGGGTCACTCTGTCAGAGGAATTGACTGTATTCCACTGAAGTTTACTGTAACTCAGAATGAATCACATCAATAAGACTGCTCTATTTCTGGAGATAAACTCCTCTTTGGAAGGCATGGTTTGCTATAAAATCGTTTGATCCATGATATAATCCTAGTCTGCCTGCTAACTTATTCTGTAACATTGGGCAAATTACATTATACGTGGGAGCCTCAGTTTCCTCAGCAATAAAAATGGTGGAGATGGGATAGATCTTGTAAACCTTTGAATCACTATCCAAATATGAACCACTATTATCATTATCATCATCACCATCATCAATATTATTCATATTCCTTTTCAAAAGGAAATTTAGGTAGAAATGGACCTGAGACAAGCTGATATCTTCTTATTTTGTATTTAATAATATTCCAAATAATTAATTAAAAATAATTAATAAAATTCCTGTCATTTGACATTGAACAAAAGTATTGGGATTATCTCTTTTCTAGCTAACATTTTATTTTTCAGGATATTTCACAGATCTGAAATTGTTTCCTTCTTTAAAATAATGATTCAATTTCTAATCCCTTTCATGTTCTAGATTTTACAGACTGCTCTAGCTTAAACATTTTACTATTTTTAAAAGTTCTACCAGTGTTTAAATGACTTTGTCCCAAGATACACAGATATGTCATAGCTGCAACAGTAGTCCAGTATGCAAACCTAATATGGAATAGTTTCTCCAATGATCATGGAAGCCATGCATGACTTTCTGTGCATCTCCAAGTGTTGTTTCCTAGTGAACTATGTAGAGATGTTAAATGCCCTGGCTTAACATTTCTGGCCTTTGAAATCTGTCATTGTAATTTGCCCAGACCTTCCTGCATACCTTCTGCTGCTAATGGCTTAATAGGCTCCTGCAGCTGAGGCCGTTCTGCCTTCTAACTTTAAGGGCTCATGGGGTGGTACCATCCCATTCATCTACCTTGGCTCCTATTTGGATTTATGCCCAGCCAAGGGTTTGGAAGAGCTACTATAAAAGCAAAAACATCTGCTGAAGTTTTATGACCTGCCTGTTTGCCAAGTTCAACAGCAGGCTGATCTCAAGCTGATCAGTTCTGCCTTAGCCAGGTGGCTTTCCTGTCACAGGAGGATGGCTATGGATTTTCCAAAGACATTCAAGATCCATTTGGCTGAGAAATGGATGATCAAGACAGACTCTACTTATAGGAGATTGGGAAAAATTGAAAAAATGAGTGAAGAAATTGTGGGTAGAGTTATTTGGGAGCCTCACAAAATTAAACATGCTAGACAGAATGTATTCTTATCTGATTTTGTAATCAGGCAACCTTGATGTGCTGCTCTCAACAGATTCTTTCAGGAACCTTCAAAGTCATGACCTGTAAGTCCTTGTATCAATGAACTTGGATGGATTGGGGTTTTTTTGTTTTGTTTTTTACTAAACTCTCACTAAAACATGACATTTTCATCAATCATTTAAAAGCATTATTCTCAGGTGTCCATAGACTTTTCCAGAATGGCAAAAGGGTTCCAGGACATGCAAAACAAAGTTTAAAAATATCTGACTATACAGAATGATTCTAGTGTGCTCTATTTAGAGAAAGTGGTGTGTTTTTTTTCTTTTTCCAAAACAACATTGGGGTTATAGAGAAAAGATCCTTATTGTCATGGATTTGTAATCCAAGAATCTGGGTTCAAATATTTACTCTGCTCAATACTTTCTATGTGACTTTGAACATATCTTCTCCCAATTTAAGTCTCAGTTTCCTCATCTGTAAAGTTGTTGAAATAAGATTTGAGGGATCTCTTAAAGATCCTTCCAGGTCTAAATATTAGGCTCTATAATATCACTGGATTCAAGGTGATATTTTGCTTATATAGACCCAGTTGTGGAAGTGTGCTGTTTTATAACGTCTGCAGCTGACAATTCCTTTGGAATTGATTCAGTGAGATGTAGAATGTAAAAGCACTCATCAGGACAGTAAAAAGTAATAAAAGAAAGACTTAAACTCCACAGGTTCACTATACTCCACTATATGACATCAAACAAATAATTTTATGAACCATAATAAAATGAAAAAGACAGAAATCAGCCTGATTTCTAATCTAGAATATGTGATTTAACATCTCTGACTCAGTTTCCTCTTCTGTAGAATTAGATAAAAAATGAGAGCCATTGTAGTGTAATTGCAAAAGTAATTAAGAATCAAAAGAATGTGAATTTAAATGTTGCCTTAGACATTATTTTTCTGACATTGGGCAAGTGAGTTAACCTCTCTGAGATTGCTTCATAAAGTGAGGATAATAATAGCAAATATGCCACAAGAATGTTAGAAGGATCTAATTTATGACAATGTATGTAAAGGTAAACTTTAAAGTTCTATATAAGTGCATTTGCATTTATTGCACCAAAATATGTTTCCCATGGTTACACACCTTACTCAGTGAAGGAAAGGCTTCAGACCTACTGTGGCCAGCAATACAGCATAGTTAATATTTGTAAATTGAGTATAGCAAGATCAATGGCTAAGCACTGAGGGAGCTAAAAATTTAAGTAAGATTTATAGAATACAATTAGATAATTTGAGAGAAGAGAGGGAAAAATATTCCAGCTAAAAGTAAGGAATAGTGCAGACATGGTGCTAGAAGTAGATGTGATTCAGGAGAGTAACCTGTTCAGGATTGGTGTTAAGATGAAATAAAGTACTTGTAAGTCAATAATAATAAAATTATGTTGATTTTATACTAAAATAGAAGGCACATAGAGAAATATTTGGTTCAACAAATTATCTTGCCCAACCTCCTCTATCTCCAAAGAGAAGCTTTTGGTCATTTGAGGGTGCATTGACTCAAGCAGTCTTGGGATATCACAGAACATCAGATTCACGTGGATGGGATCTTTAATGCCTCTAGGAAACCAAAAAGCTTCATCAATATTGTGTAGTACTACCAGGATGCTGAATTGAGGGAGATAAAATTTGAAAAGGCTAACCAACTCCCAGCCTTTAGTGAAGATCTCCAGAGAAAGAATAATGGAGTCTGAATACAGATTAAAATATATTATTTTCCCTTTATTTTTTTATAATGGGTTTTTTTTGGGGGGGTTGCTTTCTTTTTCAGCATGCCTAATATGTAAATATGTTTTGCATGAAAGCACATGTATAATCTATTTTAAATTGCTTATTATTTCAGGATAGGGGAAGTGCAGGAAGGGTGGGATAGAATTTGGAACTCATTTTTTTTTTTTTTTTTTGCTTTTTTTGCTTTTTGCTGAGGCAATTGGGGTTAAGTGACTTGCCCAGGGTCACACAGCTAGGGAATGTTAAGTGTCTGAGACCAGATTTGAACTCAGGTCTTCCTGACTTCAGGGCTGGTGCTCTATCCACTGCGCCACCTAGCTGCCCCTGGAACTCATTTTTTAAAAATGAGTTTTTACATGTAACTGGAGAAAAATAATAAAATATTATTCAAAAAGGAAGAAAATGTATAGTATTTAAGGGAGGAAAATTGGAAAACCTTAGTAGTTATTGATCTTATCACACAATGTTATTGTTGGGGATGAAAATCAAGAGTTTCTCTATGTGGGGAAGAAGGGGTAATTAGTTTGAATAGTAAAATATTCTCCTATTTCACTCTACTACAAATAAGAGCATTATCATACCTTACTCTAATAATCCTCTTGCTTTGGTTACAGGGTAAGATTCTTGCTTTATGTGTGAAATATTTGAGGTAGAAAAAAAGATATGAAAATGAGACATAAATACTAGTAAATGTCTGCCATAATTAGTGTCCATTTGCTAGGGAAAATGATGGAATTAGGAGTGATATATCAATCAAATATTCTCTGTTGATGACTGTGTACAAAGATTTTGAAACATATGTGGGTAGATAGATGTCATAGCATAATGGCCATTAGGTGATTATCTCTAGGAAGGTCATTGCAAAATCTTCTTTCATCCTACTTTAATCTGTATTTAATTTTGGTAATTTTGTCTAAGAGGAGAAAAAAGAATGTAACTGCTGGAGGCCCTTTTTACTGAGGCCTTATTAGTGAGTGCATGACCATCACATGAATGGCTCTTTGGTAGTTGATCTTGAACTGGATGGGATATCATTACCATGAGATGGGCCACATACTGAGCAGGAATTTGGGGGCCCAAGACTAGAACAAATCTGAAAAAAATGTTATTAATTAAGAAGGGGGGAACTATTCACTCCAGAATATCATCTAGTAATTTTCTATTTGAAATAATTTTATTCTTGCTAAATAGGTGCTATGTTCTGTCCTTTTTAGATGATGATGGACTGAAAATCCTCTGAGGCTTCCCTCTTTTTAATACTTTCTTAATTTAGTGCCCTGAAACCAAATCCTGACCATCTCACCCAAAAGAGTTTTTACTCCTTTAAAACAGGAAACTTGGGAAGAAGGGTAACATTCCATGTCTCTTTAGTATTGTTCCCTTCAGGATAGACTGATGCTGCTGTACAGTCATTTCAGTTATTTCTGACATTTTGTGACTCTATTTGGGGTTTTCTTGGCAAAGATATTGATATGGCTTATCATTTCCTTCTCCAACTCATTTTACAGATGAGGAAACTAAGGCAAGCATAGTTAAGTGACTTGCCTGGTATCATATACTTAGTGTCTGAGGCCAGATTACAATTTGGGAAGATGTCTTCCTGAGTCCAGGCCCAGAACTCTATCATCTGTACCACCTAATTGGATAAGTTACAGATGTGGAAGCAAGCCATACAGAAGGGAAAATCAAAGTCTTCTCTTTTTAGCTTTATTTGTTATCAACATGTTCTCAAGAATAGATACTAGAAAAAATATAACATGGTATAAGCTCAGATTTACTTGTCTGAAAAAGACTTCATTTAAATACTTGAAAATGTTTGACTTGGTCCCTTCTTCTCATAACTTTCTCCATACTTGGCTCCATTGGTCCTCAGATGATAGATAAGATGTATCATTAGATGTATACTTGAAGTCTGTATTTGGCAAGAGAAATAAATTGTTATTATTAACATTATGCCATGATTTATCTTTTTAATTTAATTAAATTTAATTTTAATAATAATTTTTATTTTAAAAATATATGCAAAGAGAGTTTTCAACATTATCTTTGCAAAATCTTGTGTTTCAAATGTTTCTCCCTCCCTTGTCACACTCCTTTCCATAGACAGCAAGTAATCTATGTTAAATATGTGAAATTCTTCTATACAATTCTTTTCTTTCCCCAATTAATATGTTGTACATGAAAAATTAGATTAAAATGAGAAAGAAAACAAAATATGAACAAACTACAACAAAAAGTGAAAATACTACATTGTGATCCACTTTCAGCCCCCTGGGTACAGGATGGCTCTCTCCATCAGAAGATCATTGGAACTGGCCTGATTCACTTCACTGTTGAAAAGAGCCACATCCATCAGAATTACTTTTGGTTGTACTTACTTCCCTTAGCATCAGTTCATGTAAATCTCTCCAGGCTTCTCTGAAATCATTCTGCTGATCATTTCTTATTGAACAATAATACTCCATTGCATTCATATACCATCACTTATTCAGCCATTCCCCAATTGATGGGCTTCTACCCCATTTCCAGTTGCTTGCTACTATAAACATTTTTTTGCACACGTGTTTCTTTTTCCCTTTTTGATGATCTCTTTGACTTACAGACTCAGTAGAGACAATGCTGGATGAAAGGATATGCACATATTTGATAGCCTTTTGGGCATAGTTCCATATTGCTCTCCAGAATGATTAGTTCAGTTCATCAACAATGTATTAGTGGCCCAGTTTTCTCACATCCCCTCCAATATTTATTATATTTTTCTCTCATCTTAATCAATCTGAGAGGTGTGTAATAATACCTTGTCTTAACTTGCATTTCTCTGCTCAATGGTGATTTAGAGCATTTTTTATATGACTACAATAATTTATCAACAAATGAATACAGCAGTTAATGACACTGCCATTTATATGAATTCAATATTTCATCAAGCATTGATACACATTACCTATATGAAGCCTTGGAATAACCTTTTGTGAAATATAGTAGCAATATCACCTGGATTTTATAGAGGAAAAGACTGAGGTTCTAAATTACCCAAGATCACAGAAATTTTAAGAGGCTCGGTTCTAATTCCAATGATTTTTCCATTGTCAATTGTCTTATTTTCCAAAAATATAAATCTGCGTTGGTCATGATTCTTCAATGATCACTGCTTTTTTGATGAACATTCATTAGGTAATAGTTTTACCACTGGAATTAAAAAGGTCTTTTTGTAAAAATTGCCTCTGTACTAAATGGAACACTATCAGATTCAAAGTTTGAAGGGACCTTGGTACCTAAGGTCATAGGATTTAGAACTGGAAGGCACCTGAGAAATCATTTAGCTCAGCTCACTCAATTTATAAAACAGAAAATCCAAAAATACTTGACTTGTCCTATGATAGGAAGTAGTAGAAAAAGGATTTAAACTATTTTTTTAACCTCAAATCCATTTTCCTCCTCTTCCCCATCCCCCCCTTCCCCGGAAAAAAAAATAGAATGTATAAACTGTGAAGCATTCTTAAAACAGTTAAAACTGAAAAGGATTATAGAATACAAAAGTGCTTGACCTCAAAGCAATCTTAGAACGTGAAAGGTCAAGAGTTGGGAAGAACCATAAAATAGAGAAAATCAAAATGACTGAGTCAGCTATTAGTACAACCTCTTTAGTTTTTGTTTTGTTTTGTTTAGAAAGAAAAACAACCTCAGAATCTCAAGGACAAAGTTAAAGAAAGAAAGGGACTAAAATCCAGGTGTCCTAATTCCCAGTCCACGTTGTTCCCATTAATCAATGCTGCCTTCCTAAACATGGTCGAGATTGAATGGAAGTGACAGGAACAATTTTCAAGTGGAGAAGAATTAACAAGGAAATCATTTAAACCACTGACCAAAAGGGAAATCTGCCTGTGAGAGTTTTTGGCAGAGGTAAGAAAACCAGGCTTCTCTGATCTCTCAGCTCTGTGCCAACAGGAGCAAGGCATAGCTCAGGAAGATGTGATTATCTTCACTACAACTCAGGGGACTCCAGCCAACTTGGCAGAGCTGAGAAAAAGGTTTCCTTTTTGGTGAGATCTGAAACAAGCATTAACCTTTGTTCTAAACTACTCAGAAAATCAGGAATATGGTCATTGCTGATAGTGTTGGGTTCATAGAGAGTTGAGGTCCAATTTGATACTATATTGTACTTGTGACTAATAATAATGGGAAAAGCAAATATACACACATATTTTCCCCCATTTAACAGTACTTTATTTTTTTTAATTATAGGCAAACCTAGTTTTCAATATTCATCTTTATAAGATTTATTGTTCCAAATTTTTTTCTCTCTCCCTCCTTTTTATCTTCCCAAGACAACAAGCAATGTGATATAGACTACACGTATACATTCATGTTAAATATATTTTTACTTTAGTTATGTTGTGAAATAATCACTTAAAAAACTACGAGAAAGAAAAAAAGTAGTACTTTCCATCTGAATTCAGACACCATATTTCTTTCTCTGGATGTGGATAGCATATTCCATCATGTTTCTTCAGAATTGTCTTGGATCATTGTATTGCTGAGGAAAGTTAAGTCTAATATAATTGATCATTGCCTATGTTGCTATTACTGTGTATAATACTCTCCTGATTCTCACTTCACTCAGCATCAGTTTATGTTAGTCTTTTCAGGTTTTTTTTGAAATCTGCTTGCTCATAATTTCTTATGGTATAATAGTATTCCATTTCATTTATACACCACAACTTGCGCAGTCATTCCCCAATTGATAGTTCCCCCCTCAATTTCTAATACTTTGCCACCACAAAAAGCTGTTATAAATATTTTTGTACATATGGATTCTTTTCCCCTTTTTTGCATTTCTTTGTGATATAGAATTAATAGTGATATTGCTGAATCAAAAGGTGTAAAAAGTTTAATATCCCTTTGTGCTTACTTCCAAATTGCTCTCCAGAATGGTTGGTTCAGTTCACTATATAACAATCAACCATACATTAGGATTCCATTCCAGTTTTCCTACATCTTATCCAATATTTGTCATTTTCCTTTTCTGTTATGTTAGCCAATCTGATAGTTGTTAGGTGGTATCCTGGAGTTGTTTTAATTTGTATTTCTCTAATCAATAGTAATTTAGAGCATTTTTTTGCATGTGACTATAGATTCATTTCTTCATTTGAAAACTGCCTGTTCATATCCTTTGACTATTTAGCAGTTGAGGAATGGCTTATATTCTTATAAATTTGATTCTGTTCTCTACGTATTTGAGAAAAAAAGATCTTTATTAAAAACAGTATAAAATTGTTTTCTAGCTTTCTTCTTTCCTTCTAGTCTTACTTGCATTGGTTTTGTGTAAAACTTTTTTTAATAAATGAAATCAAAATTATTCATTTTGAATTTCATTATGTTCTTTATTTTTTGTTTGTTCATAAATTCCTCCCTTCTCCATAGATTTGACAGGTAAACGATTTCTTACTTTACTAATTTGCTTATGATATCATCCTTTATGTCTAAATTATATACACATTTTTGCCCTTACCTTGGTGTACAGTAGTGTGAGATGTTGGTCAGTGCCTAATTTGACTTACCATTTTTCACTATTCCCAGCAATTTTTGTCAAATAGTAAACAATTGGATACTTTTTCAATGGTTTAGATTTTATGTGAAAAGTGTTTTATAATTGTTTTCATATAGTTCCTGGGTTTGTCCTGGCTAATGGACTCCCAAATATTTTATATTCTCTACAGTTATTTTTAATGAAATTTCTCTGTCTATTTCTTGCTACTGGACTTTGTTGGTAACATAGAGATATGCTGATGACTTAAAGGGTTATTTTTTTTATATCCTGCAATTTTGTTAAAGTCGTTAATTGTTCCATGTAATCTTTTAATTGATTCTCTAGGACTCTCTGAGTATGCCATATCATCTGCAAAGAGTAATAGTTATATTTTTTCATTGTCTGCTCTAATTCCTCCAATTTCTATTCTTTTTCTTATTGCTAAAGCTAAACTTTCTAATACAATATTGAATAACTGTAGTCATAATGGGTTTTTATTTACCCCTGCTCTTACTGGAAATATTTCTAACTTATCCTTATTACATATAATTCTTACTGATGGGTTTTAATTTTAAGGAAAATTCTATTTATTCCTATGCTTTTTAGTGTTTTTAGTAGGAATATGTGCTATATTTTGACAAAAGCCTTTTTCTGTATCTAGTGAGATAGTCATATGATTTCTGTTAGTTTTGTTATTGATAGTCAATTATACTGATGGGTTTCTTAATTTTGAACATGCCCTATGTTCCTGGTCATATTAAGTTATCCTAGTGATAAATTGCTGTAATCCCTTTGCTAATATTTTATTCACAATATTTACATCAATGTCCATTAGGGAAATTGGTCTATAATTTTCTTTCTCTGTTTCAATTCTTCCTGCTTTAGGTATCACCACCAGATGTGTGTCATAAAAAGAATTTTGTAGGACTCCACTTGTTTTTCCAAATAGTTTATATAGTATTGGAATTAGTAATTATTTAAATGTTTAATAGAGTTTACTTCTAAGTTCATCTGGCACTGGAGATTTTTACTTATGGATTTAATTGATGGCTTCTTCAATTTCTTTTTTTCTAAAATGATATTATTTAAATATTTTATTTCCTTTTCTGCTAATCTGGGCAATTTATATTTTTGAAACTATCTGTTTATTTTACTTAGGTTGATTGTCAGGTTTATTGCAATACAATTGGGCAAAATAACTCTTTATTGTTTTAATTTCCTCTTTATTGGTGGTGAATTCACCATTTTCATTTTTAATAATGGTAATTTGGTTTTCTTTTTTCTTTTATTAAGTCAAATTAGCGAAAGGTTTGTCTGTTTTACTGTGTTTTTTCATAAAGCAACATTTATTTTTGTGTATTATTTCAAGAGTTGTCTTCCTATCATTTTCATTAGTCTCTACTTTGATTTTTCAGAATTTCTTATTTGGAATTTATTTAGAGATTTTAAATTTGTTCTTTTTCTAGCTTTTTAAATTACATCCCCAATTCATTAATATCTTCTATCTCTATTGTGTTCATATAATCATTTAGAGATATAAAATTTCTCCCAGAACTGCTTTGACTAAACCTCATAATTTTTGGTAGATTGTCTTATTATTGTCATTTTCTTTGATGAAATAATTGCTTATTTCTATGATTTGTTGTTTGACCTACTTATTCTTTATGAATAAATTATTTAGTTTCCAACTAATTTTAGTCTATTTTTCCATGACCCTTTATTATACATACTTTTTAATTGCATCATCATGATCTAAAAATGGTGCATTTGATGTTTCTTCTTTTCTGTACTTGATTGTGAGGTTTTTATGCACTAATATATGGTCAGTTTTCATGTAACATCCATGTATTGCTGAGATAAAAGGTATATCATCTTCTAATCCCATTTAGTCTTCTCCAAATATCTCTCATATCTAAGTTTTCTAAAATTCTATTCACCTCCTTAACTTCTTTCTTGTTTATTTTGTGGTTAGATTTATTCAGTTCTGAGAGAGGGAGGTTGAGATCCCCCACCAGTATAATTTTTTTCTGTTTATTTCTTCTGTCACTTAACTTTTCCTTTAACAATTTAGATGCTGTACTACTTGGTGCATATGGTTAGTGTTGATATTTATTTAATTTTACAAGATATACTTCCCTTTCTTATTTCTTTTAATTAGCTCTGTTTTTGCTTTTGCTTTGGTTAAGGTCAGGATTGCTACCCCTGCTTTTTTTTTTTTTTATTTTAGCTGAAGCATGGTATGTTGTATTCCAGTCTTTTGCCTTTTTCTTTGTGTTTCTCTCTATTTCAAATGCATTTCTTGTAAATAACATATTGTAGGATTCTAATTTTTTTTTTATGCTTTTTGCTGAGGCAATTGGGGTTAAGTGACTTGCCCAGGGTCACACAGCTAGGGAAGGTTAAGTGTCTGAAAACAGATTTGAACTCAGGTCCTCCTGACTTCAGGGCTGGTACTCTATCCACTGCGCCACCTAGCTGCCCCTAGGATTCTGATTTTTAATCCACTGTCTTATTCAATTGTGGTTTATGGGAGAGTTTGTCCCATTCACAATTATGATTAACAACTGTGTATTTCCTTCCATTCTATTTCCCTCCATTTATGCTTTTCTCTCTCACTTTGTGCTGTCTCACTAGTGTTTTGTTTCTGATCATTACTTCCCTCAATCTGCCCTCCCTTCATTGTCTTTCTCTTGTATTTCTCTTTTCCCCTTCTGCTTTTGTCCTCCCATATGTCCTCCTTTTTATCAGCTCCCTCCTTTCCTTTTTCTTTCTTCCTTTCCTTCCTATTTTTCAATTGGATAAACAAAAATTAAATACTCAATTGAGCATGTGTTATTCCTTCTCTGAGACAAATCCAATGAGAATAAGATTCAGACAATCATCACATCCTCCTTTTTTTCCTTCTAATATAATGTCTTTCATGCCTTTTCAGATGTATCCTGCCTATTTCCTCTTCTCCAGTACAATCTTTTTTTTTTTCCTTTTTTTTTTATTAAAGCATTTTATTTACAGAACATGTGAGTGATTTTTCTTCATTGGCCTTTGCAAAATTTTTTTTTATTCCAAATTTTTCCCTTCCTTCCCCTCACCCGCACCCCTAGATGACAGGTAGTCTAATACATGTTAAATATGTTAAATTATATGACAAATGCAATATACGTATACATATCTATACAGTTATGTTACTGCAATAGTTTTAATTTCATCATCTGAAAATTGTTCATATCCTTTGGCCATTTATCAATTGGGGAATTACTTGTGTTCTTATAAATTTGACACCATTTATCATATATTTTAGAAATGAGACTGTTATCAGAAATACTGTCTGTAAAGATTTTTTCCCAGCTCTGTACTTCACTTTTAATCTTGCTTCTGTTGGTTTTGTTCGTATAAAAATTTTTTAATTTAGTGTAATCAAAGCTGTCTATTTTGCCTTTCATAATGTTCTCTAGTTCTTCTTAGGTCATAAATTCCTCCCTTCTCCAAAGATCTGATAGATAAATTATCCCTTGTTCTCCCAATTTGTTTGTGGTATCATGCTTTATGCCTAAATCATGCATCCATTTTGACCTTATTTTGGTATGGAGTGTGAGATATGTCTATGCCGAGTTTCTGACATTTTTTTCAAGTTTCCCCAGCAATTTGTCAAATTTGTGACAAATAGTGAGCTCTTATTCCAGAAGCTGGAGTTTGGGGGTTTATCAAATACCAGATTGCTATAGAACTTGATTATTGTGTGGCAAATTGTATTTTTAAAAGAATTGTTTTCTTCAGTCAGTTTTTTGTCCTTTCTTTTCCAGGCTGTTGACTCTCTCTTGCATAATTCATTTCTTTTTTCGATTTTTTGTTCTACCTCTTTTATTTGATTTTTACAATTCTTTTTGAGCTGTTCCAAGAAGAGTTTTTCAGTTTGAGAATATTTCATATTCCCCTTTGAGCCTTCACATGTAAATACTTTGACATTGCTGTTCTCTTTTGAGTTTGCTTTCTGATCTTCCCTATTACCATAATAGCTTTTTAATGCTCAAGGCTCTTTTATTTATTTTTTTTGAGGGGAATTATTGTTGTTATTGTTGTTTTGTTTGCTCATTATTTAGCCTATTTCATTAATTTGAAAGTTGAGCCCTGCTCTTAGGGCATAGGGGATACTGTCCTAAGGTTCTTTTGTTGGGCTTGGTCACTGGCTCTCTACATCAGGACTTTTAGGGCTTGTGGATTGCTTGCTGCCCAGGAGTGACTCACCCCTAGTCAGTCATGCTGTCTGATTTTTGGTCTGGCAATTTGCCTTCTCCTCTTGGGCTGAAGGTCTCACAACTTGCCTGATGTACCACTAGCCTGCTGAGCCAAGACCAAGATTGCTGATTTTTGCTGTATCTAAGAGTCTCCCAATGGCTTGCCTGGACACTGTCAGCTCTGGATTGTATTCCACTTTTACCCAAGACAGACATATTTCCTGAAGTCTCTATAAATTATCTTAAACTATGCTTTCACTCCATCTTTTTGTGAGTTCTGTTGTTTCAAAATCAGTTTAGAGGCTTTATTACACATAGTTTCTAAGGTAAACTGGGGAAAGCTCCAGCAACCTCCTGGATTCTCTTCACCATATTGACTCTTCATACCCAACCCCACATCTTTTTTGAGGTTCTTAAGTTCTGACTTTTTGCTCATATGATTGTTCTAAATAGCTTTGGGTGGCAGACCAGTCAAATATTTTCTTCTCTTTTTCAAATATGCTAAAACTAAGACTCAGAAAGGGCAAATAACTTTACCATTACTAGTACTACAAGCTTTATTGAATGTTAAGGATAATAAAGCTCTTTCTTCACAGCCTTTTTTTTTTTAAGTGAAGAAGCCACATCTCAGAGATAAAGTGTTTTTCCATCATCACATGTTTATTAAATGATGGAGGCGGGTCTCAAATTCAGAGCTTCAGACTCCAAGTCTGTCATTAATCACATTTAAAATGATCCATCCTTTACCCTGAATAAATACTACATTTCTACATATCTGTGCATTGTGACTTGCGCTGTATCTTGTAAATATTTCCCTAGAGTTCATAGCATTGTATTCCAGGCAGATTCATACTAACATAGTAGCATCATACCTGCCAAAAACTATCCTCTGGGCATTGGTGGGTAATCCACAGGTTTCTCAGGAATTGCTTGAGTGAAAAATGATTGGCAATATGGATGAAGGGGGCAACTAGATGGTATAATGGATAGAGTGCTAGGCTTGGAGTCAGAAAGACTCATCTTCCTGAGTTCAAGTCCAATCTCAGAAACTTCCTAGCTATGTGACTCTGAATTAATCACTTCATTCTATTGGTCTCAGTTTCCTCATCTGTAAAATGAGCTAGAGAAGGAAATGACAAAGCACTCCAGTATCTTTATCAAGAAAATCCCAAATGGGTTTACTTCAAATACAACTGACAATGACTGAACAACAACAAAAATGTGGATGTAGGCTGGTCTCATATAAGGAGGTAATCCTACAAATTGTCCTTTTTTTTGAATCAAGATAGTGGACCCCATATGTAAGCTGGAGTCACTTTAAGGTTCAGTGTGTGGGATCTTAAACTTAGTCCATTAATTTTTTTTTACTCATCAAATACCAACAGAAGATATAATTTTAGGAACAAATTCCTAGGGGTATAGAACATAGATAGCCACCTGAGGTATTAACTTCTAGAATAGGGACGAAGAACATCCACTCCTTTAGCAACTGCAGGCAATGATGAGCTGAGCTAGGTACAACAACCTCCCACTGGCTTGAGTTCTATGGCCTATGAATGATTTCATAAATATCCAAAGAGCTCTTGGCAGAAAATAGGGCCCCTTCTCCCTCACTGCTGGATAGAGTGTGCAAGGAGGGACATATAATACTACATTTTTGTATTTAATATTCTTATTCATAAAATGTAAAAATGACATCTGGGGTTTTCTGATAAATCAATTCAGAGCATAACTGTGAAAAATAAAGCCTCCTTAATTGATAAAAATGGTTAGAATTTTCACACTTTACATATAAAATACAAATGTCTAATTCTATTGTGTGCAAAGTCTACTAGAGGACTCTGGAATTGCAAAGATAACTACGAAAGTAAATTACAAAGATAAATATTACATCATCTTTTTCCTAGCAGAGTTTGCATTCAAAATGCAGGAAAGACAATGTTATTATATGAAAGGGAGGATAATTAATACAAAAGTGATGATCAGGGAAAGGAACAGCTCTGAAGGCAGAAATCACCTTCAGTAGAGATGAAGTTAAAAGGGGATCAAGGAAAGCTTTAAGAAAAAGGATACCTGATCTGGACCTTAAAAGAAAAGAGTGATTTGAAATTGTAGGGATTCAGAAGTGGGTGTGGGAGGGCTTTTCTGGGGAATGAAATATAGGATGCTTAGAGGCCTATGGAGAGGATATAAAGGAAAGCAGCATAGATATCAAATATTCCAGTTTGGCCAGAATATAGAGCACATGAAAGGGAGGAATAGACCAAAAAAAAATTAAAATGACAAGTTGAAGCCTGCCTGTGGAAAGTTTAAAATGACAGGAGAGGATTATAAGTTTTATTCAGCAGGCAATGAGGACCTCTACTGAAGAACTCTTCCAATGTTGTCTCATGATGTTATGGTGACCCTAGCTTCTTAATAACTATGCCAGTAAATTATGAGATTTTCTTAAGTTTATACCAAGTTAAACACATTGCAATAACCCATCATCCAACTATCTGATGAGATTAATATGAAAATGATGGCTTCCAGGATGGGGATTGTCTATTTTTTTGGCGGGGAGGGGGGGAGTTTAGTATTGGAAGGGAAGGAAGGCAGCACATAGAAAATCCAAAAGGCTATTTAGTAAGGTATGAAATGGTGTATAAAATACACAATTTACAGTGGAATCACCTGAGGTTCAGACAACTTAGGCAATCTTCCCAAAGATGTGATACAGGCATTAAATAGCAGAATTGTTGTTTTACTGGAAAAAGAAGAACGTGTATACACACACACATACACATAGTGATATAGATGGATAGAGAGAGGTGAGAGAGTGAGAGAGGAAGGAGAGAAGAGAAAGGAAGAAGAGGAGGGAGAGAAGAGAAAAGAGAGGGAGGAAGAGAAAGGGGGAAGAGAGGGGGGAAGAAAGAAAGAGAAGGGATAAAAGGAGGGAGGGAGTGAGAAGGGAGAGGGAGAGAGAGAGATACTAATTATTCAGTATAATTTGCTATCCTAATACAGATGTAATATGAATTGAATTTATTCTCTCTGGGTATCAATTTCCTCACCAATAAAAATAAAGAGTTTAAATTTGCTTATGAATTCTAGTGTCTCTTTCAACTTCAACATACTATGACTGATCATGAGTAAAAGATTAGTAAAAACCCACATTTGGGTTAAGCAAGCTAAGGGAAAAGCTGTGGATGGATTCAGTCACCTCTAAGGTCCCTACCTGTTCCAAGTCTGTTTGATCCTTGGTAAATCTTTGTCCCTTTTTTTGTTTTCTGTTACTTTGTGAATTTCACAGATGGCTTCTTCTGGTTTACTGAAGCAAGTCCTTCTATAAAGTGCTTCCTAACTACCAATCCCACCTGTGTTCCCAAGGGTTGAATTTGTCATGTATGAAAGTGGCGTGCTTTGAGGTGATGCTCCTAAGATAAATGCACTCAGAGTAAAGTGACAAGATAATCCATCAAAAAAGAATTAGAATGTTCCCAGAGCATACCAGGTTTAGTGAGAAAAATATGACATACCTTCAAAGGCCATGGAAACCTTTATTAGATGTTATCTCATGAGAGAAAGTGCAAGGAAGAAACAAATACTATGCTAAGTGTTCCTCATTTCCCCATTTCATTTCTTTGAATGAAACTTCATAATGCATCTATCATCATTGTAAAAGTTTGTATGCATCTATGAATATTTTCCCCTGAAACAGATGTATCTCTAGAAAACAATGCGGTTCATTTTCTAAATAATCTAAATGTATTTTGGGTATATTAGACCAAAATGGAATGTTTTCCCAACAATGAAATATACCACCACGTGACTCTCAGGGTTTCTTATCAGGATTTGGCCTCAAAGAACCATGGTTCTTTTATTTTTATTTTTATTTTTATAGGGGGTATATCTGATACCACCAAAGGCAAATTAACTTAAAAGAAGAAGAGAACTTTGCTTCAGGGCTCACAGGTTCCTGGTGTTTCATGACTCGATTTTTGCAATTCAAATGAAGCCTCAAACAAAAAAATTTCTTCCCTTGTAATTGAGTTTCCTGTCAGTTTTTAATAGATTCATGCTATTACACAGACATGTTTGTCAAAAAAAAATAGCCCCCAAACCATTGCACCTTGTGACCCTATATTTCATCTGGCATTCACTCAACCATGTCGTTCGCATGTAGTTCCCCCTGGGATTACAATTCTCATTCATGTTCCCATTCATTTATTACAAAGCTTCTTAAACTATGGGTCAGAACCCTATATGGGGGTCACATGGCTGAATGTGGGGGTCATGAAATTATGATTTATTATCAGAAAATATTCAATTTGTATACTTATTTTATATACTTATATACCCAAGATCATATAAAAATTTCTTGAATGAAAAGGGGTCATTAGTGGAAAAAAGTTTAAGAAAACCTGATCTATTACATTGAGTTTTTTTTTCATGTTACTATTCTTGCATTAACTCAGACTTTGATAATTGATTATGCTTGTAGGACTTTTGGTATTAGGGACCTATGTTCTCTGGTCCTGACTCCTCTAAGATTATAGGTAGAAACCCAGTAGGAAATAAGAGTAGTAGACTTAATCATGAAGAATGGATAGGGAAATATTAAGACAGATATAAGATTCACACACACACGGACACGTGCACACAAACATACACACATCTGTATAACCATATAAATTATATCCATATTGCTCTTCAAAAGTGGACTCATTTTTTATAAGCTATCTAAAGCTATCCTGAGGATGTTAGAGTGATGCTAGCCCTCAGGCATAAAGTTAGATTAATCTGTTACTTTCTAGCTCTCATAATTCAATATTTCTGGTTCTTGATTATTGCTAATATGTAAGTACCTACTGTGTGCAGAACCTGTGTATTTATCTCTGGGAAAAGAAATAGGTTAGATGGAACATAGTCCTCCAGATTCCATAGTTCAGTAAGGGGAAAAAAACTATCACAAAATAACTTTAATAGACCATAAGTCATGGATAGGTGCAAAGTAAAGAATTACATAAAGCAGATTATTACTAATGGGATTTTTAGGATATTAGAGCTAGAAAAAATGTTAGAAATTATTCCAGCTCTGTAATTGTATAGATTCTATTGAATATAACAGATATTTTATTAAATGACTACATTTGTGTGAAAGAACTTAGAGGACTTTTCTAAGTTCATATAATTAGTAAAAAGAGGGGCTGAAATTTGAAGTGTGGTCCTCTGAATTCAAAGTCAGTGATATTTTCACAAAGCTTAGTGGAGCAAATGGCATTTAGGTTGAGTTGATATCTCTTTTTTACAATTCTAAATTATCTCTTCAACCATTCAAGAGCATTATTCTATGCTTCCATCTCTCTTGGGAATCCACAGCTTTTTTGTCACATCAGGTTTTGACTAATTTTCCTGTCTTGAAATATTTTTTTTTCCTAGATGTCTGAACTCCATTAGATCATCTAAAGTTCCTACTTCCTTCTTTTCTTAATATCATCTCTGTCGGTTTATCTGCTTGTATTCACATTCTTTAACTAAGTTTTCATTCTCCTGCCATGAATGCAAACATAGTAATTCCATTCATTTCCCCTCATATTCCCCCATTGCTTTCTCTCTGCCTCCTTCCCTTTCCATTGTGGTTTCTCTGAGAAATTGACTTTTCAATTGTCTCATTTTTTTCCTCCAATGGGGAGTTCATGTTTCACTGGCTTTATTCTCTGCTTCAGGTGACTTTTGGAAGGACAAAACTAGCCACCACTGGATGCCAGTTCCCCAATTCAGGCCTGGTAAATGCATAAAGGGCAGAATTTCCCTCTATTCCTCAGTTTTTCTGGCTGCACACCTTTGACTCAGAGTGCTTTCTTGCTTCCATCCAACCAGTGCAAGCTTCTTCCTTTTGGCTTTCCTGAGGAGGAGATGAAGGTGGAGATAGCTGAGTTCTGTGTCAAATTCATAGATGAACTTTTATAGCCATGTTGGAGCATAATGGAGTGTTGGAGAATGGCTGCTAAATCAGTAGCTTTCTCTGCTAATTTCCATTGGATGGTTACTTCATTAGACTTTTTGGTGTCTCAAACTGGAGTCAACTGAACTATATCTTTTGCACATAATTATTATTTTTGAGATAACTGAGAGGTCATGAGGATCAAAGAAAATGTCCAATCTTCTATCTAAACACAAAAGTTCTTTTTTTAATTAAAGCTTTTTATTTGCAAAAGATATGTATGGGTAATTTTTCAACATTGACCCTTATAAAGTTTTCCATTACAAATTTTCTCCCCCTAGTCCTCCCTCCCCTAGATGGCAGGAAGTCTACTCATGTTAATTATTTAACACATAAGTTCTAACTCTCTTTATCCTCTTGCACTCATTTGCTTATAGAATGTTGCATACTAAAATCCTTGGCATCCAGCAATTAGGTTGCCAAGTTCTACAATGGTCTGGATCCTTCTCCCAGTTGATAATACAATTCTTTCCCCCTTGTATCTAGAATACAGTCATCCTGTGCTGATTTATATAGTTTTTGCAAGCTAAGTTAATCCTGAAAATATCATTCTCTTTTTATCTGGTCTCTGAAAGGGCATTTAAAGAAATGCCCAATGATATTATTGTCATGTGAGGAAGGAATTATGAATATGAAGAATTTAGAGAAACATAGGAAGACATTATACGAACTGATATGGAACAAAGTGAGCAGAAATGAGAGAGCAATTTCTGTGTTTACAGAAATATAAAAAAAAATAATGACTT
Organism: Myrmecobius fasciatus; assembly: GCA_023553655.1. Classification (NCBI taxonomy): domain Eukaryota; kingdom Metazoa; phylum Chordata; class Mammalia; order Dasyuromorphia; family Myrmecobiidae; genus Myrmecobius; species Myrmecobius fasciatus. The sequence continues at coordinate 153,230 of JAJPUD010003167.1, read as the reverse complement.
TTAAACTTCTGATGGATAAAGTAACTACTAGTAGTAACTTCAAGTAAAATATGCCTCCTACTTGTACAGCAGAAAACAAAAGAACAATTTACAAGGAAGTAAAGAAAAGCTGGATATTCATGAATATAATTTTTTCTACTAATATACATATGTATAGTATATAATATATACTACCATATATAATATATAAAATATACTAATATATATGTATACATATATCATATATATGTATACATATATACATAAACTTTTTTTTCCTGAGAAAATTGGGGTTAAATGACTTGCCCAGGATCACACAGCTAGGAAGTGGTAAGTGTCTGAGACCAGATGTGAACTCAGGTCCTCCTGACTCCAGGGCTGGTGCTTTATCCACTGCACCACCTAGCTGTCCCTAAACACACTCTTGAATTGATATTAGTGTTGTTATGTTTTTTGAATCCTCCATGATATTCTGCTGGACACATGACAATGTAATCTTTTGTTTTGTTTCATTTTGTTTTGTATTCCTTTTCTGTTTTTCTTTTTTCTTAATGTTTCTTTAAATAAAAAAAAAGAAATATGTCTCCTACCTCTTAGCAAAGAGAAATGTTCAACTACACATAAGGAATGGGGCATATGCTTTCACATATAGTCAATATATTTGCTTGACCATTTTTTTTTCACTTTTTTACTTATAGGCAATAATTGTATTGAGTTGTGTATGAACAAGTTTTTGGGAAATGGCATTGATAATGAGAAAACAGAACACTGAGAAACAGAAGAGGGTGTGAAGATGAAGGTTGAAGGAGTTCAAATAAAGATCTGATCCTAAGCAAGCTATGAACATTAGTTCAGAGTTTTAGATCTTCCATCTCCCTCCCCAGCTCTGTGCACATAGGAAGCCCATAGCAAAGTCTCTCTGTTGGAAGATTATAAATAAATGCATGGGACAGAGATCAAGAAAGTGTGACCAAAACACACAAAAAAGCAGGTGCAGAATTTTCCACTATTATTTTTAAAGTGAAATATCTAAAAACTTGATCCTTCTTAAAAAGTATAGCAGTATTATCAGGAAAATCTGAGTCAGTGAATATCATATTTATCTAGGGTGATGTGTTCAGGAAGGAAGTTTGTACAAATTTTAAGAGGACACCCTTATTTATTAGTGTAGTCATTATTTCTTTCCATTGTCAACTATGATCAATTTCTAACTTTGCAAGTGGTAAGAGTGTCCATGACTCTCTCTATGAGTTTCTCCAAACTTGGCTATTTTTAAAAGGAAAAATGTCCATTCATCTATTCATGGTCTCACTGGATCAGACAATAATTGCAATTTTCTGGGATGGGTTTGGTTAACTCAGCCTCAGCTCTGGGCCACAGTGAACCATTTGAATAGGGCTTTAGGGAAGAATGGAAATCATGCTACAGGCTAACACGAAAAGAAAACACTGCTTTTTAGCAAGGATTCATCTTCCTTTTCTCAAATATAAAATATGAAGGCCTCTGACTGCAAAGGGCTTCTAAGATATCTGGAGTGTATCTATGAGAATATATGTGTGTTTTTGCTGTTGTGACTCTCCTCAGGGAGTTTTCTAATGAAAACATTTGATCCTCTTCAGTCAAGATTTTATAAAGGGCTTGGATTTTCCTTGGTCTCCTGACTCTGCCTGTGTCTACTTGTCTGGTAGATAAGGACTTTAGTGAAGAAGCTTGGAGCCTTATCTGGCCACTTTGATGATGGGATCATCGAGTGAACAACATGGAGTATTTATCTCCAGTGACAGGCCAATACAGTCTTATTTTTTTCAAGGGTCCATTTTTGCCTTCATAAGAATACAACAGCTCTTCAGCACAAATAAGAAGACAGCCATCGTTAGCAGACCATTTTAATTGCTAATAATATCTCCTCCATTAATGTGTCTCCCAATCATGTGTTTTCTTAGAGGGGGCAATTTCAAGTTAATATCTTTCATTATCTAGGCCTATACACACACACACACACAAACACACACACTATATGTTTAGTTATTTTGATGAGTGCCATGCTCACTGGACCAAATTATGCCTTCTGGGAGACGTTTCTGGAGAGAAGGGATGAAACCAGGAGAATTAGCTTTTTAGAATTTTCATTTGATGCCTTCATACTTTTTTTTTCATAGTGGTCATTTGGGGATCCCATGCCTGACTGCATCCCATCATCCTTGGATTCTGTTGCTTTAAGCTGTTTCTTCTTAAAAGCAGCTTGGTCTCCTGAAAACAGTCCTGATTTGGAAGGCAGAAAATTGAAGTCTGACCATAGAATTCTGGAATTCAGAAATCAGATGATCACTCATTTTTCAGAGGAAAGAGAATGTGGGAGGGAGGGGAAAACAACAAAGGAGAGGAAGAGACAAAGACACATAAGAGAGAAAGGGAGGCAGAGACACAGAGAGACAGAGGAAGGGAAAGGGGGAGAAGAGAAAAGGAGAGGAGAGGAAAGTTGAAAGATGGACAGATAGAGAGGCAGAGACACAGAGAGACAGATAGGAAGAGAAAGGGGGAGAAGAGAAAAGGAGAGGAGAGGGAACTTGAAAGATGGACAGACAGAGAAGCAGAGACACAGAGACAGAGAGGAAGGGAAAGGGGGAGAAGAGAAAAGGAGAGGAGAGGGAAGTTGAAAGATAGACAGACAGGAACTTAAAGTTGTGCCTAAAGCACAACAGCTGATGGAGACTTTTCTCTTCAGGAAACCTGAACCTCCATTAAAGTATACACTTGCAGGATGGCAGGATAAAAGGTCTTTAGAGGAAGAATCAAAAATTGTATCAGTAGAGTCCTAACAATAATTTATTCCCATAATTCCTTCTTGGGAAAAAAAAAATGAAAGCCTCATGCAGACTACAAAGGACCGATCAGAATTCTGGAGTACAAACATACATACAAATACAAAACACACACACACATATACATGTATATGAATGAATGAATGAAATTACCTTCATTAAATGATTTTTATGAATTAAGCCCTGAGGATACAAATATAAAAGCAGAAGTTCAAATTAATTCTCTTCTTTGGAATTCATTTGTAAAATGAGGGGGTTGTTCTTATTTACCACCTCTGCAACTTTGGACAAGTGTTTAAATGTCTGAGTTTTTTTTTTCCTTTTCTATGAAAAGAAGTTATACTCCTTGGTCTCTGAGTTCCCTTCTACATTGAAATCTGTGATCCTACAACTGAGTGATCATTTCAATCTATTAACAATTATTAAGTGTCTACTATATGCTAAACATTGTGCTAAGCTCCAGGGGGACAAAAATAAAGAAAAAACAGTCCCTGCCCTCAAAGAGCTTACAATGTAATGCTATTGCCATTTTCTTTTTTTAGTCCGTAGTCTGAAACTATAGCAGAGCAGAGCAGGATACAGGAGATCTGAGTACTAGATCCTAAGTAGCTGTTGCACCTTTAAGGGAAGCATTGAACATGGCTCACCTGTTTCCTCTTGCATGGAGTGGAGATAAAAATACCAGCCCTATCTACCTTCTAGAGTGTGGAAGAAAATGAGATGAAACTGAGAAAGCACTGTGAAAAGCATGAAGTGTTATACAAAAGTGGGGAGTCATTATCTCATTATTTAATGCTTGTTGGCAGCAATACTGAAAAAAAAACTACCTCTAAAAGGAGTAAGACTTGGACTAAGCTCAAGTGTAATCTAGAGAGTGAGTTAGTAAATGACCCAATCAGTGAACCAATAAACATTTTTAAGTGTTTTCTATGTTCCAGGTACAGTTCTGGGTAAAAGGGTCTATGACAGTTTCATCATGGAAACATGCCATGACACTTGTGGTATTTAGGTACATTTGCAGTGCCTTAAAATAGTCACAGTTGGACCAGTGAGAGTTCTCCCTTCATTGATGCAAATTGCATTGCCCCTCCATAACATAAAACTGATGACTCAATGCATTGATGGAACCAAAATCAAAATGAAATTACCATCATGGATATCTTTCCCTATGATAATGAGGTTCTATGAGCATAACTAGCTTTCTCTCTCTTTGACATACATGTAAGCTATATGCAAGCCTGGATTTCAAATCTTTCTGGCTTGGTTGGACCTGGAGGGCTTATAATCTTTAGAGTTTTTCAGAAACTCTAAGGGTTTTCAGAACCCTTTCAGAAAGGGTTACCATTACACCATGGTAAAGCATTGGAGGAAGACTTCAGTGAAAGAGCATTTAGGCATAATTATCATAAATCAGTCAGCAGCTCAGTGCTTTGATGAATTTATAAAAGTCATGTAATATATAACAATTATACATCATATTCCTTCCTACTTTTCAAACCATTTTCATATTCATTATCTCAGTAGATGAAATAGCATTCTTTGAAAAAGGAGGAAAATGGCAGAATTAGTGTGACTTGTCCAAGGTTACATAGGTGGTAAATGTCAAAACTTCTGAAACCCAAGTAGAATCCTGACCTTTGTATTCTTCCATCTCCCACAAGGACCTAAATTCAGCAGAATTCTGATCAGTTTCTGAAGCTTTCCAGAAGATAATGAGCAATGTTTTAAACAACGTCTGAACAAGAAGCAGAATGTCTACAGCAAAGTTAGCATTTTTGTCAGATAGAATCTGGAATAATCTCAAAAACCAAGTTTTCATTATTGATATAATATAGTGATATATGCAGTATTATATAATTGATACCTACATAGCTATGTATATATGTATATACATATACATGTGTATATACATGTACATATATTATATAGATATGTATATGTATATATAATTTCTCCAAAGTCTCAAGATAGTTTTAAGCCAAATGCACTAAAATTTTGAGGAATCTATCATGGTTTTATATGAGAATAAATAAACATATATGCACATATGCATCTTCATGTTCTTTAATGTCTACCTTTGTACCAAAGCCACCACAAATCAACAATATGTATATATTGAATTGCCTGAGCTTGGAAAGGCAGCATGTTGGAAAGAGAATTAGACCTAAAGTCAAGAGAAACCCAGATTTGAATCTCACCCTTACCACTTACTACCTGAGTGAGTGTAAGTGACTTATGCAATATTTCTGAGTCTGTTTCCATATCTATAAAATAGTTTAAAAAGTTGTAATTTGCATCATAGGATGATTGTGTGTATGAAATAAGTATGATATATGTGTCAGCTGATATCAATTCCCCCCAATAACATTAAAACATTTTTAAAAAGTTTTTAATTTGGGGCAGCTAGGTGGCACAGTAGGTAGAGAACCAGCCCTGAAGTCAGGAGGACCCGAGGTCAAATCTGGTCTCAGACACATAACACTTCCTAGCTGTGTAACTTAAGTCACTTAACCCCAATTGCCTCAGCAAAATAAAATTAAAAATAAAAAAGTTTTGAATTCCAAATTATATTCTTCACTTTTTCCTCTATTTTCCCCTCTTCCTGAAATGATAAGCAATCAGTTATAGGTTATACAAGTGCAATCATGTAAATCCATATTAATCATCTTTTACAAGAAGACTTTAATAAAAGAAAAAAGAATGAAAGAAAGTGAAAGATAGCATGCTTCAGTTTTTTCTCTGGAAGCAAATAGTAGGCTTCATCATTAGTCCTTTGGGATTGTCTTGCATCATTTATATTCCTGAGAATAGCTAAGCCATTCCCAGTTCTTCACCAAACAATATTACTGTTACTATTTACAATCCTTTTAGTTTTGCTCACTTTACTATGCTCTGTTCATGTAAGTCTTTGCAAGTTTTTCTGAAAACATCCTGCTTGTCAATTCTTATAGCACCATAATATTCCATCACAATTGCATGACACAGCTTGTTTAGACATCCCCCAATTGATGGCTTCCCTTTGATTTTCAGTTTTTAGTTATCAGAAAAGAATTGCTTTAAACGTTTTTGTACTAATAGATTCTTTCCCCTCTTTTGGATGTCTTTGTGATATAGACCCAGCAGTAGTCTTGCTGGATCAAATGGTAAACATGGTTTTATAGCCCTTTGAATCACAATCCATCACAATTGTATGGCACAGCTTGTTTAGACATTCCCCCAATCGATGGGCTTCCCTTTGATTTTCAATTTTTAGTTATCAAAAGAATTGCTTTAAACTTTTTTGTACTAATAGATTCTTTCCCCTCTTTTGGATGTCTTTGTGATATAGACCTAGCTGTAGTCTTGCTGGATCAAAGGGTAAACATGGTTTTATAGCCCTTTGAAAATAATAAAGAGGTAAAATAACAAATAATAATGTTGTTATATAGTGGATGTGTATGCATAGAGATGTGTATAGAACTAAAATAAATATGATACAAGGTGGAATATGGGCGGGATGAAAGAAAAAAAAACAGGCAAAATTCTCTAATAAAAATTCAAGAAGAAAAGCTTTTAACTGGGGAATATCAAAGAACATCTCAGGGATGAGTGACACCTTTGTAGAACTTTGAAAAAACAAACAAGATTTCAAGTAGAGAATGAATTCTAGGCATGTAGTAATAGGTGGTAGTAGGTAGGCAGTAGGATCTAATTGTGGGTCAATCTTGTCTGGAACAAATACACATATGTGTATATGTGTATGCTATATATCTATGTGTATTTATACATGTATCTGTGTATGTGTACTGGGAACTTATCTTGGCAAAATAAAACATGTTATAATATGTTTTTGTATCTTAAATATTTTTTTATTCTTATTATTCAGTTATTTCAGTCATGTCTGATTCTTTGTAATCCCATTTGGAGTTTTCTTGGTAGAGATATTAGTTTGCCATTTCCTTCTTCATCTCATTTTATAGATGAGGAAACTGAGGCAAGAAGGATTAAGTGACTTGCCCAGGATCACATAGCTACTAAGTGTCTGAGGATAAATTTGAACTCAGAAAGATAAGTCTTTCTGACTCCAGATTTAGTGTTCTATCTACTGTACTACCTAGCTGCCCTTATAAGCAGTAGGAAGTTATTAAAAGTTTTGAGTGGCCTGGTCAGGAATACACATTGAAAAGATTATTTTAAGTCTGTGGGAAAGAGGTATTGGAGGGGAAATAGGTAGATTGGGCAGGTCATTGCTTAGTCTCTATGTTGAGGGTGAAGATCATACACTAGAGTGAACTCTGCTGGAGAAAAGAGAAAAAGAAATGGAGATAATGGTATTATTGCAGACTTCTCCCAAGAATTGTTGTCAAGATTAAGAATGAAGCAAAGGTTTTCAGCAGAAAATACATGGTCTTTCTTCACTGCAAAGCTTTCTGTACAAGTGAAGAGCTTATTGTTCTTGAGATTTTATTATGATTGTTTTTTAATACTGCCCTGGTAAAGAAGCACTTCTATGTCACAGAGTATTATCTCACCTTCATGGGAAACCTTAGAGGAGAACTTCTTCTCTAGGTTGGATAACTACAGGTTATTTTTTAAGGCTTTGCTTTCAGAAGCCAAAGTTTTGTTAAACTGAGTTCACAACTCTTCACCTGGCTTTCCCAAAGCTTCAGAACTTTGCCTTTACTGTTACCACAAAGTCTTGCCCATAGGTGGTGAAGGAGGAGGGTATTTGGCAAAGGGAAACAATTTTGTATTTCAGCATTATACATTTTATTGCAAATGATATGTAATCAGGGAAAAGTAATGATTAATATGACATTACTTCATATTAGCATGACATTTCAAAACAGCTTCCTTGAAAATTGCATAAAACAGCTTATTGAAGAGGGAAAGAGTTTTGGATTTGGAATTTAATTATGATGATGCTATCATCATACCAAGCACTTAGAAAGCTCTTCAGAGGGTGCAAATGTGATTTTTGTTGATTTTTGCTATAGTCTATGAGAGGTAGATGCTATTATTGGCCCCATTTTGCAGAAGAGGAAATTGAAGATAAAAGAGGTAAAGTGAGTCGCCCAGGTTCATACATCTAATTAGGTGTCCGAGAAAGTTAGAAGTCATTTTTCCCTGACTCTAAGCCCCAAACTCTTTACTCTAGGACAAATCCTAGTGAGTGAGGCCTCTTGAATGAATGTAGGGGTTGTGAAATTATGATTTATTATCAATAAATACTTGATTTGTACACCTATTTTATATACATGGGATTTCTTAAAAATTTCTTGGACAGAAATGGGTGGTGAGTATGAAAAGTTTAAGAATCCCTGCTTTAGGATTTCTAGCAGCTTATTTAAGTGTTCCAATTTTATATCCAGCTCTATCTCTTATTAATTGTGTACCCCTGGCAAATAATTTTTGGGGGTTTCAGTTCCTTTCCTATAAAATGGGAATCATAGGATCGATTATTCAATCAGTAAGTATTTTTTTTTAATTTCCACTGTGGTGCTAAGAATACAAAGATAGAAATGAAATAGAGTCTATCCTTAAGGAACTGACATTCTGTAAGGGAACACAAAATCCACACATATAAGTATTTACAAAATACATTAAAAATGAATGCAAAGTAAATACTTTAGAGGATTTGTTATTATGTTTAGTCACATATCCCTCTTTTTGGCCCTATTTGGGATTTTCTTGGCAAAGATACTGGACTGGTTTGCCATTTCCTTCAACTCATTTTATAGATGAGGAAACTGAGGCAAATAAAGTTAAGTGACTTGCACAGGATTACACATCTACTAAGTGTCTGAAGCAAGGTTTGAATTCAAGTCTTCCAGACTCCAGGCTTGACACTCTATTCATTGTACTACATATCTATCCCCTTTAGAGGATAAAGACTAATAATCAGAAGGAGCAAGAGAATCTCCGTCTAGGACAAAACACTTGAGCAGAAGCTTGAAGGACATTAAATGATCATTTTCCACTTGGCTGATCTCCTGGATTTCATTATCTTCAGAAACTCATCATCCTGCAATAGATTATCAGTGCTGAAACCCCCAACCTCCTCAGTACCCCTTGTTCCTAAAACCACTTCCTCCCTTCCATTGGAGAGAATGAAGGGTAGGTAGACATTGGAGAGCTGCTCTGAGATTTTCCATTTGTGGAAGCATTTACCTCATCTTTTCTCACTGGGCTTCAATATGTCCCCTAGAACTGGCTTTTCCTCTTCTCTTTCAGCTTCTTTTCATTAAATTTTGACCTCCTTGAGGTTAGGGATTTCCTTTTTTCTCTCTTTGTTCCAGTGCCATGCTAAGTGCTAAAGATAACATAGTAGGTGCTTAATTAATGCTTATTAACTGTTCTATAGGAAGGAGAGAAGCAATAATCTCTGAAATAGTACAGAAATGGAAATAATACATATTAAGAAATGGACAACACTTGTAGAAGTTATATCCTATGTGAGGATTGTCACAAGGATCAAATGAGATATTTGTAAATCTCTCAATACAGTGCCTGACTTATAGTAAGTGCATAATAAATGGATTTTTCCCTTCCCTCATCTATTCCAATGACCTCATTCTGCAGGTGAGGAAACTGAGGGCTAAGGAGCATGATTTGCATAATTTCCAAAAGGTCATGGCAAGAATTAAATCTCAGATGAAGGATTTAAAATTAAGCCTTCAGATGTCTGAGCCAATGTTTCTTACACAGGATCATGAGCATAATTGTTCCAGCTATCTCACAAGATTTCAGGTGATCAAAGGAGAAAACACATTTAATTGTACATTTATTATTAAATTATTATTAAAAACACATTTAATAAAAAAACAGATATGGAGAGACAGGGCTAATGTAGTACATGGAGAGTTGCTGTCAGAGTAGGAAACACCTGGATTAGGGTCTTTCTTCTCTACCCCATCCTGGAAGTGAGATCCTGAAAAGTTCATTTAACTTTTTTCTGTTACCAGAGAACTTTCAAAAATCTATAAATTTCAGAAGAGCTACACATCTCCGTTGGTAAAAGAATTTTCTCACATCCCACAAGCATAACAAAAAAAATACATGCTAATTTTAGAGTATCTCTCTTGGGGCAGCTAGATGGTGCAGTGGATAGAACACTGGCTCTGGAGTCACAAGGACCTGAATTCAAATTTGACCAAAGTACATATCTTTGACTTGATATCTACTAACTGTGTGACCCTGGGCAGTTCACTTAACTCAAATTTCCTTCCCCTTCCCCCCCCCCAAAGTGTCTCTGTCTACCCAAGTTCACCCTGATCTAGATATTTCAATCTAGCATAATGAAAAAAAAAATGTATTTGAAGTCACAAGCCTGGATTAGAATTCTAATTAGTACATTAATAGTACTAGTTAAATTACTAGTTAATTTAGTTACTAGTTAAGTAGTAGTAAAGTACTAGTTAAATTACTACTACTACTACTAATAATAATAATAATGCATATTTTTATTACTGGCTGTATCAACTCCATCTAATTGAGTCAAAAGTAGGATCACTCCTAAAGAGTATATTTAACCAGATAAACAAGGTAATTTGTTCTCTGGCTCCAGAATTTTTCGAACCTTTGGATCAATAGCCTTTTCTATTGGTCTTCCGATTTTCTGTCCTTTCCTCACAAAGAAAATCAATTCCCCCAAGGCATTTAAAGAAAGTGCTTTCTTAATTACATAGCCATAGGAGACAAATATCTGTTTACACATGCAAATACCCATCTAAATAATGTCAGGAACATGCTGTTCTGTGGGGCCATTTTTAGAATTCCTAATTGTAAGGTAGTTTGCTTTAGTGAAAAGAATACTCAGGTGAGAATCAGCCAGCCCTGTTTGCTTCTCTCCATCTTCTGCCATTCACTTCCTGCAGGTGATCTAGAACAGCTAATATTTGAGCTGAGAGTGATATTAGGAGCATTGGGATTCACTCCCACTATTTTTCAGAAGAGGAAACTATAGCATGGAGTCTCTTGAAAGCAATGTCCAAAATGTGGCACTAATAATGTCACCTGGGCTGGAGCCCAAATTTCCAGACTTCCTGCACATAGCAAAAACCAGCACTGGCCAAGTAATAAAGAGACCAGGGTCTCTATTCCTTTCGCTTCCATGAATGAGCTACATGAGCAGGAACAAATCACTTCCCCAATTGCCAAAAGGGAAGAGTTGTTCAGGCTCCCTGAAAGATAATAGTTTCTTTTTCCTTATAAAATATAGATCATAAATTCCAATTCTTTGTGCCTTTACATGGCATATATCAGAATAATTTTCTGTTTTAGTTGTTCTGGGAAATCAAAATTGCACTTGACATATTATCTATCAGACAATACTTAAATTGATTAGCACATAGTTAGAAATGTCATAATGTAGTTGGGTCAAAATGACTGGATTTGCATTCAAGAGTCCTGGGTTCTCATGCTGGATCAGACACTTAAAAGCTCTATTTTAAGCTGATATTTTGAATTTTTTAAAAACTGGGTCATAGTACTTAAAATGATTTTTAAAGTTCCTTACATTTCCAAATTTTGTGAATTTTATAAAAACCTTTATGGAATAAATTAGTCAAGCATTGTTATGCTACTCAGACAAATGAAGATTCCTCCAGGGATGTGCTGATGGGCGGCATTAACTTCTGGGGAGAGCCAGTTGTTAAATTTTTAGTGTGTGACCATTTACATCTTGGGGATTGCAAATAAGGGCTTGATTTATATTTTTTTGATTGTCAAGACTTAAGAAAATAATAGAGAAAATGTTGGTAGTGCAGAAATTTAAATGTGTTACTCAGAGTTTTTTCTTTTGTTTTATTTGAATTTCCCTTCTCCATGGCAAATTGGTTGTTAAACATTTAATAATACACTCCTAAAGATCCAGTGGTACAAAAGTGGTCGGTAGAAAACTCAAGAGAGTCTGATTCCTGACCAGGTCCTGACCAGGTAACTTGATCACTCAGGCCAAAAGTTCCTTCAGCTATAGAAAATGTGTGTTGGCAGGAACAAATTGTACTCTGAGTGTTGTATTCAGTCACTTCAGGCCATTCCACTTCGAAAGAGAGATAATAAAAATCTTTTGTCTGTAAGTAGAAGGGTGACAAAAATTTCCTGATCATGACTACAATTCTCATTTTATATTATTTCAGGAAGCTTTAGTGAATAATATATGAGACACCATGCTAGGCAAAAACCTGAAATTATGGAATTTCTATTCCAAAGGGGGAAAAAAGAGTTCTACCTTTAACCAAGAGAAGAAAACATACCTTTTTTTTTAGAATATATAAGTGTTTGAGCTAGGATTTTAATCAAAGTCTTCTTTCTCCCAATAAGTGGACCCTAAATGGAACTTAGATTGTAACATGCCCAAGGTCACATAACCATAGCAGCAGCAGCAGAGTAAAACCTAAATTTCTGCTCCAAATCCAGTGCTCCATCCCCTGCAGAAATCTACTGCTTAAATAATATTTGCCTTACATACCTCAGGCTTGTCATGAAATCAAAATGAAATCATGGATTTAGCGATAATAAGCTCAAAATCATTTGTGTCCATAAAATGCTGAACAACTCAATTATTATTGCCATTATTTCAGTGTGAAACTAGTTGGAGATGCAGGTGGGGTTCTTTGTAGTAGACCTTGACCCTTCCTTAATACTACTGGTCCCCTTCCTAAAGCTCATTACTATAGCATGGAATAATGAACCAAAGTTCACTATGGAGTCAAGTTGTACATATGACTGTGCATAAAACATGCTAGAAAACCAAACAAGTGGAGGGAAAAAGTGACAGTAGTTCCAGGTTCATGCAATGTAGGTATGGAAGTGGTCACCATAATGCAATGTTAAAGGGCATGGCCTCTCTGTCTTAAAAGATCTCCCCAGAAGTGCTTGAAAATATGTATTTCATTTTAACCCATGCATGAGCATTGTAGACATTAGAGATTGATTTGGCTATCAAGTATGTCTTTTTATAAGTGAATTCTCCTTGCTGAATCCAGAGACTGAGAAGGCTATGAGTCATTCAACAACTTCAATATATGTTTTGCAAACTACATGCCAAAGAGTTTATTTTCTAAAAAGCAGATAAGAGTCCTGGATTTGGGAGTAGGGAAAGACTTGAATGCAAATCATTCCTCAGATACTAGTTCTGTGACCCTAGGCAAATCACATCACCACTTTCCTCATCTTTGTACTTGATTTCCTGAGTCTTTTTCCAGCTAGTAATTCAGATCATGATCTTTCTTACAATTTTTTTGTGTGTGTATGTTAGACTGCTTTGACTATTTGATGAATAATATCTTGAAATCTGGGTAGAAGGTAATAAAGATGTGACTTTTCCCATTCTAGTTCATGTACTTCCTAAAATTTATTTGTACAGGTCAGGACAATAATCCCCATTCTAGATTGTGTTATTGTATAGAGAAAATAAAAATCTTGATTTTGAAAAAGGAAAGAGCTTTTTTTTTGTAATTTTGAGGAGATAATATATTTTAGCTATATTCAGAAGTACCATTTTAAAGAGGGATAAGATTTCTTTGTTGGCTCTTAGGAACAAGAGTAGAAGCAGTAGATGCAAATTTCAGATTATTAGATCTAGGTTCAATGTCAGAACAAGCTTCCAAACAATGAGAGTAAATCAAAAGAAAGGAATGGAAAAAATAGGGAGATAGTGAGCTCCCTCCCTCATTTGATATCTTTAAGCAAAGACTAGACTCCCTATTTTGTGTATTTTCAAGGAGTAAATTCTTTTTAAGGGATGGATTGGACTAGATATCCACTGAAGTCCTTTCCACTCTTCAGATTATCTCATTCCTTCTTAATTAAATTATTTATTTCCTAATATTTAAACTAGAATACTTATTTTGAAGGGCCAAGAATTTTTTCTCGGGGTACTATCATGGTAGGACTACTATTACTTGATAACAAGCTATAAAATTTATAGAGAAGGTAGTAGGTTGCCCATCACTGAAAGTCTTCAACTAGAAACTAGATGTTCCAATTGTTAGGATTTCTGTGGAAGGATTCCTATTTATATTTAGCATGGGATGGATGCTACTTGAGCCTCCTACAAAACCTGACGTTCTAGGATTTTATGATCTCTAACTGTGTAGATATGGAAGACTTGGTGTTTGAGCTGACTTGTCCTTGAAGGATTTTGCTGATTTTAGCATGCAGTGCGGGGCTTTTTGATTTGAATGATTTGAGTCAAGGCACAAAGACAGGAAAGTGCAGTTTATTTTTAAGAACCAGACCAGAATGAGACTAGTGTAGCTAAAAGGTGCTGTGCAATGATCAAAGTGGGGGAGAAGAGTGGAAAGATAGATGTTCCTGGTTATATTTATTTCCTGGTAAAGCTGATATTGAATCTATCAGTCAGACAGCACTTATTAAGCTCCTACCCTGTACCTAGCATTGTGAACATAAAGAAAAAAGTGAAAAACAATTTCCTGTTCCCCTCACCCAGAGTTTATAGCCTAACGTGAACATGAAGGATGAATGCAGTCCTTGAAGGAGCCAAACAGATCCCCAGGGTAAACAATTACAAGTACAAACCAGCTGAATATTGGGAAATTTGAGTAGATATTTAACATTTCTTTCTTTTTTTCCTGTTACCTATAGGTCATCAGATTATGGGACTTCATACACCAAACTCAACCTACAGCCTGGCATTACTACTGTGATTGACAACTTCTACATATGTCCTACAAACAAGAGAAAGGTACAAGAACTTCTTTTCTATTTGAGTCAATTATTCATTCTAAAAAATTTAGACTGAAGTGCACAGGCTTCAGGGGAGAATTTGCTTTGTAGAAACATAATAAAATCATTTTGCCTCAACAGGAATACCCACATTGAAGCTTTTCTTGTGTAACAACCTCTTCTCTGAGAGTCTGAGCCATGTGGTCACAGTTTGCTATCCCATCTTAATGGTGGTTAATTGATCCATGAAGAATTCTGTTGAGCATTTATTTAACAGTGTTGTTTTGTCTCATACCTACAGAGAAGACATGAGCAAATTAAATGTGCAGAGAGAAAACATAGACAAATTCATGTAACCATAGGCAGATATCCACACACAGAGAATGAGAGACAAATATGCATGGTGATAGACATGGTGACTTATATATGAAGGCAGAAAGGCTCATATTTATGGAAATGAGGGTGAAAAGAAAGAAATTTTAGCACAACTACAAAGTTTACAGTTGATCTATTGTGAAAAGAAAAATGTGTATCTGTACTTGAGAATTTGACAAAATTAAACATCAGCAGTGAGCATTGGCTTGATTAGGAATGGATGTATTGTATTTCTCTGATAATTTATTGTTGTTGATCTCTCCCATCTGTGAAGTATCATCTTGTTCTGAGGTATATTAGAGCATTCTGCTTTTTAAGGTTCTACAAGACCTTGTTCTCCATGACTTTCCAAGTTGTCTCTTGCAGCAAGTAACTCTGTAAACGAAGCAAAAGGCGTCAACACATTTTGGGCACGATTGACTTTGGACTCTTTCCCAAAGAACTAGGAGATCTAGCTCCATGCTCCAGAGACATGAGTCTCTGCCTCTAGATAAGGGGATAAAATCTGAAAGTGGCTTGAGTGAATCCAGTCTAATATAAACTGCTGAGTAGCCTAAGAAAATGAGCCATCAGGAAGAAACGAAAGTTTAACTGTGACCTTTGGCTGTTGAGATACTTAATACCATATATATATACATGTATATATACATGTATGTATGTATATGTATATATATGTGCATGTATGTATTTTTTAACTTAAATGTGATGGAGGTAGAGCAGACTTGCTTATATCAATACTAGGAACTCCTGATGTGGAAAATTGCTCCGATCAATGGCAGAGCACTAATTCCTCTGTACCTTAGAGTCTCAGAGAGGTACCTGAGACACTGAGTAGTTAAGTGATGTATCTTGAGTCACATGATGGTGTATATATATATATATGTGTATATATATATATATATGTATATATATGTTTGCAAAAGAATTGAACTTGCATCTTTTTGATTCCAGAGTTTCCTTTCTAGTACACTGTGCCATGTCATTAACTTATTATTTCCTTCTTCTTTTAATGTTTACAAAATTCTTTCCTCCTCATTGCCATTTGAAGTAATTAACACAAATTTTATTTTACCCATTTTATAGAGAAGGAAGCTAAGCTTCAGAGAAGGCTAGTAGTCACAAAAAGACTTCACATCAGCAAAGAATTTTGAAAAATCTGGTACATGGTTTAGCTCTGTGAACTTCAGCCAGACACAAGGCCCCTTTTGCAGCAGTTTCAGGTTACATTAGGATTCAGCTCTTAAATATCATTCCTGCAGGCTGTCTTGATATGCTTGGCTTTATTTTTAACAGGGTGTCATCTTTTTTTTAAGCACTCCTTTTTCTTAAGTGGGCTTTTTATTGCTTGTAAAAAGTGGTCTGATTGACAGGCTTGGAATTGAACTTAGCCAGAACAGAATGTAGAGAAGGAGAAAGGGAAGAAGTGGATTTCTCTCATGATGAATGTGCCACTTTGGACAGGAAGGCGTCATCAGCAGGAGAGGTGATCGAAGTTGAATAGTCACAATGTTCTTGGTCTCTTGGCAGAAGGCAGAATACCAAGATGCTCCTTGGCAATTGTTTTGTCCCACCTGGACCAACTAATTCCCTCCCCTTACTCCTTGGTTTTTAAGCCATCTCTGTTATAGTTAATACTTAGTATAGCCATTGCATACACACATTGTAGATACTTAGAAAAATTTATTGATTGGTTGGATGACCAATTGAAAGGGACTGACCATTCCTATTTCGAAACTCATTTGAGTTGTCCTTTCTTTTTTCCTTATTATCTTCGAAATATTCTGGGGTTAATGAGGTAGAATCTTAAAACAATTTCAGTGCAAATTTCCAGCCATTTGCTATCTCAAGAATGCCTTATCATCACAGATTCATCTAGTATTTAAAAACAAAATCTCAGCCAATTGAACAATACAAAGCATGCTCACTGAAGAGAGAAATAAGGATGAAAGATAGGTGGTTCTTTGGGCACCTATTCAGGGGATCTATAAACTGGGGAAAAGTGTGGGAAATCAATTTTGTTAGGAGACACAGAGCTGTCACTAGGTAATTCCTTGGGGAGAAAGAAGATAGAAGTGAAGCCTGATAATAATCCATAGGATAATTCAACAGGGATGGGGAATAGCAGAAGAGATCCTTGCTGGAAGAAGTCACCAGAGCTGTTGATTGTGTGTAGAGGAGCACAAATTGGGGCAAGGGGAGATGGTATCTATAGGAGCTATTACACCAACTGCAGGGAGAAAAGCACATGGTCCTCCTTAGGAAGGACCTGTCTCAAAAGCAGATCCTCTGGGTTAAAACTCCATTCCCAGAAATCCCCCAAATTTTACTATGTTTTCCTCAACTTTAGAGCTTCACAAGACTCTGCTTTGCCAAAACCACTAAGAGACTTTAATATTAAATGGTTGAGTACTATCAAAAATAAGATCTCTACACCCTTCTCTTTAATTTTAGTTTAATATTGTTTAGATCCAGATTTCCTGAAAGTGAATGCAAAGAGCAATCATGTCTGTTTTGACCAGAAACCCTGAGGATCTTTCCATCCCATTCTGATTGATTGATTGATTGATTGATTTTACTAGGTAAAAGAGGCCATTCTTTGTTCTATTTCTACCTAGCTGTAATCAATAAATGATTGTGGTCTCAATGAAACTGAGAATTGTTGAAAACCTTAGCTTAAAAAGTACAAGGTCTCCCACTGCATCCAGGACCATCTCTAGTCATCCTGTTCCATATCTGGGCACTGGACCCAGATGGCTATAGAAAATAAGTAAGGCTGGTGACCTTGTCTAGCCCTTCCTCACTTAAATCCAACTCAATTGCATATCATGGTATCATCTCACTGATGTCATGATCCTTTTCAAGAACAAAGGACAAACAACAAGTACATGTCATCCACATACAATCACAGTTAAAGCAGAACTTTGCTAACGTGCTCTTAGCCTGTCCCTTGCAATATAGTGTTTATTTCACTCATTGCTCTTAGCTTCCCCTTCTGCCTCTCACAGGATGCTGATATCCTCTCCAATGTCTCATCTTTCAGAAAGTCCTGGTCTTTAAATTCAAAACTATTCAACAAACATCAAATCAAAGAGGTGTGGTTACTGGTTAGCCAAAGGGGTTCAAAAAAGATCTGAACATTTTAGTGTTTCAATATGAGTAAATTGTGAAACATGGCAGCTGCCCCTCCTCAAACCTCCCTCCCGGACACTGAGAAATAAATGTCATTTTAGATTTTTTGTTTGTATTTATTTTAAGTTTTCAGAATGAACAAAAGTTGAGATCTTGTCCTATGCCCTGGATGAGTCCTATCTGAAATAATAGGTTCACTTCTAGATGTTACATTTTAGGTAAAACATTCACAAAATAACATGGGTCTAGAGGGGACAGAGTGATGAGGGGACTGATAAACTTGTCATATGAGGATTGTAGGGGGGGATCAACTAAGAATATTTAATATAGAGCCCAGATTCTTATACTGTGGGATTGCAGTCCCACTTGAGATATCATGACTGAATATGGGAACACACAATTATTATCAGTAAATGTTTGATTTGCATACCTCTTTTATATACCTATATATCTAGTGTCATGTAAAAATTTCTTAGATGAAAATGTTTCATGAGTGGAAAAAGTTTAGGAAGCCCTAGATAGAGAACATAGAATTTGAAGAGATGTTTCAGGCACCAAGAAGATTATTTTCAAGTGTAAATAAGACTATTGTGTAAAAGGATTGATTGTACTTCTGCTTTAACCAAGAAAACTGAACAAAGAACAATGGATAGAACTTGTGGAGAGAAGATTTCTGCCTCAAATTAAAAAAAAAAACTTTCCAAGACCACCTTGGCATGCAAAATGTGTCCAATAAATGGAGTTCTTCAAGCAGAGGTTTGGATGGTCAATTGACAGACAATATATTAGAAATCTCTATACCATAGGAGTTTAGTTAGATGGCCCTTTTAGCTCTGAGATTCTATAGATTATAAAATTTAATTGTGGCTCAACTCCTCCTTGAAGCCATCTTTGAGCACTCTAGGTCTTATCATTATCCCTATATTCTCAATTTCTAAAATACTTGTTTTAAGGAGGAAACAGTGACATCATCACTGTGAGTATTCTTTCAACTGATGCAAATTGTAACTTTAAAATTTTAATGAGTTTCTGAAGAAGCTCCCTCCTTATGTCCCACTCAAACTATCACATTTTTAATAATGACCAACCTCAAATTTCTCCATGCTGGACCCCCGCCCCTGCTCAATAGCAGAATCATAGCTCATCATTGGGTCTATATCAAAGTTTTGCTGCAAGAGACTCCACTCTATTAGGAATGCCTTGAAGAATCTTTGATTACTGCCACAGCTTGATGAGACCAAAGTAAAATTGTCTAGAAATCATGTAAAAAACTCTTTCATTATGAAAATGGGGAAAATGTTTCCAAGTCTATGTAAAGACAAGCCCCTACTAGTATAATATTTGCAGTCTGATGAGGTTCTAAAGGAGGACCTATTGTAGAATAATAAGAAAATAGCTTCTTTTTGTATACAGATTTAGAGTTGACAAATTAATTTACATATGTTTCCCCATTTGAAACTCATCACAACCTTGTCAAATAGTTACAGAATATGCCATTATCCCCATACTGAGAAAGAGAAAACTGAAGTTGGAAGATAGAGATTGAGTTTGGACTCAGACACAATTCTGGGCCACATGAGAAAAGAGAGAAGAGGGGAGATAAGGGATGGAGAAGGGAAGAGAAGAGAGGAGAGAGCAATCAAGAGAGAGATCATCATTGCAAAAAATGATGGAAGACTTTCTGGAAGAGATGGCATTTGAGTTGGTTCCCAAAAGATAATGGCAGGCAACTTAATACATATTGAGCAGAATAACAGAAGACTTGATTAAATTTTGCCAAATTTGGGTTTTTACTAATTTTAAATAACTTGACATATAGTTTCTTTCACTTTTACCAAGAAATTTCCCTAATTGTCTGAAATATATTCAAGTGATGTGCATGTAAAGATCTAGCAATCCAGAACCCTTTACAATCAACTTGATCATGTCTTGAGAAAATATAGGCAGATGTATTATAGTCTTTGCATAGTAGAGCTCTCACACTTATAACAGTGATTCTTATTAATCATTCCCAGGAAAATCAGAAGAATGCTACATAGTCACACAATAGTAGCAACAGCAGAAAAAATAAAACTTGACTTTTACTGAGTATTATGTGTTTGTGATATACTTTACATACATTATTTCACTTGAGCATTGCAAAAATGCCCTGTGAGGTAGCTAGTACAGATTTTTTAAAATGGATTAACAAGCAGGGGCTCAGGAAGGTTCAATAATCTTCCCCTTGTTATGTTGCTAGTATCCGAGGTGGGATTTGAACTATATGTTATATTTCACTGTGTGTAATACACTATGCACCAAATGCCATTGTGAAAGCAGCCTAAGGAATGAGAGGGAAATCCACTAAATATGTTTGTACAAAAAAAGCCAGCCAAAAAAGAACAGGGAAATTTGTAAGAAGACTGGGTACAGAAAAAAGAGATAGGGAATCATAAAATGATAGAATTCAGTTCAACAGACATTGATTTTATTGAAGTGTCCAGAATAGAGGATGGGAAACAGCATTTATAGAGAAAGCAACCAAAGAGTTTATAACATGATCAGTCGACTCCCTTTTCATGGGAATAGTGCTCAAAGTCAGCATAGGTCTTAGAGATGTTTGCCATGGGAAACCAGCACATTGTGGAAGTGGGGGTGAAATAAGGGAGAAGGAAACACAATAAAAGCTGCATGTTATCATTACCAGGATTAGTATTCTATAGAACAGTGTCCCTTGAGTACTATTGAATAGAAATGATACTAAGGGCAGACATATGTATATTTGGCATTATTTCCATGATATGGGAGACTTAAGTGTTTTGCTATTGAGGAAACAACAAAGGTAGAGAGTATATTCTCAGTCCATTTAAAAAAAATTATTTTTTTCCTCTTCCCAGTCCTCTCTGACATTGAGAAAAAAAAAACTAAACCTAAATTCCTTAACAAAAATGTAAAGTAAAGGAAAACAAATTACTGAACTCAAATATATGCCTCAACCTATTTTATCCTGAGTTTATCACCTTTGGGTTTGAAAGTAGGTAGCAGACTTTATCATCAGTCCTGTGGAACCATAGATTGTCATTTCACTGATCAGAGTCTGCAAATCTCTTAAAGTTGCTTATTTTTATAGCATTGTTTTTATTCAATAAACACTCCTCTTGGTTCTACTGAATTTATCCACATCTATATCAAAGAAATCTTTCTTGATTTCCCTGAAACTATCCCTTTATCATTTCCTCTAGCATATTCCATCACATTTATATACCTTAATTTGTTCAGTTATTCATTCACGGGAGACCCCTCAGTTTCCAGTTCTTTGCTACTACTAAAAAGCAAAGATACATTAAATATTTTTGTATCTATGAGTCCTTGATTTTTCTTTATTTTTTTAAGTTAACTTGACAAAGTACTCTCCTGTCTCCTATATATTATGAATTAAAGGCTAAATATTCCCAACAGTGACAATTTATGCCGCCTTCTGCACAGTTAGCTCAGACCGCATCCTAACATCATCTATCCAGTGTAAGAAGGGAATACAGGATATGTCTAGGTCACATAGTGGATAAACAGGTAGACTTGGAGCCTGAGTTACAAATAGACCCGAGTTAAAATCTTGACTTAGATACATAATGGCTATGTGACCTTTGGTAATTTAATTAATCTTTCTCATACTTAGTTTTCTTAATTATAAAATAGAAATAAAAATTAGTGTTATGAAGATCATGTAAAATACTTTGCTAACCTTAAAGCCCAATAGAATACTTATTAAATATTAGTTCTTTCATTATCAATTCTCTAGAACAAAACTTCTTTTTTTTTTGCTGAGGCAGTTGAGGTTAAGTGACTTGCCCAGGGTCCCACAGCTAGGGAATGTTAAGTGTCTGAGACCAGATTTGAACTCAGGTCCTCCTGACTTCAGGGCTGGTGCTCCATCCACCGTGCCACCTAGCTTCGCCTAGAACAAAACTTCTTAAACACATAGCTGAATGTGGGGATCCCAAAAAATTTGGCAACAGTAAAATTTATCAAATATTCCTCCAACATTTAATCCTTTATGTAAAAATAAATTAGCATATTCATTTTATTAGTATGCAAATTTACTTTCTTTTTTTTAAAATAATGGTAAAGTTATATGTATACCAAAGAATTGTTTTAAATAAAATTCTTTTTGCTTTGTTATAAGTAAATGTTTGATTTGCATACCTATTTTATATGCCTATATATATGGGTTCAAAGGGTTGCAAGTGGAAAAAAATTAAGAAGCCTTAATCTAGGATGGATTAGCTATTACTTTACGTGCTTACAACCTTTTCTATGTTCTTTTTGTTCACATTATAGTAATCATTGTTTCATTTATCCCAGTTCTACTTTCTTCCCTCTGTATCAGTTCATACAAATGACCTGTTCTTGATGAAGCCTTACTAATGTAGTGATCATTGCTTCCATTTCTAGATACTTATTCACTACCCTTTTATGGCATGTTTTTTTTTTTTTTTTTTTTTTTTTTT
>JAJPUD010003167.1:118387-130668 GCA_023553655.1 Myrmecobius fasciatus | reverse complement strand
TTGAATTTTCTCAAGAATCACAAAAATAGCAGCATTCCTGCAGATTCTATTTTCTTTCTATTTAAAAAAATCAAAGATTTTGTTCTTTTATAATCGTGCATTACATCTTATTTTCCATTCCCCTCCCCCCCAAAAAAAATTGCCACTTGTGATATAGTCATTATGTTTGTTATTTCTTTAGATGTGAGGAGCCTAGAATCAAGAAGAACTGGATTCAAATCCAGCTTCAGATGCTTAAGAACTGTATGATTCTGAAAAAGTCATTTAATCCTTGTTTCCTTCAATTTCTTCATATGTAAAAATGATAATAATAATAGGAATAATAATTATAAATACTTATTTTAAGGATTGTTGTAAAGATCGAATAAGATAATACTTGTAAATCACTTAACAGTTTCTGGTACATGTTAAGCACTACATAATTAGTTATTATTATTATTGGTTTTTTGGTCACAATGAACATAGAATGTAATATATTTAACCAAAGTAGTTGGACAATAAGAACCCAAAAAGTAAAGCTAGTAACTCTCAAACCATTGCCCTTCTTATCTTAGATATAAATTCTTATTAGCCATTTTTGGTTCTGTTCTTTCTACCCCAAATATTCCATTTGATGGAGAAAATTGAAGCATGATAAGAATTAAATAATTCTGAATTTTTCCCATTGTTCACAATCATCTTTCCATTCAACCCCCAAACATTCTTATTCCTTTTTGATTCTTTTCCCCAATATATTTTTAATTCATATATTTATATTATTAATTTTCCTTAAACTCTTCACTAATTCTGAACTTTAACAGTATTGGCATTTTACTTATTATATTTACTTATTACACCAAGCTTTTAAACTATCTTTGTTTCCATCTTCTACCTTTTTTAAAAAATCTAAATTAATGTATACACATATTCAAATTGTCAAATATTTTAACATAATTAAGATGTAGTAGACTTCTTGCCATCTAGGGGAGGGGTAGGGACTACGGGGGGAAAATTTGTAATGGAATTCTTTGCAAGGGTCAATGTTGAAAAATTACCCATACATATGATTTACAAATAAAAAGATTTAATAAAAAAAAGTAAATCTAAATTAATTGGTTGCATCATTATTAGTCTCTTCAGATGATTTTATGACTTTTCTAAGTCATTGACTATCCTTCTTTTGGGACTCAGTTACCATTTCTGTAAAATAAGTGTTGAAATAGATGACCTTTAATATCCTTTTCAGCTCTGATATTGTCTGAATCCATGAGTTAGAGAACATTTTTGTAGGGAGGGAATGAGTAAGAGCCAGACAAGAGAATACTGGGAATTAACAAAGCAATAGGATGTAGAAAATAGATAGGGTCTCCTGAGGGGTTTGAGTGAATGCCAGGACACAGACTCATGTTGGGCATAATAAATTCTCACTTAATAATATCATGTTGTCCTTTGTTTTCAGCAGCAGTGATTGCTATCTGAGTGCGGGTTGAACAGTTCTTTTTTTCCACAAAGCTTAAGCACAGAGACTCCCTGTTTGTTAATTACTTCAAAATCGGTGTGTGTAAAGGAGATTCTGCCTTTTCTATTCTATAAGAGTGGTTTAATCTGTCTTTATCAATATCCCTTTTTGAAAAAGAAAGGGAACTGGACACAGACCAAAGCATCCCTTTGGAAAATGAAAAAAAAAAAAAGAACATAACATGTTTTATATGAATCTTTCCCTGTCCTTTTTCTATCTCTATTTCTCACCTTACCGCCAAGGCACAAGTGGTGTGAATTCTCTTTGCTTAACTCAGGAGGCAATTGAGTGTTTCAGTGGAACATTAGACCTGGAGTCTGGAAAACTTGATTTCAAATTGAACTTCAGATTTCAACCATATGTTATTATGTACTTACTTAGTCACTTAACCTCTTTAGGCTCAGTTTCCTCATCCGTGAAACAGTATTTACCTGTTAGGGTTGTTGTGAGGATAAATGAGAGATCATTTGTAAAGTGCTTTGCAAGTCTTAGACTGAAATATAAATCCTGTCATTATCATCATCATGATCTTTGTTGTCATCATTGCCATCAGCATCATTCTCATTCTTCTTAGCACTTTATCTGAACCTTTCCATAAAAATATAAATTTAAAGTCCTGAAGGGACCACAAAAATTATACAATATATCTCCATTGCTTTTTTATAAACAAAGGTAACATATATGAATGGGTTAATTGTGACCTAGGATCACATGGCTAGAAGATGGCAGAGTTGGACTTTGAATTCAGACTTTTGAATCCAAATCCAACTTTCACCTATGACATGATATCTGTATTTTGTACTTATGTCACTCAGCCAATTAATAAACATTTATTAAGCATTTACTATGCTCTGGCCACTGAAACACAAAAAGGGAGAGGGAAAGTCTTCTTCAAGGATCTTACAGTCAGAAAGGAAAGGGAATGGCAAAGACCCATGTGTGCATATAAATACATGCAGGATAAGTTTTTAAAAATGCTAATTGGTTTAGGGAGGGAATACTAACATTGTGTGAGAGTAGGAAAAAAAAATCATATAGAAGGCAATTCTTGTGCTGAGTTTTGAAATTAGAAATTGAATAAATAAGTGTGTAAATGAATGAGTGAATGAATGCTTCTTCCCACCCCATAACCTCTCATTTATAATAAGTTCTTGAGCACTCTCAATTTCACATCAATAATAAAAATTTAATTCCTCCTCTACTCCTCTATAATCCCATCATAACTCTTTATTCTCTGTGCTTTTCAGTTCATTAACACACACATAGACCCACACATACACATGTGACCTTGGATTAGCTGCTTAACTCCCTTAGAATAAAGGATTTCTAAATTGTCTCTATCATACTTATCTAGGAAATTTTCTTTGAATCTAATCCTCTTCTTCTATCAATAATCAGTCTTTCCTCCTTGATCTGAACATAAAGCCTTATTTGATAACTTCAAGATACTTTTTATGTTGTTTATTATATTTATCTCTGGAAGAGTCATAGCTTTCCACTAATTTGCAAGTTCCTTGAGCTTTGAATTCAGAGATTCTGTAAACTTTGAATTTCCTTCACTAATCAAGATAGAGCACAATAGGTACTTAATAAATATTTCTTTTTTGAATTGACCTAGTAGGGGTAGATAGTGGCTAGGCAGATTTCCAGAAAACTGGGTATCTTACCGAAATTATAAGATTGCTTTTTCAAAAAGTGTATTTTCTTATATTCTTCACTTATTTCCATAATCTGTTCATTTGATACTAGCCCTTTTCCTCTATCCTGATACAGAATACTTTTATTTTCTAAAATAGTTTTAAATGTGGACAACATTTGCTACTGCAACTGCAGATACATTTGAATTTAATTAAACATATATTTCTAATGTGAAGGGCAATAAGAAAAATCCCAAATTTGGATAATTCCTGTATTTCCTGAAATGGTTCCAGATGAAGGATGTATCCCTTCAGACATCCTTTTTTTTCTTTCACTTTTTCTGTTCCTAATTTT
Source organism: Myrmecobius fasciatus (assembly GCA_023553655.1). Lineage (NCBI taxonomy): Eukaryota > Metazoa > Chordata > Mammalia > Dasyuromorphia > Myrmecobiidae > Myrmecobius > Myrmecobius fasciatus. The sequence continues at coordinate 127,178 of JAJPUD010003167.1, read as the reverse complement.
AATTTTAGTTATTTAGATAAATGTGTTATTCTTCTGCAAAATGAGCAGCTTCTTGAAGATAAAGGCCTTGTCCTTTCTCTGTATCATTACTCAACACAGAGCCATAAATAGTAGATGCTTAATAAATAGTTGTTGACTTAAAATTAGTTGATTATATTTCCTCAAGTCTTCCTTCCTAGGCCCACTTTTCTCATCTGTAAAACAAGAGGTGGGAATGGGAGTGAAATGAATGATCTCTTAGGTTACTACTATCTCTAATTCCATAAATTCTATGAATTAATTTGACTTAAATTGAAATTTATTGAATTAATTTTCATTTTCCTCAACAATTCTAAATGGCAGAAATTGAGAAAACAATAACACTAGAAGACTGGTTCTGCTACTTAACAGCTGTGTAACTGGACAATCATTTCCTCTTATGTGAAATGGGGATCATTATACCTGTTCTTTCTTCATAACCCAGAATGTTATGAACTTTGTAAACTGGAAAACTCAGAAAAATGTGCTTAAGTAATTTTTTTTCTGATCCAAATCTGCAGTTTCATCAGCTTTCATGACCTCCTAGTATTGAAATTCCCTCTACTGTTGCTAATCCTTAATTCACTTAAAATTTAGAACCTTAGATAGTTGTCTAGATTCTAGGTTTTAAAGTCCATTCTAATAACACACTGTGGTTTTGTGAATTAAATGATGTTCAAGGGAAATTTGAAGACACATATTTACCATTCCTACCAAATGGCACATGGCATTCTCAGAGATTTTCGGGATATATTGAGCTCCCCTGAGGGGGGCTGTTTCTCTGGCTCTTTAAAGCAACAGCTTTCTTGGGTACTAGAAATACTGCACTTCCTAGCAATGCCCCCCCCCAGTCTGTGCACCAAAAAGATAGTATAATAGCTTTCAGACTTCCCTTAACTGTCCATTCCACTTAATGTCCCCATCAATGAGAATTTAGCAGCCAGCAGGAAGCTTGGCTTGGGATGAGTACTAGGCTCTGGAAATATAAAGAGTGAACCATAGACCATTGTGACTTGTTTTCAGATTTGTCTTCCAATGTGAAGTCATTGCCCATTCATATCCCAGATAATGAAGGCAAAGTAGATTAAAATCTGAAGAGACAGTTCCCATTCTATTACAAAATCTGGTAATTTCCTTGTCATTTAACTCAGAGAACTTAAGCAATTTTTAAAGTTTACTTTCTATGCTGTTTTCTTGTGACCCAACATGCAATTTTTGTTATCTGTAGACTTTGATTTCTACTACTTGAAAGGATCTCATAGTCTCTCTCAGAAGACTTTTTTAAGGGTGTCTGAATTTCCCATATGATGCCAAACATAGAGGGACCACTAATGGATCTTAGTATACATTTCACCTGGTACACTGAAGAAAAATTACATCTCATGAATTTCTTTTTTAAAAAGAAAGAAAGAAGCAGCAGCCTTGAAGTCAGGAAGACCTGAGTTCAAATCTGGTCTCAGACACTTAAGATTCCCTAGCTGTGTGATCTTGGGCAAGTCATTTAATCCCAATGGCCTCAGCAAAAAGCAAAAAGAAAGAAAGAAAGAAAAGTTCTTATAGGAAAAAATCAAAAGGAGGGAGTTGAAGTGCAGTTAAAATTGACTAATAATAACTGAATCTTTAACTACTCTAGGTTTTGTAGGTAAGTTTATTTTGGCTCAATTCACAAAAACAGCTTTTTAGCAATCCGGTCTATTCAGTGGAAGCCTTGAATGATTATGAGTTGCTCATCACTAGGAGTCCTTTGTCTAGAACATTGAATAGTAATTCATATTCATGTTCAGGTTTAATTAAATGTTCTCTGAAGTACCTCAGTTTCTGAGATTCTGCAATTCTTATGAATTAGGAAGGAACTTTTCTCAAAGGTTTGTGTTCTAGATTTAAGCCTTAAAGCAAGTGCTTCTATAGGACCATGAACAGACAACTTCCTCTTCAAGCTTTATCCCTGACTTTTAGGCCTTTCTCCACCATGTTGCAGTAGCCTCCTCACCCTCTGCCCTTTAAGCCTTCTTAATCTGGGAGTTCACTTTGCTCCTAGCCTTCTCACACTGGAAGTATACATCTTTGATTAATCAGTAGATCCAGTAACCTCCATTTTACAGAAAGTTCCCAAGCCATCTATCACATCTATCTATAGAGAAAACCAGTTTTCTAATACAGTAATATAATAGAGTTATCTAATTAATAACAGTAATGATAATACAGTAATATAGTTATCTAATACAGTAATCCCAAAGGCATGACATTCAGTCTTGTAGTTTCTGTCTATAGAGAGTTATCTAATATAGTAATCTAAGTTTTAGGGTCATTTTGACCCTAAAATGAAGCTCACCATGGCTGGTAAAAATCTCTGATCAAGGTTTGTTCTTTCATACTTACACTTCTTTCCAACATTGCTTATTTCTGGATGATTTTTCATTCCATTCCTTCTTAGCACACATCATTGGTTGTTGCTATCCTCCCTGATAACAGTTCCCAGAAAGTGGTGATCCCTCTGATAATGGCCCATATACTGTCTTCAGAAATCCTGTTGTCTGTAAATCTTAGTTCCTACCCTAGCTCTTCTCCTTAGTTACCAACTAATCACTTTCCCCAGGAGCAAACATGTGACCTTTTTATTTTTGTCCTTCATAGTTATGTCATATTCATCATTCTCCACCAGATGACACTCATTACCTTCCCAAGGGAACCAGCTATATAACAAATACCTCATTTGGAATGTTTAAAAATCTTCATTTTTTAAGTCTTTGCTTTTCCCACATGATTAATATGAAACCAGGTCTCTCTCATAGAGATATCTCAAAACATTTTTTAGCACTTTTATCTGTCAGGACTTTAAATCAACTGTGCTCTCTAAACCTGGGAAGGCTCATCGTGATTCATTATTTACTTTTTCTTTCTTTCAACATCTCACTCCCATCTGTACCTCTCACTGGGTTCAGGGATTCAGAGGGAGGATAGTGGTGTTCTGGGTCTGGAAAGAATTCTAGAATTCATCTATTCCAACCCTCACAATTCACAGAGGAAGAAAGCCTCAGAGAGTTTAAAATATTTGCCATATGTCATACAGTCAGTTAATAATAGATCAATGACTAGAACCCCAGTCTCCAGATTTCTGTCCAGTTTAAAAAACTATATATCCAGGAGTAATTCCTGGAATATCTAAAAAAAAGTGTGGTTTCTCCTGGTATGAATATCTCCTAGCATATTGTGATCTGGAGAAAGGGTTATATAGACAAGGAAATTTAGATTCAACGACCTTAGGTGACTTGTTTGGGGTCACATGGCTAGGAAAGCAAAGCCAAGACTTAAAACCATGATTTCAGATCTATGTGTGCTTAAATTGACCATATTGTTTGTTCTCTGTGATTCCTAAGTTCTTCAAAGGTCTCAGAGACCTCTACTTTGTGATCCCAAGGCTTTAAATCAAATGAGACAATATTTCTGAAGTACTATATGATATGTGCTTAAGCAGTCTTTCCTTCTTCTTTCTCTTCCTCCCTCTCTTCTTCTTCTGCTTCTTCTGCTTCTCTCTCTCTCTCTCTCTCTCTCTCTCTCTCTCTCTCTCTCTCTCTCTCTCTCTCTCCTTCTCTTTCCTTCTCTCTCTCTATCCCTCTCTCCTTCCTCTCCCCTTCTCCTTTCTTCCTTCCCTTTTTCTTTCTTTCCTCTCTTGTTTCATTAAAATTGCTCCATGAAGTCTTTCCTGATCACCCCAGTTTCTGGTGTCCTCCCAAATCTTTTTCATATGTTTCTCACATAAACCTTTTATATTTTTAGGCACATGTTGATTCACAAATAAAATGAAGCTGGGCCAAGAGTAGAATCTTTTTCATTTTTTTCCTCTCTATTCCCAGAATGTAGTGCAGTATCTGGCATATTTTTGATTGCTGTTTTTCTGTCATTCAGTTATTCAGTTGTGTCCAACTCTTCATGATCCCATATGGTCTTTGCTTGGCAAAGATTCTAGAGTAGTTTGTCATTTCCTTTTCTAGTAGAATAAGGCAAACTTAGGTTAAGACACTTGTCCAAGGTCACATAACTAGTGAGTATCTGAAGACAGATTTGAATTTAGGTTTTCTTGAACCAAATAGCTACTTCAGTAGGCATTTAATAAACTTATTGATTGATTTTTGATTATAAGTAACTAGAAGTGGCACTCATATGTTCCTACAGTAGAATAGAATAGATATCACCATGCAGTAGCCTATATCTATGTTTCCTATGAATTTCAGTGCATTTTTATTAGAAAAGGCATTTCTGTGAGACAGTGTGATATTACCTTATTAACAATATAATGTGTGCCTGAAAGCAATGTGACTGACTTTTACACTGGCCTTTCAAAGTTAGCATATTGAAATGAGTTTGGCGTCCTTGCGAGAAATCATATTGACAGGCTGGACAATTACTCCATACCTCAGTCTCAGATTTTAGACCTTAGGTCTCAAAGCCCATCTAGCACATGGGAATAGGAGTAAACTGAGGTTCAGAAAAGTTGCCAAAATTCAGAAATCCCAAGTCCTATTTGACTTTTCCTATGCCAAACCTCATTTAGAACTTTCTATTTAAAGACTACTAATATAGAATGTTAGAGCTATAAGGAATTACAGAGCTTATCTATTCTAACCACACTATTTTATAGGGGTGGAACTTGAAGCCCAAATAGTTCAAGTTAATCAGTAAATACTATACAACTAGTTTATAATACAAAGTTTGATAAACAAATAATCAGAACAATACTTTAATAAAGGTCTTCAGGCTTCTATATAATATTATTTTAATTAAAAATAAGCTCTTTATTAAAATCTTTTTTGCATCATCATAATTTTCCCTAGGATCTTCCTCATACCTCCTCACAGATAATCATCTCATATAACAAACTAGAATTTTATTTTTTATCTTTTTAAAATCAATGTATTTTTATGCCTTTTTTATTTTAAAGCTTTTAATTTTCAAGACATATATGTGTGGATACTTTTCAACATTCATCCTTGTAAAACCTCATGTTCCAAATTGTTTTCTCCCTCCCTTTCCCCCTCCTCTTCCCCCAGATGGCAAATAATCCAATATGTGTTAAGCAAGTGCAATTCTTCTATATATATTTCCACAATTATTATTTTTAGCAAGAAAAATCAGATCAAAAAGAAAAAATGAGAAAGAAAACCAAAAAGCAAGCAAACAACAAGAGGTGAAAATGCTATGTCATGATCCATACTCAGTCCCCACAGTCCTCTCTCTGAGTGCCGATGGACTCTCTCCATCACAAGATCATTGGAACTAGCCTGAGTCATCTCATTGTTGAAAAGAGCCAAATCAATCAGAATTGATCATCGAATAATCTTGTCGTGTATAATGATCTCCTGGTTCTGATAATTTCACTCAGCATCAGTTCGTTTAAGTCTCTTTAGGCCTCTCTGAAATCTTCCTGCTGGTCGTTTCTTACAGAACAATAATATTCCATAACATTCATATACCATAGTTTATTCAGCCATTCTCCAAGTGATGGGCATCCATTCAGTTGCCAGTTTCTAGCTATTACAAAAAAGACTGCCACAAACATTTTTGCACATGTGAGTCCTTTTCTCTTTTTTATGATCTTTTTGGAATACAAGCCCAGTAGAGACACTGCTGGATCAGGGGGTATACATATTTTGATAATCCTTTGGGAATAGTTCCATATTGCTCTCCAGAATGGTTGGATCAGTTCACAAGTCCACCAACAATGCATCAGGATCCCAGTTTTCCCACCTCCCCTCCAACAGTCATCATTATCTTTTCCTGTCATCTTAGCCAATCTAAGAGGTGTGTAGTGGTAGCTCAGAATTGTCTTAATTTGCATTGCTCTGATCAATGGTGATTTAGAGCACTTTTTCATGTGACAAGAAATGGTTTTAATTTCTTCACCTGAAAATTGTCATAGCCTTTGACTATTTATCAACTGGAGAATGTTTGTATTCTTATAAATTTGAGTCAATTCTCTATATATTTTAGAAATGAGGACTTTATCAAAATCCTTGGATGTAAAAATGGCTTCCTAGTTTATAGCTTCCCTTCCAATTTTGTCTGCATTAGTTTTGTCTGTACAAAACCTTTTTAACTTAATATAACTTAATTATTATATATTATTTATTAATTATATTGTTTATATTAATTATTATATAACATTATTTATAAATAAATTATATGTATACATATAAATATTATATAATTGACCTAATATAATCAAAATTATCCATTTTACTTTCCCTAATGTATTTTAGTTCCTCTTTGGCCACAAATTCCTTTCTTCTTCACATATCTGAGAGGTAGACTATCTTTTTTTCTTCTAATTTGCTTATACTATCACTCTTTATGTCTAAATCATGAACCCATCATACTTTATCTTGGTATAGGGCAAATGAGGATTTTAAAGACAGAAAAAAGCAAAAGAAGAGGGAGGAAAAAGTCAGAATAACTAACCAGTCCATCAGAATATCTGAAAATAAATGCAACTTGCTTTCTACTTCAGCAGAGGGATAGGGATGTCTTCTCATATTTCTTTTTTGTAGTCATGCTTATTGTTTGTGATTTTGACATTTTGATTTTTTTAATTTAAATTGCTTATTTAAATTATTCTAATAGATATAGGTTTATTTCTTTGTTCTGCTTACTTTAATCTCCATTGTTTTGTGTGGATTTGTCTGTGTTTCTCTGTTTTCAATGTATTTATCATTCCTTACAATGAGGAATATCCCATTACTTTCATATACCACTGGTTGTTTAACTATTCATCAAGATTGCCCAAAATTCTTCCTATTACATCATTCAATAATTTTATTTCATTTCAACATATTAAGATTTATCTATCACTAGATCACTTCTGCCTTGGGAAATAATTGGTTTCTTAATTTCAGCAACATACTTTGTGTTTTGTTGGATCCCTAGAATCTTCCTGAAAGTCTAGAGTCTCAGGAGGAAAATCAATGATCTGATCAATGAATCCTCTACGCTACAGCACCTAATAAGTAATTTTACGGTTTTCCCCTAATAGCTCCAGTTATACCAAATTTATAGGAGACATCTAAAGAAAGAACTAAGATATATTTTGTTTTAGAATCCTATGATTCTATAATCCCAGAAGAGATCCTAGTTGGACAAGATTTCAGCTAGTGGGTTATAGGTAGGTTTGGAGAGTGGGTCATAAAAAGTCCTTTTTGGGGAAAGGACATTAGATTTGTGTTTGAAAAGTATGTATCTTCCTCCTCTCATTTCTCTCCCTCCTCCTCCTTGTTTAGGGTTCAGCCTCATCTCACTAGTTCTTGTTAGAGGATCAATAAGATTGATTTTGTTAAGATTGCAAAATATATTGAGATATTCTCCCTACATACTTCAGGTACTGCCTTAATATTCACTGCCCATGAATTCCTGGGGCATCTGTCAGAGATCAGATGTTTTTGGTTAGAGTTCCATTAGGAACTTCAGTCATCTCATTATCAAAATTTCAAAGAAAAAAAAATATTCCCTAGGAGAAATCTTCAAGAAAATATGGCTTTACAACTGTGAACTGAGTGACTTAGTGAAGCTCCCTATCTGATTTAAGAATATAGTATCTAAGACAAGCTGATTCAACCAATTCTAGTGTTTAAAGAAGATGAACATTAACTAGCTCAGATATATATATATATTCTTCTTAGGTAACCAACCTTAATGACTGACATTTAGTTTGGTCTTTAAAGTTTTGTAAAAAGAATTCATTAAACCAATGTTCTTTGAACTTCATTATAAACCAATGAGGTACATGTTCCAGATATAATTATCCCCATATTACTGTTGTGAAAACTGAGTCTCAGAGATGTTAAGTAACTTTCCAGTTCACACAAAAAGCTAATAATTATCAAAGAATGGCTTTGAATCCAGGACTTCCTGAATATATGTCCTCAGTCTTCTACATTCCTCACCCTTAGCAGGACCTCATCTCCCACTTTAATTTTCAGTATTAGTTAATAAATATTTATTAAGTGTCTACCATACATTACGCACTGTGCCAAGTGCTGAGGGAGTCCAATGAAAGGCAAAAAAAAATCAGCTTTCAATGAGCTCCTAGTCATATGAGGAAGTTAACAATTATGTAGAAAGAAGCTGTATAAAAGATAAATTGAAAATAATCAATTAACAGATGGATGTGACTAGAACTGAGATATTTAGAATTGTCTTTCTTAGCATTTCAGAAAGGAATCCCTCATCTTTCTCCCAAACCTGCTTCTCCTTCTGACATCTACTAGGCAATATCCTCTTCCCACACACTGACTTAGAACTTTTAGAGTCCCATTTTTGTTTCCTTTGTCTCTTCCCTGATTCTGGTCCTACAGGCTTTTACCTTAACAGTACTTCTCTCTTTCCTCTTCTCCATGTTACTCTTAATGTCAATATGGCAGTTCTTGTCCTTATAAAAGTTGTAGTCATGGATAATGAAGGCTAGAAGGAAGTTTAAAAATCACCTCATCCAAACCTTTGATTTTCACAGGAGGAAACCAAAACCCAGAGGTGACAGTTGTTACTGAAGTCATCCAGATAGAACTGGTGCAATTCAACTGGACTTATCTTTGCTTCTATACTATAAGCTCTCTTAGGGTGTGCAGCAATCATGGGTATTTTTTTAATTACCATTAAGACTCTAGTTTGGTTCTTGTACATTATAGATGCTTGATCAAAGATGCACCCAAGTGAATCTCAAAGTCTCTCTCTCTCTCTCTCTCTGTCTCTCTGTCTCTCTCTCTCTGTCTCTCTCTCTCTCTCG
>JAJPUD010003167.1:89114-118287 GCA_023553655.1 Myrmecobius fasciatus | reverse complement strand
TATATATATATATATATATATATATGTGAAGCAGTAACTTAGCAATATAAGATAGGATTTTTTTCCCAGTCAATCATGATATTTATATTTGACCCCCATTTGAGAAATTGGAATTTTTATTTTTCCTCCTTTTTTCCCTTTCATATATTAATTTCAAATACATTTATCTAATGTCTAGTAATTTGTTTTTTCCATACTGCCAGTCCTGGGAGCTCTCAGGATGTGACAACAGTGTTTTGTCATATTTGACCCAGTCTGATGAGTTATTTGCTGAGCTTGACCAATGAAGAACAACAGATCTATTGACTTACCCAAAGAGATTAGCGTTCAGAGAAAGCCCCTTCAATCAGTGTTACCTGCTTTGCCTGCCCACCTCATGGTTTGTATTTAGAGAATGAATTAATTATTAGTGATGGAAAACAAAAGGGTACCAATTTGTTATCTGAACTAACAGGGCAACATATGTTTCATTGCAATTTTCTTGGCAGCCTTGAGCCTGGAAAATATGTGGGAACTTTTTTCACATCCAAAGAGCCAGACATCAATATCCTACTTCTAAACAGGTGTGAAAGGATGCTTTGAGACTTCCTTGCACTGAAGAAAAGATCAACTCTCATCTTGACAATGAAACTCTGGGTGTTGGCCAAGTGCCAGTTTAAAAGATACTTCCTTCCCCATCTTTTCGATGTACTAGGCTAGTCATTCTGGTCTTTACCATTACAGATGTCTTTGGAGGGAAGGTCTAGAAGCGTTGGCTTCTTTCTGATGAGTGAAGAAGTTAGTAATTAATGTTTGCTTTGCTGCCAACTACTTGTAAGATCTTGAACTGACCATTTGTTATCTGAATATTCACTTCTTCCTCTGTAAAATAAGGTATTTAGACTAGTTTAGGGGTATTTAACCTAGGGTCTGTGAACTAAAAGGAAATGTTGTGATAATTGTATTTTAACATAATTGGTTTCCTTTGTGGTACTAAGCATTTTATGTATTTAAAAGCATTATTTTGAGAAAAAGTCTGTAAACTTCACCAGACTGCAAAGGGATCCTTGAAGGAAAGAAACAAGGATTGAAGAAAACAAGCATTTATTAAGTACCGACTCTAGAACCTAGCACTATGCTAAATGCTGGAGGCACAAATACAAGACATTTCTGCCTTTAAGGAGCTTGAGTTGGAATGAGGGTAGACAGCATGCAAAATGGAGCTAAAAAGAGGGGAGGGGAGAAAATGGAGAAAAGGAAGATATTCGGTATGAATGTGATTTTTAAATCCACAACATCAGGAACAGAACCACGAGAGGAGTTAAGACACATCTTTTTGGGCTCCTTTAAAAATAGTGATTCTTCGAGGAATTTATCAATAGCTAAGACCCTCTAGACTTTATTTTCTCTAAGGTTCCATTTCTAGCTCTGACTTTCTATGTTCATATTCTAAGAGTTGTAGATCAAGCATGTTCTATGTTCAAGATATATTTTACCTTTCATATTCTCTGATTCTCTGACAGGATACTTGGAGATCAAGTGTTTTTTTTTCCACTAGAGAGATAAGGGCAGGGTTTTTTATTTAGATTTTTTTTTGAACAGGAGGAGGGAGAAAGTAAGAATGATAATCAACTTTTTGGTTAAGTGACTTCTGTGACATTTACAGTCTATAAGTCTATGGTTGGACAACATTGCTTACAGAGAATAATATCAGATGTTACTTTTTGTGGAACTTCTAATGACCTGCTACCAGTGACCATGTCTACTTTCTTCTTTTATTGGGTAATGGATTGGTTTTATACTAAGATGAAAAAACTATTAGGAGTTCATTTAGCCTCAATTATAGGCCCATCTCCTCTTTATAGCTTCTTATAAGACTACTTTTCAGCCTGTCTTACAAAATTAATTTCCTTATGCTTTGTTTAGCTTTCTCTGCAGAACTCACAGTGCTACCCAATCTCAGTTTCCTAAATGGGGCTGAGCAGGCAGAGCCAGCAGCAGGCTAATTCACCCCAACCTGAGACAGATATTGAATGAATGAACCACTTTCCTTAAAAATAAGAATGTTTCCTGTATAGGGTAAAGGGAAAACCATTAGAATCAGAATCAAGGATATCAAAATTTGAAGGAAAGCACCTTAGAAAGCTTTTGTTCCTTTAAACTCAAATGCCATTCTGCATCTATATGGTCTGGAATTCCCCAACTAAGGGAACTCTTATCTCTCCCATTCCCAAACAAGGAGCAAGGTCAATACTGAAAAAAAGAAGCCATGATCTACTACTGAATAGTTTGATTGCAGCTCCAGACTGTATTGTGAGGATATAGACCCGTTGACTCATCTGGCAGCTGCCCCAGATAGCCCCTATGCAAGTAACCTAGAGGATTATTAAACTACTTTTATAATTCTCATATAGCTCCCAAATTCTTTCTTTAGTATTGAGGTAGCCACTTGATTGGGGAGAGGCTCAGGGATCCCTTAGTTGGGGAACTCTGAATTTCACAGTTTACATATCCCTTGGTTGGAGGTATACATTTGTTTGGGGGGAGGTCAGAAATCACTTGGGTTGGGGAATTCTGGACCCTATAGCATCTTTCTTAATGTTTTTCTACTGTTGTGCTTTGTAATTTATGTAGAATTATTGGATATTCTTCCCCCAAAGATTATGAATTCTACAGGAATAATTTTATAGGTGAGTGAACTGGAGTTCAGAGAAGTGACCATCAACATGGAATAATGAAATGAACCTTAGGATTGAGTCCATTTCTGGATTCAAATACACATAGTACTTATTACCTGTCTGCACTTGGGGAGGTTATCTTTCTGGACCTCAGTTTCCCAAGGGTTAACAAGTAGGACCTTTTCAAAGGTCTCATTCTTCCTGAACTTTCTGCAACCTTGCAGTTTCCCCTCTTCACCCTTTTTCTCCTTAAGTTTTCATGATCTTGCTTTTTCCTGGTGCTTCTACTATCTTTCTGATCAATTCTTCTCAGTTACCTTTGCTTAGATGTTTATCCAGCTAAGAGACATGACATTTAGATTAGTTAAAATTATTTGTGTTAGATAATCTATAAGATCTCTTCTAGTTATGAATTGGATAAAAATTCCTTGATTATGAAATAAAAGCTATCATTTCAAATTGTCTCTTGACTCCCAGCTCCTAGTTTCTTCCTGAGTTTATAAAGTTCATTTTTTTTGTCTTGTATTCAATACCCTCTATAATCTCTTACCCTCCCCCCCCCACCTTGGACAGAATTCCTCTCCTTTTTCACTTTGCTTCATAATACTGTTTGAATGAATGAATGAATGAAAAAATATTTATCCATCACTTTATTGCGCCAAGCATTGAGAATAAAAATATAAACCACTCAAGACATCCCCTGCTTTCAAGTAGGGATCCTTATAGGGATAAGAAAAAAAATTATGGGCAAGTGGTAGCTAGAGGAGAGTAGATAGGAAAAGTCAGAAAGAATAATGATGAAAGTAATAAGAAATTAATTGTTATTCTATAACCAGGAATGGTATCTTAGAGATAGAGTAGCAAAGTTGAGGGATGGGAATGGCATACATTCTGTGAATGGCATAAAGATGGCCAGTAAGTCGCATAGTCGGCTTATGTATAGGCTAGATAATGTGAACTTCTCACTCACATAGAGTCACAAGGTCCTTCTGTTCCTAATAGAGCTCACAGTCATATTTAGTTTTTCTAAAAGCCAAATCACTTTGGTGTTTCTCTTGGCCTCTGTTCCTTTCACCAGAATTGTCTTCCTTTCCCCTGTCAAATATTTGTTGAATTCCTGTTCATATTTAAAACCCAGGCCAAAAGTAACCTCCTCTAGGAAGCCTTTCTTGCTTCTCCCTCTTTCTCTTCAGAACTCCAATAATACTTTTCTTCATAACTTTTGATATCTTTTTATATAATATTACTTTTAACATAATGTTACAATTTTCATATATTACATTTCATAGTAGCTCATGTTTGTCTCATTCACTTTATTATGTTCTAAATTCAATGAGTACGGAGATTGCCTTATTTAAACCTCTTATGTCACACTGGACTTAACACTGTACACCACACACTGTAGGCACTTAATCAGTATTTATTGACTTAAAATCAAACTATGCTCAGATATTTCTTTATAGGTGGTTATTAAATTACAAATTGAGCTCACTTCTTTTTGTTGTTCAACACCTCTTTGCATTTCATAATTTTAGGTTGTTGGATTACATTTCACAATATCATGTAGCATGTAGTATACAGGGATTTAGAAGCCATAATTCCAAATCATGGTTGTGCTACTAAATGTTGTGTGATGTCAATTATTTCCACTTCTCTGGGAATTAGTTTCCTCTCCCTAAAGGGGATTGGAGTAGATGAATGTAAAGGCCCTCCAATTTTGACATTATATGATTTCATTGGATGCTCAGAGATTTTCCAGCCTCTGATCATAGACATATTGTTTTGTTTAATCTTATACTTAAAATTATAAAATCTCTGTTGTGAAATGGGAGATCATCTATTCAGTACCTAACCATAAAGCAAGAATTCTCTTTATGATTTCTGACAAATAATCATTTAACTCTTTCTGTACTTGAGTATCATAAACAATAGAAAATTCTCTATCTTTTAAATAAGACCATTCCCTCTTTGCACAATTAATATCCTTAAGCAAATGCAATTTTTTGTGTATATGTTTAGCCTGAATATACTCCCTGATAGCATTCACCTACTGTTCCTTCCCCTGCCCTCTGTAATCAAGCAGGTTATCTAATACTCCACCTACAAAGATCTACAGAGATCATATTTGTCCTAAATTTTCTCTTCTCTGGGCTAAATGCTTTCAGGGGTTGTTTTTTTTATCTTTAAAACTAAAAGACGAAAAATCATTTGCTGGCTTTGTCATAGTCTCACCATATTATTCAGTACTCCTCTGTCTCCTCCTATTGACTCTCTACTTCATAAATGTCCTGAAAGTATATTCCCCAGAAGTAGACACTGAACTGGAGATGGGGTTAAGCAATGATCTGAGTATATAGCAGGTCAGTTACCTACCTTCCTGACTGGACATTAGATTTAGGAGAATATAGCTTAAAGTCTCATTAGCAATTTGCTGCTTTGAAAGTTAATGAATGAATGGATGAACAAATAATTAAGAGTAAGAAGAATATGCCACTGGTAAGACCTAATTACCTCATTGTAGACAATAAAATTCACTAGAGACTTGGAAGTGATTTCTTTAATTTAGGGGGCCTGCTTTAAAGTGTACTTAACCAATATTAGCTCTGGATTCTTTTCTGAAATTGACAACAGTAGCATATTCCCCTGATGAGTGAATCCAATTCTCTCCATCCTCATAACTAGGATCTAGGATAAGGGGACTTTACAGAATTTAGAATGTATAACACTGTGTAAATGGCATCTTCAATCATGCTGCTTTCTGAATTCTGGGGCATGGGGCATTTTGAGCCTTCTAGTCAGCAGTAGAAACATGAGGAAATGTCACTAGAGCTCATCCCTGATTAAGAATGTATTGCAGTCAGCTCTTAACAAGGATTGACTGAATCACGGGCCATTTCATTGCGGAGGGGGGAATAGGAGGGCTTTGTTGATTTTTAATTTTCTCTCATTGATTTTTTTCCAGCAGCCAGAAAGCATTGGGTTCTCTGATGGCTCTCAGTGCTGGGGTTTGCTTGCAAAAATGAAAGATGGTTCTGGGACACTGTTATTTAAAAGGCTCTTGGCAGAGAGTTGGTCTTGTTCCAACACCAAGGTCTGGGTTCACAGAAATTGCTTTCCTGGCTACTCTTCCCATCCCCATGTTCCACAGAACAAAGAACGAATTCTTTGGAGAGGTATGGCAACCATCTATGAGATATGGATCATTGGTTTTAATAAACATCATGCTTGGTTAAGTTGTGTACTTAGATTCAGAAAGACATTTCTGATATTTCATAGCTGTGTGATGCTGGCTAGTAGTTCTCTTATCTATAAAATGGATATAATGATATGTATGTTGCATATCTCACAGGATCAATGTGAGGAAAATATTTTGTATATATCATAGTGGGATCAAAATATGTTATTATTCCCTTTAGAAAGTCAAAGTATCCAAACTGCAGAATGTAAAATCACATTTTTAATAGCACACGTTGGATTTCCTTAGCCTGTAAAGTGAAGGGGAAAAAACAATAGCATAAAAAGAACACTGATAAAGTAAAAGCAAAACAATGACAATGAATGCTTGGAACCTTTTGGATTCAGGTCTCCTGATTCTGAATTTAAACTAGACTCAAATGACCCTGGAGGAGAGAGTGAAGCTGGTGATTTTGCACAGTCCTGCCTCACTTGAATGCAATTCACTTGCAAGTCAAGAATCACCTTTCTAATGCCATTGATCCTTTTCAAAAAGGACAAACAACAACAACAATAAAAGTTTGTTCTTTCCATTAAATCAAATAGCTACAATTTTTTTGGTGCATGGACTAGGAGGAGAATTATGCTTTTGTGACTGGGCAGTGACTTAGGGAGGCAGGTACAGGAAGGAAGGGGTTTGTTTAACAGAGGAGGCCAAGAAGTGCCCCAAACTCCCATATGTATGGATACCCAATTATCATCCTATAAAACCTGTTAGTTAATAATCAATAAATATCTCTACCCTCTCATACCAAGAATGTTGCATGATTCCTTTTTCCTTAATTTCTTTTTTGGTTTCAAATCAGGCCAAGAACAGCTGCCCTGTCACCTAAGCTCTCAGGTATATGAAGCTCAAATGAAGGGATGCTTAGGAAAGCCCTTATAAATCTTATATTCTCAAGCTACCATGAATTATAACTAGCTTATTGTTAAAAAGTCTTTTGCATGTCTTCAGAGACAGGTGGGTGGCCAAAGCAATTCTCAGAGATGTTTGCTGATGGGGCTAGGTGGTGAATCTATTAAACAAAAAAAGGAACAAAACATGGTGACAGTTTTATCTTACTCCTTCAAGTATTAAATTATTCCATAAAATTCTTATCCCATCTGCTGTTATAATTATGTGTGTTCCTGTCTTGTCTTCCCTGTTAGACTATAAGTTCTTTGAGAACTGGAACTATGACTAATTTATTATTTATCTCCCATCCCCGTCACCAAACCTGGCTCTTTGTAATAATATTAGGTACCCAGTAGGTAATGAAAAACTGTTTATTTCATATTGAATGATTTTCTCTAGGAGGAAGCCTGAGCCTTCTGAAGGGATTGTGCCAGATGGCCACATGGAAAGACTCGCTTTCTGTATAAAATAGATAAAAAACAGTTCTATTAGCCCTGGGGAGCTATGACAGGCAAGTTATAATGGACTCTCTGATTAGAAGTGAATGTAGAGAGTATCTAATACAACCCACACCTTAAATAAGAATCTCCTACACAACATTATCAAAAATTATTCAACTGTATTACATTGTAAATAGCATCTTCTCACCTTGCTTAAAAGTCGCCAGTGATGGGGGCGGACCCATTATCTTCCAAGGATTCCCATTCTACTTTGAGATATTACTAATTGTTCAGGAGTTTCTCCCTTATGTCCAGCTGAAATCTGAGCTTCTGGGGCTATTAGGGTAATGAGGATAAGTTAAATAAATAAATAAATAACTCAGGGATGTTGAGTGTTTTTAAGTAAAGTTAATGAAAAGGGTTCAATCCTGCCTTGCCATCAATCCTTTTCTCCACTCCATCTTCAAGGTCAATTTCATTTCATCTCAGTCTTGAAGATACAGACTTTGCCTGGGGCAACCAAAGCAACTTTGATTTGATCCTAAATCATGCAGATTTCCAGAGTGCCTGGGAGTTAGTCTTATTTCAGGTTGAAGATTTGTTTTAGGAGTTTCTCCAGCATTGGCAAATGTATCAGAAGCCCAATGTTAACTTATACATAGTTAGGAGGCATTGTAGAGCACTAAAATTGGATGTTGGATGATTTTCTCCAATCCAGCTTCAATCACTTTGTAATTATATGACCTCTGGGCACATTAGTTAATCTCAATTTCCTTATCTACAAAAATAGGGAAAATAATAACTCTTACCTCCTAGGGCTGTTGTGAGGATAGAATGAGATAATATGTAAAGTGCTTATAAAATTTAGCTATATATTAATTCTACTTATCATTATCATCATCTTCATCTTCATCTTCCCTCTTCCATACTTTCCTTATCACTAAATACCCCTAGGACTAAGGGGAACTAACTGAATTCCTTTTCCAGGCCTTCAAGTATTTGAGTATAGTAATCAGTCTTTTTCTCCCCCACTAATTTCCCCCAACCTTTCAAAATTCATTTTCTCCATTCTATCTCAAGTTCCTATATTTCCTATGAAATATTCTGTGTCCCTGTTGTGTTTTAACAAGTATCTGAAAGATATCAGAGTAAGATCCTTAAACACTGTAACTCATTGATTTTGTGTTTTATTTAAGTCTTTCATCTGTGATACCAATTAAATTCATTTTGAACCATCCAGTCACATCAGTGTCTGGTGAATGAGAGATAAAGGGTTTGGACAGGGATAGCATGGTGTATTATAAAGAATACAAACTTGCCTTCTGGCTCTGTACTTTCTAGCTATGTAATAAAGCATTATCACCCTCAGAACTTCCCTTTTTTCTTTTGGGAAGTGGAAATTTTAACACTTGCATTAACTATCCTCAGGTTCATATTCTCTAATCAGAGGCAATGGAGTACAGTACAGTGAGAGTGTAAAGTCCTATCTCTATCACTATTAAGTCTTGAAACTTTGGGCAAGCTACATTCGTACTTGGAGCCTCAATGCCCTCACCTAGTAAATGAACAGGATTGGTACCTTACAACACTAACAGTCAATGACATCTCAAGAGCTTTTTAAATCTTATATGTAGGCAATTATAGGTTAGGGAAGCAGAAATTTGGTGTTTTAGAGATGGCCCTTTCATCCTATGGCTCATTTTTTTCATTGTTTCAATATTTAATGTGACTGGTGTATTAATCCGCCAAGCCTGACTCCAACCTTCAACCTAGTGACAGATGCTTTCCAGTACTCAATAAATGCTTAGCAATAAATAGCATTGTCCAGAAGACTTGAGGACTCTGCTAGAGGCCTGATTTTCCTGTTGTCTATCAGCTTGAGGAGATCTCAAAACCTGACAACATCTTGTTCTATTCTCTGTATACCACAGTGAGAGCTGAACTGATGCCTATGAATGGCTTTATTTGATACCTCTCACTAGAAAATGGAAAGGTCTGCAATGTAGACTGCCTTTCCTATGAATAATATATTGGTTCTAGAACAATTAAAATGTGTCTTTTAAGCAGCCATTCTATTTCTTTCCCACTTCATAGTTCTCTTGGTTATTCACTAACTGTTTAAATTTAAAACAACTCCTTTGATTTAAGAAAATTCCCTCTGATAAACCAGCCTTTTCAGTGGCTTATATTATCCCTTCCCCCCAAAAGGATTTAGGGAATAGAATGGAATATCATATATCTTCCTTGTCTAGTGGGAACCATTGAAAAGCTCAGAAAGCCATAGCAGAGTCAAAATAATTTAATACTTGAACTACTATTTAACAGGAATGGGAAATATTTTTCTTTTGCTTTTCTGTGGATAAAGTTTCAGTGAACTTCCAGAGAAGCACTGAGCATTACATAGATATATAGAATAGGGGATTTTATAAATGTAGGGAAGTTTAGGCTAAAAAATACGGAAAAGAGAGCAGAAAGAGATGATACCTGGTATAATGGAAAACATAAAGATTTAAAATGCAGGGGACTTGGATTCTTTTCTTCATCATTTTGGTCATATTTCTCTGGAAGCATGTAGAAGCACATGTTCTAGTTTATCAGTGTCAGTTCCAAAATATAGGGACCAGAATTAGTCATAGAATCTCAGATTTGGAAGGAACTGCTGGGAATGTAACATTAGGCAAGCTACTTAATGATCAAGCTTCAGCCTCCATTTATCATTTAGAAAAACTAACAGGGAGAATTAAATTATCTCAAAGGTCCTCCTCTAGTTCTAAATACTATTATATGTCTAAAGTTCCTTTCATCACTAACATTCAAAGGTCTGTTTTCTAAGGATCTTCCAGCTCTGGAATCCTTAATAGTAAATTCCTTTTTGACTTTGAAATTCCAGGTGCTAAGAGCCCTTCCAGCACTAATATTCTCATTTCCAAGAAATGTTTCATCTATAAAACTTTGTGTTCTCTAATTCTAATCACAGCCTCTAAAAGATCTTTCCTGATTTCTTTTTTACCCTTTAAAAAACTCTAGCAAAATCTTCATGAACAAATAAAAATTATTACTTGAGTTCCAGTACCTTACTTTATACTGAACATGATACCTATTCAGGAGAATTTTCTCCTAAGGGAAATTTGTCAAATTATAGCTTCCTGAGATTTCTTGATTTCAGCTATATTCCAGCATTGCTTGAAAGCTGGGTACCATATCTTCAGGTT
Organism: Myrmecobius fasciatus; assembly: GCA_023553655.1. NCBI lineage: Eukaryota > Metazoa > Chordata > Mammalia > Dasyuromorphia > Myrmecobiidae > Myrmecobius > Myrmecobius fasciatus. Next base: position 107,849 of record JAJPUD010003167.1, on the reverse strand, counting down.
TGAATATGTTTCAGGTAATACTTAGATGAAACATAAAAGATCACAGCACAGGAGTTCAAAGAAAAGACAAATACTTTTCAAATATATATATATATGTATATATCTTAAATTTCTAGAACACACATAGAATGTCAGAATTGGAGGGGATCTCAGAATTGATCATGCCCAAATCAAATTTGACTCAGAATATAATCTAGAACCCTTCTGACATGAAGTCACTCAGTTTTGGCTCGACATAGTGGGAAGCTCAGTACATCATGTTGCTGTTCATTTTTGAAAGGCTTCCCTTGTCATAGAGTTTAATTTTTTTTCTTAAATCTGTTATATTTCAAGGTAAGGCCATCCATTCCTTTTAACTAAGCCCTATAGGGCCTTAGAGGGGAAATGCGGAGAGAAAACCATTTTAATTATTGTTCCACATGACAGTCTTAAAAATATATATCATCCTCCTTTGCCTCAATTAAGCTTCTTTTCTTAAAATTACATGTAAAGATAGTTTTCAGTATTCATTTTAGTAAGATTTCAAGTTCCAAATTTTTCTCCCTCCTACCTTTCCCCTTCCACCAAGACATCAATCTGATATAGATTATACATATACAGTCCTTCCAGACATATTTCCATATTAGTCATGTTGCAAAAAGAAATCAGAACAAAAGGAAAAGCCCATGAGAGAAAACAAACAAACATAAAAGAAAATATATTATGTTTCAATCTACATTTAGTCTTCATACTTCTTTCTCTGGATGTGGATGGAATTTTCTATCACAAGTCTATTGGATGATCTTGTGATGATGAGAGCCATCTACACCCAGAGAGAGGATTGTGGGAACTAAGTGTGAATCACAGCATAGCATTTTCACTTCTTTTGTTGTTGTTTGCTTGAATTTTCTTTTTTTTCTCATTTATCTTCCTTTTTGGTCAGATTTTTCTTGTGTAGCAAGATAATTGTATAAATATGTATGCCTGTATTCAATTCACACATATATTTTACTATGTTTAACATATATTGAATTACTTGCCATTTGGGGAATGAGGGAAAGGGGAAAATTGGAACACAAGATTTTGCAAGGGTCAGTGTTGAAAAATTATCCTTGCTATTGTTTTGAAAATAAAAAGCTTCAATAAAAGCAAGCCTATTGGAATTGTCTTGGACTGTTATATTGCTGAGAATGGACTGAGTCTGTCATAATTGATCATCACACAATCTTGCTGTTACCATGTACAATGTTTTTCTTGTTTTGCTCACTTTACTCAGCATCAGTTCATGTAAGTCTTTCTAGGTCTGTTCATTATTTCTTATGGCACAGCAGTTTTCCATTTCATGCATATATCAAAACTTGCTCAGCCATTCTCCAATTGATGGATATCACCTCAATTTCCAACTCTTTGTCACCACAAAAAGAGCTGTTAACAATCGATAAATGGTCAAAGGATATGAACAGGCAATTTTCTGATGATGAAATTAAAAACATTTTCAGTCATATGAAAAGGTGCACCAAATCACTACTGATCAGAGAAATCCAAATTAAGACAACTCTGAGATACCATTACAAACCTGTCATATTGGCTAAAATGACAGGCAAAGGTAATGATGAATGTTGGAGAGGATGTGGGAAAACTGGGACACTGATACATTGTTGGTGGAACTGTAAACTGATCCAACCATTCTGGAGAGCAATTTGGAGCTATGCTCAAAAAGTTATCAAACTATGCATACCCTTTCACCCAGGAATGTTTCTATTGGGATTATATCCCAAAGATATCTTAAAGGAAGGAAAGGGACCCACATGGGCAAGAATGTTTGTGGTAGGCCTTTTTGTAGTGGCTAGAAACTGGAAGCTGAATGGATGCCCATCAATTGGAGAATGGCTGAATAAATTATGGTATATGAATGTCATGAAATATTATTGTTCTATAAGAAACGACCAGCAGGATGATTTCAGAGAGGTTTGGAGAGACCTACCTGAACTGATGCTAAGTAAAATGAGCAGAACCAGAAGATCATTATACATGGCGGCAACAACAAGACTATGTGATGATCAATTCTGATGGACATGGTTCTCCTCAACAATGAGGTCTTCTGTTGGATGGTCTATAGTTTTTCAATTGCTTCTCTCTGGACTTATCATCCATCTTAAAAATATGATTATTATAATAGATGCAACCTTAGAATCTCATTTGGAAAGAACTTTAGGGAGCACCTTGTTAAACTGACACTTGTCCTGCATCAATCAGTCCATGAACATTTAATAAGCACCTATCATGTGTGAAGTTCCATGCTACATGCTAAAGGTCCAAAGAATATAAAAGAAAATCCCTGTAATCAAAAAGATCACATTCTATCAGGTGTTTTTCATCCTTCACTTTCAAAGAGGATATTATATCAGTCCCATTCAAGTTTAGAAGTCTTTCACACAAATTGGGCACGTGATCCATTAGAATATTTGGGATGGAGATGTTTCTGAATCTGTGCAGAGGAAAACCTCAGGCACTTGGAAGATTAGGGAAGTATGTATGTAGAAATTGGCACTTAGGTTGAATCTTGAAAGAAGTTAAATGTTTTATGAAATGATAATGAAAAGAGAGTGCAATTTCAGCTTTGGGGATAAGTAGTACAAAGGCATAGGAGATCCAATGCCATTTGTAAGGAATTGAAAACCAGATAGTTAAGCTGAGCCACAGAGTACAAGAAGAGGAGTAATATACAACTGGGTGGGAATTGCTCCAATAAGTATTCATCCTCTTTTTACTTAAAAATCTCTTGTAAGGGGAAAACTACTATATACTACCTTCTGAGAAATCCTATTCTTCTTTGGAACAGAACTAAATGATAAAAAGGTTTTCCTTCCATTAGTTCTAAAATTATCTTCTCTGAAAATCCTCTCATTTTTCTGGGCCAATTCAAGTCAAATCTGATCACTCTCCCACTTAATAGCTGTTGGAAATATTTGAACAGAGAATGCTCTTCCAATGTCTTTTTTTTCCCCTCAGACTATTCATTTGCATTAAGATGAATATAAAGGTTCTTTTCCATCCTGGTTGTACTTTTCTGGACACTTTCTAACAAATCGGTGTCCTTGATAAAATATGGTACCTAGAACTGAACATAATACTCCAAGTGTATTCTACCATATGACTATACCAATAATAATTCATTTTTCCATTGCTTGACTCTCTTTGTATAGTATAGAATTCATTTATTTGTCTTATAAAGGAAAATGTTGACTCATGTTCCTTACAATTCACTAATTTTTTTTCTAATTACTTGAATATCTACCTCATCTTTTACCTACTATTATTATCTATTAAAATGAATTTTTGAACCCAAGTATAGAACTTTATATTTATCTGTACTACATTTCATTTTGTTAGCATTGATCTAATACTATTATAGCCAACCAAGATATTTTTGGATCCTTCTTCTGTCTTTCCATATGTCACCTATCCCTCCCAACTTTGTGTCATCTGCATCTTTCATAAGATATTATCTTTATCCAAGTCTTTGATTTTTTTTAAATGGTTAAACAGCATAAGCCCAAGAACAGCTTTCTGGAGGCAATTAGTAAGATTTCCTTCTATGTTGACACTGAGTAATTAATGCCCACTCTTTGAGTTAGATAGTTGTACCAGTTTCTAATTTACCTCTCACTGTCTACCTATGTCTTTTCATCTTCTTCACTAGGGTAGTGACAGAGATGTGTCATTTGCTTTGTAAAAATAAAAGTGAACTGTATCAATGACATCTCTCTGATCTGTCAGTTAGGAACCCTGTCAAAAAAGGAAATGTAGTTGGTCGGCAGTGATTCATTCCTGATGAGATCATGATAGCTCCAGTTGCAGTCTCATCAGTTCACAGGAGTATCATCTCTCTCATTTTTTGTGGTGGACTTCTATTAGCTCCACCTTAGATTGTTAGATAATCCAACCATTCGAACTTGGCACAGTGCTTCCAGGAACAAAGCAAGCAGAGTATTGGGTGTTCCTTAATTTGTCTTGAGGGTTAGTCATTGCCTTGAGGTCAATTATCTTCTTGCTTAGATTTTTTTTTTCATTGATTATTATTCCGCACCTTTTCTACATAATGTGCAGCATTTGTTGCTGCCTTTTTTATTGCTGTGATTTTAATTGAATTTACTGAGAAACAACATCCCTGGCTGAGTCCATGAGGGTAAATTGGAAAGAAGTACTAAGCCATCTTTATCACTCAGAGACTTATGGATATGGCATTTCCTGTCACATGGAGCCCACTTCACATGCCAGCTATTGCATTAAGGGCAGAAACCCTATGGTTTGTCAATGGGAAGAGAGATTAAGCTTCTTCTTGGTCTTCAAAGGCAGTAATATGATCTATTTGAAGAAAATACCACAAAACAACCTTTAAGCTCAAGACAGGCAAAACTGTCTAATTTATTAAAAAAAAAATTAAGTTCGTTCTATGTTCAGGAAATTATTCTAGGTACTGAGGGAAACACTCTATTGAAATAGACATGTTTTCATAGAAGACTTCCTGCCATCTAAGGGAGGGGAGGGGACTGGGGGTAAAATCTATAACAGAAAGCTTTGTAAAGATCAATACTGAGGAACTACCCATACATATGTTATACAAATAAAAAGCTTTTTAAAAAAAAGAAATATACATGTTCTCTACTTTCATGGTTTGAAAAATAAAATTCACAAGATCGCTTTGAGCTCTAAATTCGATAAATAAAACTGGGTTTCTCCCAGAGATAGTAAACCTCTGCCACAATAGATCTCTTCAAATAAAATCTTGTGCCTTAATCTTACAGCTGAAAGAGATCTCGCAGGCCAATTAGTTCAAGCCTCTCATTTTACATAGGACATTGAAGACAAAGAGGAGAATTGTATTCAAGTTCACACAGTGAGTAGGTGATATAGTCAAGAATCAAAGGCAGAACTTTTGACTAAGTTAAAAGCTCTTCTACTTTCCCCTGCTGCCTGTGAGGGTTATATAAGATGATTTCTGAGATTCTTTCCAATTCTGAGGTTTTATGGCTGTGCATTTTAGAACAAGGGACTTCATGGAAGAGCTCTCACTATTTTCAACCCTTAACTGACCTATGAATGTTTTTAGATCAAAGTAAGTTGCTACTGATGTTCACCATTCTTAACCCCAGCTTGTCTGGATTATTATTTTTTTTATTACTCTATTCCCATTGCTTCAAATAGGACTGCATATTGCCCTTATAAGGTTTTTCCCATCAGTCCCATGACTGCCTTCCCTCTCCTCATTGACTGTAGTCCAGATACAATTTCATGACCTAACACAAAGCTTTTAGATTTTATGGAATAAATAACTTTGTTATTGCCACAATCCTTGTTTGAAATGGGAAATAACACCATTTTCTCATGTGGAGAGCATCATTCAATCTGCTACTAAATATTTAATGAGGTGCCACTATGTACAAGGCCATTTAGGAATTATGATAATAGCAACTCACATTTATGTCTCATTTTAAAGTTTACAAAGCACTTTTTCCATGACTACTCTTGGAGTTAGATGGAACAAATATTAATATTTCCATTTTAAAGAAGAGGAAATGGAGACTCATAGAAAGTTACTAATCTGCAGTCAAAGAGCTAGTAACTGTCATAGCTAGGATAAGGATCCAAGTTTTTTTCAATACTTAGTTAACCTCTTTCTCTGGAAAATTCCTTATATATAAAATGGTGATAATAGCACTTACCTCCCAGGATTATTGGGAGCATAAAATGACAAAGTGTTTTTCCAATCTAAAAGTATTATATAAGTACTGGGTATTATTATTATTACCAGTAGTAATAGTAGTAACACAAAACTGGTGTTTTATCTGCTATGCTCAGAAAAGGAAGATAAAATCCCTGCTTTTAAAGAGTTTGTAGCTTTATTACATGAAGACAAGCTATATTCATACTTATATACTTTGATAGTGGAGAAGAAAATGGCAACCTAACCCAGTGTCTTTGTTAAGAAAACCCAAATAGGGTCATGAACAATTGAATACAATTTAAAAATGACTCAGTTGAATGCTGTTATGGATCTTTGATCATGTAAATATGGGGATTCTTTCTAATAATATAATTTACAATTCATCCACACCAATTTATCCTGTGCTACTTTCATCCATGCCCTATTATGAATCCATCATGATGAACCCATCAAATAACATTGGGAACCTTTCTCTAGACTTCTTGACATTGTATAACTGCCCAGGGAATGTGGATTACTTTTGCTTATTTCTTATTCTATGATCAATTCCTCTATTTTTCTTATTATCGGTTTCTGTGATGTTTAGTTTAAAACACTTAATTTTGATAATATGTTGCAGCCTATTTATATCTACTATATTCTTCTCTTTTTGTCCTTTGTGTAGTCAAAACTATTGTTCTCTGAGGACTATAATATTCTTGGACTTAAAACCATATAATATCATTACAAGCATATTCATGTTAAAATTGTGCCAATGTTTCAAGACAAATACAGATTAAAAAGCCAATTTACAATACAAAGTAGTCTATAAGTTTGAGTTCACATTTTTTGAATTGACACACAGAGTAAGTGCAATGAGTGTGAGATCAAAATTATCCATTGAAAATAAGATCGATTCACATAATAATTCAAGTGAAACAAGATTAAGGGTCTTAGCTAACAGAAAGTTTGATGTGACAACTTTGTGCCAGGGCAGCCAAAAGATTATTTTGAGTCATAGTGTTCAGAATGAGTGAGGAGATTATCCATCTGTCTTTATTTCTATAGGGATGATCATCACATCATATTGAGATGATAGTGTCAGTTTTGGGTGGACATGTACTGAATGTACCTGGAAAAAGGTGGCCAAAAGCATAAGGGAACTGGATTCTACCATGACATAGAAGGATAATATGAATGAAATAGCGTTGTTTCATCTGAAGAATAAAATATTTATGAAAGAACTTTTGATTGATATCATGTTGAAAGTATAAAGATATGTTCAGCTTAACTGCAGAGGACATAACTAGAGGTAGATATGAATTGAGAAGAATGGTATATTTCAACTCAATAGAAGGAAGAACTTCCCAACAATAAGACCATACATCCAGAAGAATAGCCAAATCTCTCACAGTTTATTATCATTATGACCTTGCTGGTACTGTGCACAATGATCTAGTTGTTCTCTCATCATTTTGCATCAGTTCATGTAGATTCTTACATGTTTTTGGACACTATTCTGTCATCATTTCTTATAACAAAGTAGTTAGTAGTACCCTTATTTACAATCCCAAATATATAGGCATATAAAATAGGCATACACCAAATATTTATTGATAATAACTCATAATTTCATGACTTTAACATTCAGTTATATAATTCCTGTGGAGTCATGAACCATAGCTTAAGAAGTTTTGATTTAGAATAATTTTTCATAAGACTAGAAGATAGTTTTGATTTCTTCTTCTGAATATTGCCTTTGAACATTTATCAATTATGGAATGGCTCTTATTTTTTATAAATTTGACTAAATTCAATGATCAGTATATATTTGCGAAGTAAGGTCTTTATCAGAGAAAATTTCTCTATTTTTATATTACTTCACTATCTATGGTGGCTTTTGGCAAAATGTAGCTTCCTTGACTATTTCTTTTGATTAGATCTAATTTTGTTTTTGATTTATCTGAGATTATTGCTACACTTGCCTTAAAAAATCAGTTGAAGCATTTCAGATTTTGTTTGCCCTTTATTTTCTTAATTTCTTTTTTTTATTAAAGTTTTTATTTACAATACATATGCATAGGTAATTTTTCAACACTGACCCTTGCAAAACTTTCTATTTAACATTTTTCCCTCTTTCTCCCCATCCCCTCCCCTTGATAACAGGTAGTCCAATCATGTTAAATATGTTAAAATATATAATAAATCCAATATATGTATACTAATTTATACAGTTATCTTGCTGCACAAGAAAGATCAGATCTAGTAAGAAAAAAAAACCTGAGAAGGAAAACAAAATACAAGCAAACATCAACAGAAAGCATGAAAATGCTATGTTGTGGTCCATACTCAGTTCTGACAGGCCTCTCGCTGAGTGTAGATGGCTCTCTTCATCACTAAACAATTGGAACTGGTTTGAAACATCTCATTGTTGAAGAGAATCATGTCCATCAGAATTGATCATCATATAGTCTTGTTGTTGCCGTGTATAATGATCTCCTGGTTCTGCTCATTTCACTTAGCATCAGTTCATGTAAGTCTCTCGAAGCCTCTCTGAAAAATCATCCTTCTGGTTGTTTCTTGCAGAACAATGATATTCTATAACATTCATATACCATAATTTATTCAACCATTCTCCAACTGATGGTCATCCATTCACTTTCCAGTTTCTAGCCACTACAAAAAGGGCTGCTACAAACATTTTTGCACTTCGGGGTCCCCTTTCCCTCCTTTAAGATCTTTTTGGCATATAAACTTAGTAGACACACTACTGGGTCAAAGGGTATGCCCAGTTTGAAAACTTTTTGAGCATAGTTCCAAATTGCTCTCCAGGATCTGTTCACAGTTCCACCAACAATGTATCAGTGTCCCAGTTTTCCCACATCCCCTCCAACATTCGTCATTATCTTTTCCTGTCATCTTAGCCAATCTCACAGGTATGTAGTGGTATCTCAGAGTTGTCTTAATTTGCTTTTCTCTGATCAATAGTGATTTGGAGCACCCTTTCCTATGACTAGAAATAGTTTCAATTTCTTCATCTGAAAATTGTCTGTTCATATCCTTTGATTACTTATTGATTGGAGAATGGCTTGAATTCTTATAAATTTGAGTTAATTCTCTCTATATTTTAGAAATGAGGCCTTTATCAGAACCTTCGAATGTAAAAGTGTTTTCCCAGTTGATTGCTTCCCTTTTAATCTTGTCTGCATTAGTTTTGTTTGTACAAAAACTTTTTAACTTAATATAATCAAAATTATCTATTTTGTGATCAATAATGATCTCTAGTTCTTCTTTGGTCACAAAGTCCTTCCTCCTCCACAGATCTGAGAAATAAACTATCCTATGTTCTTTTAATTTGTTTATAATATCATTCTTTATGTCTAGATCATGAATGCATTTCGACCTTATCTTGGTATATGATGTTAGGTGTGGGTGAATGCCTAGTTTCTGCCATACTAGATTCCAATTTTCCCAGCAGTTTTTGTCAAATAGTGAGTTCTTATCCAAGAGCTGGGTTCTTTGGGTTTGTCAAACACTAGATTACTGTAGTCATTTACTACTGTGTCTTGCAAACCTAACCTATTCCACTGATCAACTACTTTGTTTCTTAGCCAGTACTAAATGGCTTTGATGACTACCGCTTTATAATATAGCTTTAGATCTGGTACAGATAAACTACCTTCATTTGTTTTTTGTTGTTGTTGTTGTTGTTGTTGTTTTATTTTTTTTTATTAGTTCCCTTGAAATTCTTGAGCTTTTGCTCTTCCAGATGAATTTTGTTGTTATTTTTTGTAGGTCAGTAAAATAATTTCTTGGGAGTTTGATTGGTATAGCACTAAATAAATATTTTAGTTTAGGTAGTATTGTCATTTTTATTATATTCGTTCGACCTATCCAAGAGCACTTGATATTTTTCCAATTGTTTAGATCTGACTTTATTTGTGTGAAAAGTGTTTTTGTAGTTTTGTTTATATAGTTCCTGGCTTTTCCTTGTCTGCCTTTGATTTCAAATGTATATGTATCTTTCTGTTTCAAGTGTGTTTCTTGTAAACAGCATATGGTTGGATTCTGCTTTCTAATCCACATTGTCCTATCTGCTTACATTTTATGAGTGAGCTCATTCCATTCACATTCATAGTTTTGATTACTGGGTATTCTCCTCTATATCCTCCCTGCCTTATCCCCTCTCTCTTTCCTCAGACTTTACTTTTCTTCTATTCATTGTTTTCCTTATTCTATCAATACCTCATTTTCTCTTGTCCCACTCCCCATTTCCCTATTGGGCAAAATACTTTTCTGTACACAACTAAATTTGTATATGTATTCTTCCTTTAAACAAATTCAGTGAAAGTCCAAGTATTGCCTGATGCCATCACCCACTTTCCCCTCCCTGGTAAAAGCTCTTCCTTGGGCACATCTTTTATGTGAGAAAAATTGTCCCATTCTCTCTCTCCCTTTTCCCCTTTCTCAGTTTATCCTTCTTTCTCACCCTCTCATTTTTTAAAAAGATTATTCTAATATAAGTGTCACACACACATAGCCTCTTGTTATGTAAAATCCTTTTAACTGCCCTGATAATGACTAAATTCTTAGAAGTTACTTGCATAAAAAAAAAGTTACTTGCATCATCTCTCCATATGGAAATGCAAAAAGTTTGACTTCATTGAGTCCCTTATAATTGCACTATCATATGTACCTTTTTATGCTTTTCTTGAGTATTTTGTTTGAATCTAATAGATTCTATTTTCTATTCAGCTCTGATCTTATCATCATCGGTATTCTTTTCTTTATATTTTACAGCTGTTTCTTTCAATTTCTGTTTTATCCTTTATATCGAAGAAGGTGGGGGTATTTTTACCAGATAATTTCTTCAAATATAATGTCTAGTGTTAATGCGCTCTTGGTGGAGTGATGAACTGATACAACCATTATAGAGAGCAATTTGTAACTTTGCCAAAAGGGCTATAAAACTGTGCATGCATTTTGATCCAGCAACATTACTACTAGAAAGATATTGGAGTTTTCTAACACATATATGTGGTGGCAAGATAAGGGGAGGGGCAAGCTCAGGAGCATGCCAGTCTGCAAATTTGTGATGTTCTTAAATAAGCTAATTGTAGATTAGTTATTAGTTATAAACAGAGTTGAAGATGATCATTAAAGATCAAAAAATTGATTTACTTTCAGTCAAACATTTTAAAATAAAATTTGAATAAATTTTGTTTACATACATTTTTAATTTTTAATAATGGCTTTTTCTTTTCAAAATACTTGCAAAGATCATTTTCAACATTCATCCTTACACAACCTTGTTTTCCAAATTTTCTCCCTCACTTCCTTAGTCCCCTTCCCTAGATAGCAAGTAATCCAATATAGGTTAAACATGTAATTCTTCTAAACATATTTCCACATTTATCATGCTGTACAAGAAAAATCAGATGAAAAAAGGAAACAAAAGGAGAAAGAAAAAAATGCAACCAAACAACAACAAAAAAAGTGAAAATGCTATGTTGTAATTCACATTCATTTCCCATAGTCTTCTTTCTGGATGCAAATGTCTTGTTCCATCACAATTCTATTGGAATTGGTCTTAATCACCTCTTTGTTGAAAATAGCCAAGTCCATCACAAAATCTTCTTGTTGCTATATACAGCATTCTCATGATTCTACTCAGTTCACTTAACATCAGTTCATGTAAGGCTTTACAGGCATTTCTGAAATCTTCCTGTTTATAATTTGTTATAGAACATGCATATATTTAAACAAAAGAAGAAATATGATATCTAGGCTCTTTCTTTGCTCATGGATAGGTAGTCAATAATTCTTAAATTGCCTTTCCTTTCTCTATTTTCCAGGTCAGTTATTTTTTCTAATGAGATATTTCACATTTTTGTCTATGTTTTCATTCTTTTGACTTTGTTTTATTGTTTCCTGATAACCCTTTTATCTGCCTAATTGATTGGGCAAATTGTTAAGGATTTTTTTTGTTGTTGTTGTACTTTATTTTCTGTTTTGCCTACTCTGTTTTTTAAAGAGTTCTTTTCTTCTGTTGTATCCAGTGCCAGTAAAGGCTCTTCTATATTCTCTTTATGGTCCCCTAATAGTTTCTGGGCTCCTAAAGCTGTTGCTATGCAAGCTGCTGTTAGTGTTGATATATGTGTGGGCTCTGGATAGATCTCCACCTTAATTTCATAGACTTCCCCTGCTGATCTCTTTAGTTTTCATGGACCCCAAAAAATGTCTCATTTTGGGACAATTCAACTGGATGGCTGCTCCTAATCCATCATCTTGGCTTTGCCTTTGGACTAGCTGACTTCTGAGGTTCTTTCTAGATCTAAAATTCTAGGATTCTATGTAGGAGAGGTTTCTCTGGACTGAAGCAGTCAAAGATTTCCCATAGAAAGTGGGATTTGAGCTAAGTCAGGAAACAAGATTAGCATTTGCCTAGGCAAAAGCTGGAGAAGAGAGGAAAATTATCATTCAAATTAATATGGACACTCATAAGAGACATTCATTTGGCATATTGTTGAATGTCATGAGGCAATTAAAGAGATCTGGTTTCAAATCTTGGTACTGCTAATTAACTTGCTATGATGTTGCTCTCTGAGTCTTGGTTCCTTTATCAAATGGGGGAAACAATTTTTTCCTTCTCTCTTCCTTTAAATTTTATGCTGATTACATGTTATAATGTATATAAAGTAATGCAGAAACTTTCTCTCTCTATATATATATATATGCATATATATATACAGAAGATTTTTTCATTATGTCATTTTTTTAAACCACTCATTGAAACTATATTTAGAAGCTTGCAGTGAGCAGAAGGAAACATTTCCTCCCTTTCTCCCTCTCTGATATTTCATCCGATTCCCTGAAAATTGAAACCTTACCAGTTGAAAAATATGTACTTTTACCTATCTTTAACAATCTATAACAGGTATCTTCATTCATGTTCTCCTATGCTGCCTCACAGAATTGTGATGATGACCTTGGATTTTCAATGGCTAAACTCTGATCTGTCCTGTCACGTTGAGAAGGCTTCCAATTTCAGTCCAGGAGGAGGCTGAGTGTTTGTTTTCTAAAGTTCAGATTAACTGAGCCGAGAGATTCTCCTCACTAAAAGTTTGATTATGTGGGGATGAGTTTTGGGGTTCTAGTAATTCATGAACACCAGTTTGTAAAGTGCAAAGTATACAGATATTTTGAAGCATGTCAGACAAGCTCTTTTGATATATCCAGCCAGGGTTTCCCAAACCTTTGCCTAGTTATGGGACTAAGAGTATCTGACTCTTGACTAGCAGTTTGCCAGCTGTTAAATTACTCTGTCTTCCAAAATAGACAGTACAGAACAGTACTCCATGCAAAGATCAGTGCAACTGTTTTTTCAATGGGAAACACAGTCATTGTCTATTGCACCTTTCCTTGGTATCTTTCCTTTTTATGTGGACAAAAGCATATTTTAAGAACTTTTATGTTATTTTCTAGCATTTAAACAAATAGTAACTCCCATTTTTAATTAAATTTTAGATTCAGTACTTTCTCCCTAGCAACCCTGTGACAGAAGTAATATTATATAAATATTATTTCCCCTTTCCAAAAATGAGGAACTGGAGTTGAAAGATTGTGATATCCATGGATAATTAATGCCTGCCCAAGGTAAATCTAGCATTCAGATTCTCTGAACCCAAATTTTTTTGTTCAAATCAAAGAGGAAGGGTAGAGTAAAGAAGGTGATATTGAGGAAAAAAATTCAAAGACACTTTAAAAAATGTCTAGAGTGGGGCAGATGGATGACACTGTGGATAAAGCACCAGCCCTGTAGTGAAGAGGACCTAAGTTCAAATCGGGTCTCAGACACTTAACACTTTCTAGCTGTGTGACCCTGAGCTAGTCACTTAACCCCAATTGACTTAGCAAAAATAAACAAAAAAACAAAAATGTCTAGGTTCACTATCTCTTTTCCATTTCTTCTCTATTCTTAAATCAGGAATTCTCAGAGTTGGAAGAGAGAATACACAGCATGTATTCCAACTTGCCACCCAACCCAGAGATCTTCTCTATAGCACCTCTAATGGACGAGTCATTTGTTGAGGCTAATATTGGGTTTTTTTTTTAACTTTTTAAAAAAAATTATTTTCTTTTCTTCTGGTTATACATATACATTAATTTTTAAATACACATTTCTTTGTGAATGTTGTTGGGAGAGAAAAATCTGAACAAAAGGGGAAAACCACAAGAGAAAAAAAAACGGAAGACAAAGGAAAAAAAAACATAGTATTGTTGATTTACATTCATTCTTCATAGTTATCTCTCTGGATTCAGATGACATTTTCCATCCAAAGTTTATTGGATTGTCTTAGATCACTGAACTGCTTAGGAGAATCAAGTCTTTCCTAGTTGATCACTGCACAATCTTGCTGTTACTGTGCGCACTGTATTCTTGGTTCTACTTGTTTTGCTCAGCATCAGTTCCTGTAAATCTTTCCAGGCCTTTCTAAAATCAACTTGTTCATCATTTTTATACAACAATAATATTCCATTACTTTCATATATCATAACTTATTCAGCCATTCCCCAATTGATGGGCATCTATTCACTTTTCGATTCTTTGTCACCACAAAAAGAGCCACTACAAACAATTTTGCACATGTGGATCTTTTTCCCTCTGATGATGCTGGTATTTGGGCATCATGTAGTTCATTAACTGTTTGGCCATTGCATGAAGCATTTCAGTCTTGTAGAGTTTCCTTGACATTTGTTGCCATCCAGTCATTTTCATTCATATCCAGCTCTTCATGTTTTCATTTGGATTTTCTTGGTAAAGATATTGGAATGGTTTGCCATTTTCTTCTTCAGCTCATTTTACAGGAAACTGAAGAAAATAGAGTTAATACACTTGCCCAGGGCTACACAGCTAATAAGTGTCTGAAACCATATTTGAGCTCATAAAGTTGAGTCTTCCTGACTCCAGATACAGCTTCTGTCCATTGTACCATTAGCTGCCAATCTAGGGTTACCTTTATGCTGTAGTGAAGTGTCAGAAGACTTTATTGAAGAATAACTGCATTACATTTTGTAAGCAAAATTGGTTTTTTCTCAGTTTATGAAGTCTAGATTCATCACTGAATCATTCAGTATTAATCAAGCATATTCGAACTGGTGCTAGGTTCTCTGGGGGCATTTAGAGAAGTGTAAGAAATATCATCTCCCATTGGTCATTTCTTACAGAACAATAATATTCCATAAAATTCATATACCATAATTTATTCAGGAGGATTTCAGAGAGGATTGGAGAGACTTGCATGAACTGATGCTGAGTGAAATCAGCAGAACCAGGAAAACATTATACACAGCAACAAGACTATATGATGATCAATTTTGATGGACATGGTTCTCTTCAACAATGATGTGATTCAAACCAGTTGTTCTGCGATGAAGATAGTCATATACATCCAGAGAGAGGCCTGTGGGAACTGAGAGTGAACCACCACACAGCATTTTAATGCTTTCTGTAAATATTTCCATGCATTTTGTTTTCCTTCTTAGGTTGTTTTTTCCTTCTTCTCTTTCTAGATCTGATGTTTCTTGTGCAGTAAGATAACTGTATAGATATGTATACATGTATTGTATTTGTCATATAATTTATCCTATTTAGCATGTATTAGATTACCTGTCATCTAGGGGTGGGAGTTGGGGAGAAGGAGGGGAAAAGCTTGGGAAAAAAAAAGTTTTTGCATAGGTCAATGTTGAAAGGTCACTCGTTTTGTAAATAAAAAGCTTTATATAAAAAAAAGAAACAAAGAAAAAAAAAGAAAAAGAAAAAAAAAGAAATATCATCTCCCCTCAAGAGGCTGACTATCATATGATATTGAGGACAGTATTTTCTTGAAAGTTTTTTTTTTAATTCATCAGCAAGTAACCAACAAATGTGACTTAAAGTTCATATGATATACTGAACAGTGTGTTGGATTTAGGATCAGAGAATTTGTATTCAAAGACCTGGCATTGATACTTTCTCACCTAGTTAACCTTGGTCAGATCCTCCCCCCTCCCATTTAAACAATTGAGGAAAGAAAACAGTTATCTCTACATTGCCTTTAAGGTTCAAATAAATTGTACTGATTAGATCAAGTCCTTTCTGTTTGAATAGAAAATCCTTAGGAAAACAAAAAGTCAGCATCTATATCTTTTAACCAATATAATCCAATAAGTAACTCTTCCTAATGTTTTAATACGTTTGATTCTCTGAACTTGACAAATATATGACAACTTGAATATTTTCAGCTACAATGAAGAGAAAAAATTTGCAAAAGCATATACTGCAGGGGAAATTGAGGCAATGATGTTAAAAACCAAAAATATAAATATTTATTTAAAAAAGATTACACAAAAAAGGCCTGGAGACACTTACATCAACTGATGCTAAGTGAAGTGAGTAGAACCAAGAGATCATTGTATACAGCAACAAGAAGATTGTACAATGATCAATTCTGATGGGCAAGGCTCTTTTCAATAGCAGGGTGATTCAGGGAAGTTCCAATGGTCTTGTGAGGGAGGACTATGGGAACTAAGTGTGGATCACAACATAGTATTTTCACTTTTTTTGTTGTTTGTTTGCATTTTGTTTTCTTTCTCCTTTTTTCCTTTTTGATCTGACTTTTTTGTGCAGCATGTGAATTGTGGAAATATGTATAGAAGAATGGCATATGTTTGCATATATTGGATTACTTGCCATCTAGGGGAGAGGAGTGGGGGGAAGGGAGGGAGAAAAAAATTTGGAACATAAGGATGCAAGGGTAAATGTTAAAAACTTATCTTTGCATATTTTGAAAATAAAAAGTTTTAATAATAAAAAGGGGAAAAGATTACACAGCAAATCAAGAATCTTTGTCACATTTAGTTTGATCAACTTCTTTCTCTTTAACATATATAATAAATTCAGCATGTTCCTTCTCCAGACTGCCCCATTTGTCTTTGTTCCCATAACCTCATTCTTCAGCAAGTATTTTTAAGTACTTATTGTGTGAAAAGCACTGTGTCAGGTGAAAGGGATACACAGACAAAAAAAAAGTCTTCCAGTGTCCCCAAGGAGCTTATATTCACCTAAAGGGCCAGAACTTGTATTCAACTAATAAAATACAAAATAAATACAGAGGAATGGAGGGTAAGGGAAGAGGCTAGCAACTAAGGGAATCAGACAAAACCTCTTGCAAAAATGTGTGCCTCCTACTGAGGCAGTCATGTTTTCCAAGAATAAGAGGTGAGTGGGAAAAGCATCCCAGACTTCAGTAACAGATGATGCAAAGGCAAAGCATGGAAGAAGTAATTTCATATATGGAAAATATCACATAGTTCATTTTTGCTTCAAAAATAGGATACCTAAGGGGTAAATAGTGGGTAATTGACCTACAAAGATAGGTTGGAACCAGACTGTGATGGACTTTAAATGTCAGGCAGAGGTATTTGAATTTTATCCTAGAGGCTATAGGGAGCCAGAGCAGGGTAATGATATAGTCTGACCTATATGTAAGGCAATGATTCTCAAATTTTTTGGTCTCAGGACTTATTTGCAATCTTAACAATTATTGAGGAACATTCAAAGGGCTTTTTTCATATGGGTTTTATCTGTCAATTTTTCTAATATAAATTATAACTGATCATTTAAAATATTAATATGAAAATATATCATTTTAGGCTAAAATAATTTATTTTTAGTGAAAATAAGTATGTTTTCCAAAACAAAAAAGAGCATTGTTTTACATATTTCCACAAAACATTTAAATGTCTGGCTTAATAGAAGGCATCTGGATTTTCATATCTGCTTCTGCATTTAATATATTGCAATGTGTTTTTTGGTTGAAGCATATGAAGAAAATCTTTCTTCACACACATGTGTACTCAAAAAAGGGAGACATTTTAAATAATCAAATAACCTTTTATCTTTTTATGAAAATGCATTTGACCTTTATGGATTTTGAGGAACACCAGTGGTTGTGGACCTTATTTTAAGAAATGTAGTTTTAAAACATACCAGTATGGCAGATTAGAATGAAAATGATGATCTGTGAGTTTAAAGTACAGGACAGATGCAAAGATTTTCTGGAGGTAGAGCTAACAAGACTTGATAATTAATTGGATTTGGGAGGATAAAGTAGAATTAAAAAGTCAAAGATAATTCTGAGATTGGAAACCTAGATGATTGAAGAATTATGGAACTCGTGATAGTAATATAGGAGTTTGAAGAACTCAGTTTATGGGGAAAACTAATAATCTACAGGATACACATTTTAAGTTTGAAATGTCTATGGGATGTTAACATGAAAGAAGTCAAACAGGTAGTTGGAGACATGGGATCTAGTTTCAGGAAGGAGCTGAGGGCTTAATATTATAGATCTGGGAATTATCTTTATAAAAATGATATTTGAAACCTTGGTAATTGGTGAGATAATGGAGAGTATAAGGAAAAAAGAAAAGAGAACCCAGGACAGAAATGAAAGTACACCTATTCAAAAACAGTGGATTATTGTTGATGGTTCTGCGTGGGAGACTTGAAAAGATCCGGCAGACAGGTAGAAAGAAAACTGGAAATAAAAGCAATGCCAGGAAAACATGGGGAGAAGAGATATTTCAAGAAGAGGTCTTGGACAGTGAGGTCAAGAAGGAAAAGAAAATAGCTCTAGCATTATTCATGAATCCCTTTGCCTATAAACTTATTTAATATTATCTTTTTTATTTATATTTTATTTTCAATGATCAGCCCTTTCTTCCAGTTCCCTTCCCCTTCTGACATTGGAAAAGAAAAAAACAAACAAACACACCACAACCTCCTGTTATAAGTATTTGTAGTCAAACAAAAAAAGAATTTCTTATTGGCTGTGTCTAAATCAAATAATCTCAGATAACAGTTTTCCACCATTTTTCTATCAGGAGATAAGCAGAATGTTACATTCTAAATTCTTTTTTTTTAATTAAAGCTTTTTATTTGTATAACATATGTATGGGTAGTTCCCCAGGATTGATCTTTACAAAGCTTTCCATTACAACTTTTA
>JAJPUD010003167.1:6251-79114 GCA_023553655.1 Myrmecobius fasciatus | reverse complement strand
CATCTCCCTCCCCTCTTTCTCTCAATTATATTAGGTTTTCTTTGCCTCTTCAAGTGATTTTACCTTGTTTTTACCTCCTTTTTTTTAGATCTTATTTTACCACTTTTCCCCTCTTTTCCCCAGTATGACCTTTCCCCCTCTAGTTCTCTTTTTCATATTATCAAATTAATATCTAGTTAATTATACCCCCAAACTTTAAGTATCCCCATAGTAGAAATAAAGTTCTCAAGAGTCCTTTCCTTTTTACCTTTTTATGCTTCTCTTGAGTTCTGTGTTTGGATGTCGAATTTTTTGTTCAGATCTGGTCTTTTCATTAGAAAGAGGTGAAATTCACCTATATCATTAAATGACCATCTTCTTCCCTGGAGGATAATGCTCATTCTAGCTCGATAGGTTATTCTTGGCTGCAGTCCAAGTTCCTTTGCCTTTCAGAATATCTGGTTCCTGGCCCTTCAATCCTTCAATGTGGAGGCTGACAGATCGTGTGTGATTGTAATTATTGATCCTCGCTATTTGAATTGTTTCTTTCTAGCTGCTAGCAGAATCTTTTCCTTGGATAGTCCTGAAATTTAGCCATGATATTCCTTGGGGTTTTAATTTTGGGGTCTCTTTCAGGAGGTGATCGATGAATTCTTTCAATGGTGATTTTGCCTTCTGATTCTACAATCTCAGGGCAGTTTTCTTTCAGGATTTCCTGGAAGATAGTGTTTAGATTCTTTTTTTCATCATGGCTTTCAGGAAGTCCAACAATCCTTAGATTGTCTCTCCTAGATCCATTTTCCAAGTCAATTGTTTTTTCCTAGGAGATATTTCATATTTTCTTCTAATTTTTCATTTTTTTTTTGTTTTTGTTTGACTGATTCTTGAGGTCTTATTGAGTCATTCATTTGCATTTGTTCAGTTCTTATTTTTAAAGTGTTGTTTTCTTCAGTTACCTTTTTAAGCTCATTTTGTAACTGGCCAATTGAATTTTTTGTTCATTGCACTGTTTTTCCACTTCACTAATTTTATTTTTCAATAAATTGGTGTCTTTTTCATATCTCTTTTGCACAGCATCATATCCTTCTTGCAAGATATTGTATCCTTCTTGCACTGATTTCAATTTATTTTTCCATTTATCCTCCAGCTCTCTTATGAGGTTCTTTATGTAATCTTTCAGAAAGGCCTTTTGAAAAGGGGACCAGTGATGGTCCTTAATAACTTCCTTTGGAGTTTTGTCTAAAGGAACCTCAGGGTCTGGGTTCATCCCTTCTTTCTCTTGATAAAAGCTGTCTATGGTGAGACCTCTCTTTTGCTTCTTCATTTTTTTAGACAGTGTGGATGTCTCTTTAAGGCTCGGAAAAAATTTTTTCCCTCGGGCAATTCAGCGGATTAATTTAAGGTGCTGGTCCAGTGGAGGCTAGGACTAAATCGGGATTACTCCTTAAACAAGGCAGTCTGCCAGAACACCTGCCCACCATCAGGGCAGAGTGTCCCGAGTGCCTCAGATAAACACCGGGTTTTTGGAGTTTGGAGTTTCTGCCACCCTGAGCTGAGTTCCACCCTCCCTTCCTACACCCGACTCCGCTGTTTATCCCTCTTTCCGAATTTAATAAACCTGATATGAAGTTCTTCAGAAAGCAGTGTCCAAATATTTCTGGATTCGTTGACTTGAAGATCAGTTCAGAGGCTTATTTTATTGTTGGTTTGAGAGAAGATCAGAGGAGGATGCAGAGAGTCATGTTTTCACTCTGCCATCTTGGCTCTGCCCCCAGATTCTTTCCTTTCTTCTTTATTAAAATATTTATTTAGTTTTATTTGGTTAAGATCTACCTTCTCATTTTTTTAACTCTCTTCCTCTTCTCCCCCATTCACAACACAAGAAAATTAAAACCCATTACACACATATAGAGTTAGTGAAGACAAATCTCCACTTTGGCCATGCCCTAAAAATATTTTTCTCATTCTAGAGGGAGTTTTCATCTATCCATCAGAAAGGGGCTAGCATGTTTCATCATTAGTCTTGTAGAATTCTAAGTGGTCATTATTCAGATAAGAGTGAGTTCAGCACAGTAGAATTTTATAGCATTTATAAGCCGTAAAATCTATCCATTCCTCAATTTTAGGCACACACTCCAGATATACATTCTTTGCCACCTCAAAAAGAACTGAAGTATTTTTAATTACTTTCTAAGGATTTAATTTGTTTAGGACTAATCCCTTCCTTAATTTACCTTTCCACTAATTCCTCCTTCCCCCCTTTTCTTTTTATTTCCCTGTGGAATAAAATGCTCTGTTTTTCTATCTCTCTCTCTGGGTCTTTGTCTCCATTGTTGTCTCCATCTCTCCTTCTGTTTCTCCCTCTCCCTCTCCCTTTCTCTTTCTCTTTCTCCCTCTCTCCCTGTCTTCCTGTCTCCCTTTCTCCTTCCCTCCCTCTCTTTCCTTCTCTCTCCCCTTCCCTCCCTCCCTCTTCCTTCTCTCTCTCTCCCCCTCCCTCTCTCTTCCTCCCTCTCCTCTCTCTCCCCCCCACCTATTTTTGTGTCTCTCTCTCCTTTTTTTCGACAATTCAGAAGAGATTTCCAAGTATCAGTTGCTCTTTCCCACCTCCTTGTTCATATGCCTATATTCAACTTGTAAGCCCTAATTATGGGAGGAAAAAATCATTCTTGACCCTCCTATTCCTTCTTCCTAGTATATTACTCTATCACTTTCCATTCTTTTCATAAAATTGTCAAAACATAATCGAACCACTCCCAGTCCTTATCTGTTTGGCCTTCCTCTATAAACCATATGATAATAGGAATCAGAGGAGTCTATATTTGAACATAAGCAGTTTATCTTAGTGCTATTCTGGTTGTGTTGCTTTTCACTCCTGTGTTTTAACTTCCCTGTAGCTCTGATCTTATTATCAGGAAAGCTTGGGAATCCTTTATTTTAATAAAGGTCCATTGGTTTCCCCTATAACATAAGTTGCATAAGCCCACATCCTTTGCCTTCTGGAATATTATATTCCAAGTTCTTCATTTCATTATAGTGATGGGTACATGTTTGATCTTGACTATGACAACTCAGTACTTGAATTCTTTCTTTTTGGTTGCTTGAAGTAATTTTTCTTTGACCTGAAAGCTCTGGATTTTGGCCTTGTTATTACTAGGAATTTTGATGTGGGGATTTCTTTCAAGAAGTAAGCAGTAGATTTTTTAAATTGTTATTTTGCCTTCTGATTATAAAAGAGCTGAACAGTTTTCTAAGATTTCTTTAACTATTTTGCCTGTTTTGTTTGTTTGTTTTTTTTTTTTAAAGAAAACAATGATTCTTATTTTGTTTCTTGATCTCTTTTCCAGGTGAGTTGCTTTACCTATGAAATATATTACCTTACATTTTCTTCAATTTTTTTTAGCATTTTGACTTTGTTTTAATGTTTTTCATTGCCTGCTTGTATATGGTCCATTCTAAGTTTAGTGAGTTTGTTGCTTGGGCAAAGTTGTATGCTTCTTGTGCCAAGCTCTTAATTCCCTTTCCAGTTCTTTCTTCTATGGTCCTCATTTCTTTTACAGCTTTTTCTTAAGCATTCCCATTACATTTATTTAAAAATTATTTTTTTTGAAATTTTAGTTTTATTTCTTCTAGGAATTCTAGTTAAGTTGTGTTCAGACTGTTTTTCTAGGACATTTCAGAGTCACTTTTATTTAGCGTTTTTTATATTTAGCTCATTATGATAAGGTTCTATTTCTATTTACCCATTCTTCCATACTATTTTTTCACTTCAGACTTGATGTTAGGGTTGGACTCTATAGCATTTCTGGAGCGAAGGGCTGGTGTGATTGCTTTCTTGAAGAACTAAATATTGTGTCATTCTAGATACAGGCTAATTAGCTGTAAGTTTTCAGTATTTCTAAAGTGTTCTGTTCCAAAGCAAAATCTGTTTGCTGCCTGCTTGGTATGAGCTCTGCAGGTTACTGAAGTTTGGGTCTGTGCAAGAGGAGACTGAGGCTATACTCCATGAGCTAGAAGACTCCCTTGGCTAGTAGAGGCAGAACTATAGGTTCCCTTTTCATCTGAGATTCCTGTGGTGGTTATTCCTTTACAGGCTGGGAAAAAGGCTGGAGTACAGATTTGGGATCTCTTTATTGCCAGTTAAATAGCCTCTCCTAGTAAGATTTCCCTGTTTTTTTCTGCTGTGTCCAGCAGGACAGATGCCTCACTGTGACTTTTTCTGAATTTCTCCATCTAGATCTGATCTGGTATATTTTCTATGTCTCTTTGGGGAAGTTTATGGAGAAGAGCCTGCCATACTACTCCCTATTACTCTTCTATCTTGGCTCTGTTTCTTTTTTTTTTATTAAAGCTTTTTATTTGTATAAATTCTGCATGGGTAGTTCCCCAGCATTGATCTTTACAAAGCTTTCCATTACAAATTTTACCCCCAGTCCCCTCCCCTCCCCTAGATGGCAGGAAGTCCACTACATGTTAATAATGTTAAAATACTTGACAAGTTATGCAAGGAAAATCCTATCTACAAGAAAAAAAAAAGAAAATCAGAGAAAGGCAACACAATGCAAGCAAATGTCAATAGAGATCATGAAAATGTTACGTTGTGGTCCATATTTCATATCCCTCTCTCTGGGTGTATATGGTTTTCTTCAGTGAACTATTGGAACTGGTTTGAGACAATTCTTTGTTGCAGAGAGCCATGACCATCAGAATTGATCATCACGTAATACTGTTGTTGCTGTGTATGATGATCTCCTGGTTCTGCTCGTTTCACTCAGCATCAGTTCATGCAAGTCTCTCCAGGCCTCTCTGAAATCGTCCTGCTGGTCGTTTCTTACAGAGCAATAATATTCCATAACATTCATATACCATAATTTATTCAGCCACTCTCCAATTGATGGGCATCCCTTCAGTTTCCAGTTTCTAGCCACTACAAAAAGGGCTTTGGCTCTGTTTCTTTTGGTGAACTTGTTTTTATCTGCTGTCCCCAGCTGATCACAAAGTCATCTTCAAGAATTCATCTCAGTTCAGGAGAGAGTAGTAAGAATAATCTCAGATAGTACTGAGAGTAATGCTTTCTTACCTAATTCAACCATATGGGATGGCTGCATATAGGAATTATTTAATAGAAATATCTGAATGCCTTAAGACTGAAAAGAGGTACAAGGAACAATTTAATACCCAGGATTCATGTCTTGAGCAAGTTCTTTACCTGTTGAGCCTCATCTCTTTTGCCAGAAATACTAATATTTGTTCTATTAACATCACAGAGCTATTTTAGCAAAATTCTTTGTAACCTTTTAAGTGTTGTAAATTATATGCTATAGAATCTTAGAATCATAAATCTGTATTTGAGAGAGACTCTCCATACTACCTCATACAAGACCTTCCTGTTTAAAAATGAGGAAATTGAGGTCTAAAGTGAGGATATGATTCAATCTGAGTTCATGCAGTTGATGAAGGGCAGAGTTTGCATTTGAATTCAGAATTTCCTCCTTTGAACTCTAACATTCTTGCCATTATATGTGGTGTCTCTGTATTATTATCCTAAAGAATAACCTAAAATAGAGCAAAAGAAGAAATGCTCGTTTTTCTTTTTTCTAGGATTACTTTTGTACTCACCTCCTAACACACACATACATACACAAACTTTTTTTAAAAAAACATCATTTTTAGAGGGCCACTCATTATTCACCCTTTTTACTTTTATTTAAAAATGATACTCCAAAGTAAAATCCATCTTAAGACATCTGATCTCTTGTTATGGGCTGCAGAAGCAACTGAGTATTTTAAGCCCAAAAGAAGAATCTCTCACAATCCAACTTCCTTCATCAACTTCCTTTGGCTAAGAAATGCCTTTATTTTGAAAGTCTTCCAAGTTCTTCCACCTTCAACAAGTGTGTGGTTTGGCTGGTCTGGGTGAGTAGGAAGCTTTGTAAACCCAGTCACCCTGGGGCCCCATTTACAGACAGTGGAGGCTTGGAAGCTGTACCCAGACTACTTCTTGCCATTCATAATAGGATTGGGCTTCAGTGAAGGGAGAACCTGTCCCTTCCCAGGCAATGCCATGCTGCGGCTGTGACCTGAATGGGCGGCAAAGTCTTTTTTAAGCTGCTTGTTCATGTGCGGTTCCCAAGCGGAAAAGAAATGCAAAAGCCAGGGGGATGGGAAAGGAGGGAACGGATGAACTCCAAGAGATACTGAAGCTCGAATTTATCCTCAATAGCTAAAGCAATGAATTCCCTGTTAGACATGTTGAGCAGGGGGTGGGAGAAATGATGGTACATGAACAGAAATAGCAACTCTTCTTGGTGGGTGGTGTGAAACAAGTGTATTTTGGGATGGGCTCTTTGTGTGAATGTGGGCGTTGTTTTGGTTTATTCTTTCCCCTAACAGCAGAAATAAGAATGGTCTGCTCACAGACACTGCAGCTGCTGGGATAGCTGTCTTATTAGATGCTGACCTGCTGTCCTTTCACCATTAATTTATATGTGTGTGTGTATACAAATATATGTTTGTGTATATATTTATGTATGTATAAGTATATATCCCAAGGATGTGTGTATATATATATCAGAATAATGTATTAGGAGTTGATGCATATGTATATATATGTATGTATGTGTATATATATATATATATATATGTATATATATATATATATATATATGTATGTGTGTATTTATATGTGTATGGATGTCAGCATAATGTCTCTAGATATGAGGTAAATATGTGTATATCTATATGTACATATAAACACATATGCATATATAAGTGTGTGTATGTATCAGCATAGTATATTAGGAGTTGATGCATATATATTTATATATATATGTGTGTGTGTATGTATGGGTGTCAGCATACTGTCTCTAGATATGAGGTAAATATGTGTATATCTATATGTACATATAAATGCATATGCATATATATATAAGTGTGTGTATGTATCAGCATAGTGTATTAGGAGTTGATGTATATATATATATATTTATATTTATATGTGTGTGTCAGCATAATGTCTCTAGATTTAAGGTGAATATGTGTATATCTATATGTACATATAAATACATATGCATATATTTATATATGTGTGTGTATCAGCATAGTGTATTAGGAGTTGATTATATATTTATATGTATATATATATATATATGTGTATGTGTATATATGTATGTGTAAGTATATATCCCAATGTTGTATGTATGTATCAGCATAGTGTATTAGGAGTTGATGTGTATATATATATATATATATATGTGTGTGTGTGTGTGTGTGTGTGTGTGTGTGTGTATATGGGGGTGTGGGGGTGTCAGCATAATGTCTCTAGATTTGAAGTGAATGTGCATATCTTTATGTACATATGTACACATGAATACATATAAATACACATGCACACATATAAACAAACATGCATGCATGTTTGTATGCCCTCCTCAGCTAGTACTTTTAAATTAGGGGACAACTGACCCCTCATCTAAATTATTCTACCAGTTAGCACACCTACAATTATGGCTCATGGGCCCCAATCTGTGTGCTTACCTTTAATAGTCAGACAGATGAAACAATTAACCCATAGCAAAGACATTTATTGAAATAGCATTTTAAGAAGAGTATTGATAAAACTTGCCCTCAGTGAATGGAGGTTACAGTGTCTTACAACTATATATAACATTGAATAGAAAGGGTATATAGGCACAAAAAAGTAAACCAAAAGTGAGATACACACTCAGGGAATGTATATGTGGCCCAGGTAACTCACACCTCCAACACTACAGGGTCCAGTGTCTTTTCCTTTTTGATGGTGTCCTCATTCTACTGCACCTGAGTAGGTTATTTTTATTTATTTATTTATTTATTTATTTATTTATTTATTTATTTATTTATTTATTTATTTATTTATTTATTTGTTTGTTTATTTATTCATTCATTCATTCATTCATTCATTCATTCATTCATTCATTCATTTATTTATTTATTTATTTATTTATTTATTTTTGCTGAGGTAATTGAGGCTAAGTGACTTGCCCAGGGTCACATAGCTAGGGAATGTTAAGTGTCTGGAAGCCAGATTTGAACTCAGATCTTCCTGACTTCAAGGCTGGTGCTCTATCCACTGCGCCACCTAGTTGCCCCCGAGTAGGTTATTGAATCAGAATCTCTGGGCTATTCTTCTCATCAATTGTCATTAATAAGGGCTTTCTCTGTTTTTTTTTATTCTGAGATCACAATCCTTAGAACTTAATGTTTCAATACCTAGGCGCAATCCCTTTCCTCTTGGACAAGCTGTTCCAATGAAAATGACTTGTATAGAATCAGAGAGCTAGTAAAAATGTGAAGGTTGCCTTGGCTGATCCTAAACTCAAGTTCAGTCCATCCCCTATGCTACATAGTAACCTAGAAAAAAATTGGATAAATCCTCAAGGTTACATAATAATTTTAGCAACAATGTGTGTCAGTCAACATCTACTATAGAAAGGGCCATTACCCAAGATAGTCCTTTTGACTGTTGAAGCAATTTAAATTGCTAGGAAATTAAATGAGCTAAAAAACCTGACACCCTATAAATTTACTGTTCCTTATTCTACCTTAATCCTTTTTCCACATGATAGACTTTGAGAAATTTGCAAAGAATGATCATGTTACTCTTAAATCTTGTCTTCAAGGTAAATAGGTAATCATACCTGGTTCATTCTATCACTTGTAAAGTACATATTTTCATATGTTTTCACCATTGAATGTCATCACCTTCTTTCTTTGAACTGATACTCCAGGGGCATAAACAAGGGAATTACCTTGCCTTAAAGGTATCTCTCTAGGTGGTATGAATAATCCAAGGAACTAGTGAGGAAGAGCTGAATTTATCTAACTTGAGATACTAACTCTGTGACAGAGGGCAAATCATTAAATGTCTTTCTATCTTAATTTCTTCAACTGTAAAATGAGGATGAAAATAATAGTACCTAGTTTCTAAAATTGTTGTGATGATAAAATAATGTAATCTTGTGCAAACAACTTTTCAAAATCTTAAAGCACTATATAAACACTAGCTATTATTATTATTATTGCCATTTTATTCATATCAATATGTTTGAGCATATTCCAACTCAACAACTCATGTTGTTGATCTCATAGAAAGGAAGATGGAAGATACCCAAGAGGTCATACCTCTTGGTCCTACCCTCTCATTTTCTATATGAAGCAACTTTGGCACAGGGATATTAAGCAATTTGTCCAGACTTACAAAACTACTAAGTGTCTGAATTTAGATATGAACTCAGGATTTTAAGTCCATTATCCCATCCAGTCCATCAGGCTCTTTCTTACATTGTATGCAGTGTTACTTAAGCAGCAGTCATAGAAGTGGGACTCAGACCCATGCCTTTTGACATCAAATCTTACACCCTTTCCATTGTACTTCTCTATGTCTCTAGAAGGTCTCCAACTCCAGCCAAGGTTCTACATCACTTAATACTTACACAGAAGCTCAGAAAGCTGCATCATTTGCAAGTAGACCCAAATAAAGAGGACTTTGCTGGGCTATCTTTGGGTTTCAGTTTGAATAGGCATTGTTTTTAAATGGAAAAGGAAACAAAATAAATCAGCATTCAGGACCTGCCTTTGAAATTTTGGAGACAAGCTGGATGCCTAGATCTCACATTTTGGGGTGGTCATGGCAACCTTTAGCATAAAAGATCTATGACTAGCCTAAAGAGATGTAAACTAATTGAGTTGGAATCCTAATTTTGCTACTGAGAAAACTGATGAGAATTAAATTTAAATGTTCTGGTTTCTCTCTCCTAATTTTAAAATGTTTTATTAATGTTCTTTTCTTTATAACCCAGTCACTTTTTAATCATTCTCCCTATCCCCAATATAGCTTTTCCTTATGACAAAATAGAGCTAAGTAATCCAGAATCTGAGAATTTTATTTTCTATTAGCCATATTTCCAAAGTGTATGAAGAGTCTACTTAAGAGATAATAAAGGACAGCAAAATGACACAGTGAATAGAGCACTGACCCTGGAATCAAAAACATTTGAATTCTAATCTGGCCTCAGACACTTACTGGCTATGTGATGCTAGACAAATTATTTAACTCCTAATTGCCTCAACAACAACAACCACAATTGATTGGGACAGCTAGTTAGTGTAGTAGATAATCTGAGTTCAAATCTGGAGTCAGACACTTGACACTAGCTGTGTGACTTTTGGGTAGTCCCATAACCCCAACTCCCTTAAAAAAGAAAAGAAGTTCAGTAATTTTACCAGGGTCACACTGCTACTAAGTGCCTGAGGTATATTTCAAACTTAACTCTTCTTGATGAAAAATCTAGTGCTCAATCATTTGAAACAATGGTCAAAGTTGCAATAATGGAAAAGAGACCTTGTGGACTCAGAGAATTTAGTCAAAGTAAAATGAAAGTTTGAATTCCAATGGCCTTAGAGCTGTGGGGAAACTGATACCCTTATACATTCCTGGGAGTAATATCGCATTAGAGTTATAACTCTGAAAAGCAGTAGGAATTACATTGTAAGAGCCCTATAAGCATGTGATTTGATATAATAATCTCACAACTATAAATAAAACATATAGCAAAAAGGAATGAATTTTGTAGAATTTGTTATTTCTAGTATTCCCAAAGTTAGTATTTCTAAACTTCTAATTGGAACAGCTAAGTGGTACAGTGAATAGAGAACCAGAAAAAGTTTGTAGAAGACATTCATGTAAAGAAATATGTTTAGTGAAATACAGTTATCAGCAAGATCTGGCCCATGGGCTAAATCTGCTTGGCTTACTATATGTGTGAGTCTGTAAACTAAGAATGCTTAATTTTTTAAAGTAGAATTTTATTTAAAATGGAAAATCTTTCTTAGATAATGGGCCATACAAAAGCTATAGACCAGAGTTTACTATCGCTTGATGTAATGGATAGAGCACTGACCTTGGAGCCTAAAAAATCTGAGTTCAAATCCCTCTTAATAATTTATATGCCTTCTAGCTCTAACGGCTGTGAGACTGTGTTTTTATTATGTCCCCACTATACTCTTACTTTCATAAAGGCCAGGTCCCTTGTTTTAGCTAATTTACTATCCTTTCCTATTCTGAGTACACTGCTCTGTACTTACTAATTGCTCCTTGAATAAATGAATGAATAAATGAAAGGCAAAAGAGTCTGTGGAATGTTACTGCATTGAGGATTCTAAGTGTGGAATGCACAAACATCTGGTAAGATCTATATGCAATAATAACAAAGGGGGAACAAAAGCAGAAAAAAATTCCAGATCCACAATGATCAAAAGTGTGTGTGTGTGTGTGTGTGTGTGTGTGTCAAAATTCCAATGGTAAATAGGGCTCAGATTGCCTTTTTGAAGAAAAGGGGAGCATGGTTATTTGATTTCTTTATCCGTAGCCTCTCACCCAGATTGCTAGGAAGATGTCTCCATTAGACAACCAAAAGTTTTCCTACTTCCTGACATTGATCCTGGCTCATTTTTTAAAATTAAAACAAAGTAAAAAACTATAAATGCATTCTCTTCCTGAGTTCAATTCTCTCCTCAAACATTTTCTAGCTGTGTGACTGGGCAAATTATTTAATCTACTTTCCTCAGTTTCTGTATCTGTTAAATGAGCTAGAGAAGAAAAAGGCAAATCACTCTGGTATCTTTACCAAGAAAATTCCAGTTGAAGTCATGGACAGTTGAATGTGACTGAAATGACTGAAGAACAACAATAAATGCATTACAACATTTTTTTTAATAAAAGCCTTAAATTCTTCATCTGGAGCATAGAGTTTGTGGAAAGCCATAATATGAGATGAGATGGCAGGGGATGATTGATGTCAGATTGTGAAGAATCCAGATGTTATACAGAAGAGTTCAAATATTATTCAGGTCAGAATAGGAAGTTATGGAAGATTTTCTAAGGAGAGGAATGATAGGGCCATGTTTACAAATGAGGAAGACTAGAAATTTTTAGTATTATGTGATTTACTGCCAAAATGACTGACAGATGAATTGTAGGGAAGAATAATGCAGATGGGAAGGTTTCTTTGTCCACTATTGCATTGAACTAGGAAAGCGAACTTGTCCCAGGATGATGACAATGGAAATAGAGTAGAGGAGACAGCTGTGATGGAGGAAGACTTTGAGATAATTTGGTAATTACCAAATATGAGAGGTGAAGGAAGGGGAAGAAACAAAGATAACATTCTATTTTATGATGATGGGAAGCTGAGGAAATAAGCATGTAATAATGTGTAGTAATAATTAAAAGTTTTGTTTTTCAGTCATTTTCATTTCTGTCCATTTGAGGGTTTTCTTGGCAAAGACACTTTATAGGTGAAGAAACTGAGAAAACTAGGTTAAGTGACTTGCCCAGGATCATACAGTTGGGAAGAATCTCAGGCCAGATTTGAATTGAGGTCTCCCTGAGTCCAAATCTGGTGCTCTATTCATTGTACCAGTTAGCTGTCCCAATTAGAAGTTTAGAAATACTAAATTTAGGAATACTAGAAATAACAAATCCTACAAAATCCATTCCTCTTTTGCTAATTTTAAATCTCTGGGTTGGTTTTTAATAGTTAGAGAAAAACTTAACAGATGGCCTCATGAGAACAGGCTTGAAATGCCATCATGGTTATTGCTTGTCACTCTGATCTACTTGTTTAGGAACGGAAAGAAATCCTTGAATCTTAGAGGAATAGAAGGTAGAACAGGAGGCCTTTTAAGAGAGATTTGCACATTGCCTCATAGTTTGTCTAGTGCTGAATCATGAAGGATTATCAGGAGGGTTCCAAGAATATTGGAAATATTAGCTAGGGCTGATGTTGGTTGAGAAGTGGTGGAGGAAAATGAATATGAATGAGGGACCACTATTCTTCTCCAGGTATTTAACATAATTTTTTCCTTAAAACTCCTATGCCGAAATTCCCCAACTGCTTAGATAAAAAAATGTAGCCCAATTTTAGTAGTATGAAGGTCTAAGAAAGGGCACTAGAGAAATGGCATCCCTGTGTAGAAACCAAAAGAAGATAACAGTAATAACACACAATTATAGGAATCTATACATGCAGGGTATCCCAAAATTCTTATCATATGCAAACATACTACATATACACACATATATATGTATGCATTGCACATGTATATGTGTTACATATACATGTATTGTATATATGTATTATATGTGTGTATATGTACATGCATACATGTAAAATCTCAGTTGAGCCTGATCACAAACTTGTGAAAACAACAATGTCCTTATTTTATAGATTAAGAAACTGAACTTCAAACATATGAAGTGGCTTGCCAATGGTCACCCAGTTGATGAGGACCAGGGGCAGAATCCAAAACTAGGTTGTTTTGAACAGCTGCTGCCAACTGCACCAGGGCTCTTAAAGGAAGATGAACATGTCTTCCTGGAACCCAGAACTGCCAGTTGCTTCCAGATGTGATAGGCTATTATGGAATCCAATGTTTTTATCTAGGACTACAACACAGCATAGAATATTCATATTAGTATTGGACTACCTGCCATCTAGGGGAGGGGGGGAAGGAGGGGAAAATTTGGAAGAGAAAGTTTTGCAAGATTTCAATGTCAAAAAAATTACCCATGCATATGTTTTGCAAATAAAAAGCTTTAACAAAAAATAAATAAAATTTAAAAAAAAGAATATTCATGTTAGCAAGGTTCTCAATCCCTGAGATCATCTACTCCAAACTGTAGTTAAACAGGAATTCTTTTCATAAAATCCATAACTGGTTATTCAATTTCTTGAAGCTGAAATTTGGAGACTTCCAATGATAGGGAGCTTACCACCTACCAAGGCAGACCTTTAATTGTAGCATAGGTACCATTCATCAGTGCAAGGAGGAGGGAGAAATTTTTTTTCTGAGCACATCAAGAAAAGTTTCATGCAGGAAAAAGGAGTAGAACTGAGCTTTGAAGGCTGTCCAGGATTTGGATAAGTGGAGCTGTCCAGACTAAGATGAATGTATTTTATAATTAGTTTTCAACTTAGCCATATTTACAGAATAAATTCTAGCTAATGACGCTCACTTTGCTCTTTTGAGATTTCTTAACTACCTTACTAATTCTCAGAATTCTGTAGAAAGCCTTGGGCGTTTCCTGCTCCCATCCATAATCAACCAATTCCAGAATCTCATGAGCATGCTAAACATACACACATGCACAAGCATCCACCCCACCACTCCTAGCACAATTCAGATTTTTATGACAAAAATAAGGAAGGTTAGAAACTTATCTTTTATGTGCTCACTGAATGGGTATCTTCTTAGAACCAAAGTGTTTCCTAATTTATGAGTTGGCCATATCTCGCTTACCCTGTTTTTTGCTATGTGGTTTGTCACATTAATCTTAGGCGGAGTGGATAAAGCACTGGGCCTAGAATCAGGAAAACCTGAGTTCAAATCCAGACACTTACTTATCTGTGTGACCCTGGGTGAATTATGTAACTTCTGCTTGGCTTAATCCACTGATTCAGGAAATGGCAAATTATGTGTATTTATGTATTTGTATATATGAACATATACACACATATCCATCCATATACTACATATATACACATGCATATTTATCCATATATTACATATATATACATTTATATCTTTATACAAATGTAAATATATGTGTGTATTTGTATTATAGTATGTGTGTGATCTTTCCCTTTTAGAATATAACCTCCTTGAAGACAGAAATTATTTCTTGTTTTTGTATCCCCAGTGTTAAGAACCTAGAAAGCACTTAACACATTCTTTTTGATTTATTCCTTCAGTCTACAAACATTTATTAAGTTCCTATTATATTTTAGCAGTATGCTTAAAGGAGGGAGGATGTGTGTGTGTCTGTGTCTGTGCACTGTCAACACAAAAATACAGCAAATACAATCTCTACTGTCAGGGAACTTAATATTTAATAAGGAAATAATAGATACATATTCACATTTTCTTGTGTGTGCACATGCATTTATGCACATATAAAGATATATATATATATGTTGCATAATCATATATACTCACATGTGTGTGCATGTCTATCTATATACACATATATGTGTATGTATACCCACACATATATATTTATAATTATGCTAAGTACATTAGAGAAATGTAAATCAAAATGCTACAGAAAATCCAAGATTAGTGAGAATTAAAGAAAGATTTTGTGAAAATGTAGAATTTCAAATGCACTTTAAAGAAAAGGCAGGGATTTTATAATTTAATAAGGTAAGGTACTGTCCTTTCATATGGAGCAATTTTGTACTTAAAAGAAAAAGTCTCCTTGCATAAAGAAAAAAATATAATTAATTCACTTGTTCAAAAAGGATGCAAAGTATTATTCCTTTTATAGGTGAATGATTTGGTGCTGCAAATTGTCAGGGAAGAACTTTGGCTTAATAAAAACAGCTAAAATACAAATACAAAGAAATGCTGTCTTCAGAAAGATTGTAAGCATTTTGATACTGAAAATAAACTGTAATCTAAATATAAAAAATCCAGGATTCCTCCCCCCAAAAAAATTCCCTTCATTTTCTAAGAGATTTTTTTTAGTACATTCTCTATAATGAAGAGAATTTTAAAATGTACAGAATCTGGTAAAATATTATACTGCTGAAGAGAATGGTAGTGGATATCTAAAGATCTGAAGTCAGATAATGTTTTAGATAGAAGACACTGATTATTACATAGATTTTTTAAATGGCTTTTTCACTTTAGTTCACAAAGATATTTTGGTATCTACATGAAAAATCATTTCCTCTTACTCTCAAAGATCTTTTATTACAGATGATAATATAGAAAGTATTGGCTTGGAGTTAGGAAGATTAGAATTAAAATCCTACCTCAGACACTTACTAGTTATGTGACTCTAAGCAAGTCACTTAACTTCACAGATGTATCATATATAAAATGAAGCGGTTACACTTGATGATGACCTTTAAAATCCACTTCTAGCTTTTACACTATGATCCTATTATTCTATGATCTATGATCCTATGAATCTTGTTAAGGATGTAGGATGATACTGTTTTCTGTCTTAACAACACCTTAATGGTATAGAAAAATAATTTTTATTTGTTTAAAAAATAAAGTGTAAAAATTAGTTTTCAAGGACACAGGCTAGGGAAGAGGATTGTTTTAAGAAGTGATAATCATAGCTACAGGATGTGGTCCCTCAAATTATTTTCATGGTGCTATTTTGAGATGTAAGAGAATCAAAATCATAAAATGAAAAAATCATATGTTTGCAGATTATGGGGTGATTAGATAAGAACTGTTCTTATTGTTTTGTTTTTGTTTTTGTTTTTGTTTTTGTTTTTTTGGCTGAGGCAATTGGGGTTAAGTGATTTGCCCAGGGACACACAGCTAGGATGTTTTAAGGGTGACCTTACTTCTTAAATAAAAGGTGAGTCCCTCAGTATTCTTAGGAAGCTCTGATTTTAGCCACTTGTTGAGAAGATTGAAAAAGCCTGATATCATCAACTGTGTTGGTAGTAGTAGCAGTAGTGTAGTAGTTTTTATTGTTATTTTTGTTGTTCTATTATTAAGTACATTGTTATTTTTAAGATCTAAATATGTGTTCAATGTGAAGGATAAATGTAAGAGAAGATCCATCAATGTGGGCTCAAGAATTAAAGTGATGAGTTGGCAGGCTCTATTTCCTCTCCACGAGTTTGCCCCAAGACTGAGAAGACTGGAGTGTGGGCATGTGGTGGCATTCTTTCTTTTGGAACTTATACTTGCATATATGAAGGAATATTGAAGTAAAAGCCAACCCAGAGAGTAAGTAGTTAGTTATCCATTATATGTCCTATGTAAACACTGTGAGGTACTTATTACATTGTGGGTGGCTACCCAATATATATATCCAGATAGAATCAGAGATTTAAAAATTGAAGAGTACCTTAGGTGTATTGAGTCTAGCTCCTTTCATCTTACAAATAAGGAAGTGAAGTCAT
Organism: Myrmecobius fasciatus; assembly: GCA_023553655.1. NCBI lineage: Eukaryota > Metazoa > Chordata > Mammalia > Dasyuromorphia > Myrmecobiidae > Myrmecobius > Myrmecobius fasciatus. The sequence continues at coordinate 62,165 of JAJPUD010003167.1, read as the reverse complement.
CAAAGTGGGTAGTAAATAAAAGTTAGCATTTGAATTCCTGTCCTCCAGCTCTGAAGTGCCTTCCTATTGCACTTTGATGAAGTGATAGAAGAGGGATGCTATAAATGAAAAGGACCAGAACCAATGTCAAAGTCATAAGGAACCCATGAAATCATCTTGTAAAAACTTCTTATGTTTCTAAAGTTGAAATTGCAAAATTTCTTCAGCACAGAGAGAACTGATTTGCTCTCATCACACAGCAAGTTAATGACAAAGCCAGTTCTGGAACCCAGGTCTCCAGATTCCTGGCTCAATAGCTCCTTGGAACTTTGGAAAGATGATGTTAAACAATTATCTTTTTCTCCATTGACCTTTTGGTACATCAGCAGCTAATTATCAGCTCCTGAGAGAAGCAAGAAAAAAATTATTTGTTGTTTCCCTCTCCCCTTCAGCTTATGTTCTGAAAGGGATTTCATTGATGATTTTCCTTTTTCATCTTTTAAACGAAATGAAATCCTCCTTAGGGTTACAACTCAACACTGAGCCCACATTCAGACAAAGCACAGTTAAGAAAGGAATCTGAGGATGAACACTTAAAAAAGAAAGTGGAATGTGCCCTTATCTTGGAGAACTTGTAAGTATCCATTGACCTGTAAGAGAAGTTTAATTGAACAAAGAGGATATAGCTACAGATGTGGCAAAAAACAAGTCAGCTCTGGGAACCCAGGGCTGTCCTCATTAGAATAATCTACTCATCTCCAGAATTGCTAGCTACAGAGTTCTTGTTTTTCCAGCTCTTTAAAGCTTACAAAGCACTTTCATCACAACAGCCTATGAAGTAGGGGTAGGAGAATTTAACATCTTCATTTTATTTATGAGCTAATTGATACTCAGAGAAATTATCAGGCTCACCTTGGGCCAAACAGCTAGGAAATGTCAGAGCTGGGACTTGAACCTGTGTCTTCTCAGATTTCAAGGTCATTGATCTCTCTACCATCCTTCTCAAGAAGAGTGGTCTGGGAGTCAGGAAATCTGGGTTCTAGCCATTATACTGTGTGATTGATCTGAGGTCACACAACCAAGTCTCAGAGTTAAATTTGAATGGGTGTGTGGATGTTATATATAATTGGTTATTACTGTCTTTCATTCTTGAAGAGGACCAAAATGGTATCATTATGCTGGAGTCAAGTATGGTGTGTCTAACTGTAGCTGATCAGTCCAATATAAACTTGGAAAGCTTTAGCCCACATGAACATTTGGAGTAGAGATGGCTCTAAATTTGTACATTTCAAATTTCTTTTGAGCTACTACGATTCTGCTTCACTTGTAGAGCACAGTGCTTTCTTTAATGTAGACATCCCTTGCTGAGCTGTCACCCAATCAATTCCAGATTTCTTTAGAGAGACCTTGAAATTGTCCTTGTATACATCCATGCCCAGTCCCACATACCCATATACATGTATGAATGTACTTATATGTATATATATTTATGCATATATATATGGGTGTATGTGTATTTAAACTGAATCTGTGACTTTCATAATATGGAATAGACCAAGAAAATAACAAACTCCCTCTTCCAATGAAGATTAGAAATTATTATACAAATGATAGTCTTTGAAAATTGCCTGGAGAATGAAAGTTTGAGATTCAACCAGAGTTACATGGAATTTCAGAGCTAAGATATGAATTTAGGTCTTCCTGACACTAAAACCTAATCTTTCTTCATTATACTGAATTGCTTCATGTGAGAAATAGAGCTGTCTGCAAATACATATATACATGTGTGTATATATATATGCATGTATATTCATATATATTTGTAAATGCATATACACATGTACGACATTGATATACATGTGTGTAGATGTGCATATAAATATACATACTTGTTCACACATGCATATATATTCATATCTATATATAGATAGATAGATATAGATATATAGTTTTCCATATATACATATAGGAAGCATAAAGCATTGTGCTAATTCTAGGGATATAAATAGGAAAGCTACACACATACATGCATTTCTTTGTAGCTCTGCATGTGCCTAACATCATATTGTACATAAAGTAGTTACTGAATAAACATGAATTGAATGAAACTGTTCTTGCAAAACCTGGATGGAGTAAAGACTCAATACGTTTAGACCCTTTAGCATGATCTAAAGTGTATTAGTCAGAACTATGGCTCAAGACTTTGAAAAACCAGGCTGTTTTTGGATTTCCTGAGTTTATACATACACACACACACACACATTATTTCCTTGTTTCTTATTCTTGTTTTTTGGAAAGTCTTAGAATTAGCCTTTTCTTGAATTGTATGGTGAAAAGCCAATAATTGGGAACCACTTGTCTGTCTGTAATTGAGTTTTATGAGCAAATTCCCCTAAAGACTCACAAAGCACCTCATTACCAAGAAGTCTAGGGATAAGGGCCCAAAGGATTCCACAATTAACACCATACGCTTGGCTCTGTCATTGTCATAGCTGCAAGCATTAGTGCCAGTTGACAATCACAGACTTTGGTTTAAGGGAATTGGATGGCAGAATCTTCTGATGGGACATTTCTGGGCAGAGATCTGGATGTTAGATTTTTTTCACATTAGCAAAAGGAGAATGAACAGAGACATTAGCAGTGAGTTTGTTCTTCAGGAATAAGAAACTGGAAGAAAGCTTACTCTGAATGACATTTGATGACCAGGCTTCTATGACTGTCATTCAACTGGCAATCAGACATGACCTCTGTCAATGCTCACTATTTAGCATCCCATGAGGTGACACTTGATTAATGACTATTTTGTAACATAGTCCAATGGAAAGGCCACTGGGTAGGAAGACAGAGGACCTGAGGTGGAGTCATAATTCTCCCCTGTCATCTACTACCTGTGAAGTCTTGGCAAGTCATATAACATCTCTAAAACTCGCTATCTTTATCTGTAAAATGAGAAAGTTGGATTACATGGCTTCTGATGTACCATATCAGTTCTACAGCTAGCATCCTTTGAAGCAACAGATTAGTAAAATGAAACAGAGCAGTTAAGTGATGTATCTGAGGACATAAAGCCAATGAGAGTTAGAAGTAGGATCCTGATCTTCTAGGTGCCAATTTAGCAATCTTTCTGCTATATCATAATACTATATTAAATATAGAGAGATGTGGTTATGGGGAGTTCTTACCACAAAATCATATGCTAAAGTGTTAAATATATATGTATAAATGTACATGTGTGTATACACTAAAAGTATGCACACACAAACACACACACACATATATATATGACATAGTATATATATATATACACATGTATAATATACAGTTTCTAGTACATAATAGGTGCTTAATAAATGTTTATTGACTGTCATTCTTGTTCTCAAGGAGTCTCATCTACAACCCTCATGGGCGACTGAGTGAACTATCCTATTAAGAGAATGTGTGAAACTAGAAAGAAGAGTAGCTTTAGGGAGAAAAAAATAACTGAGTATCATTTAGGACATTTTGATTTTGAATTGACAGTGAAATATTCAAATGGAGTTATTTTGTGGGCAATTGAAGATGTAGAGTTGAAATTAGATTTGGCTATCACCCCTGATTTGGAATTAATCAAGGCCTCAGGACTTGAAAAGAGCCCCCAGTCATAGACACAGGGGACTCATTCAGAATCTGGCAGCATTTACTGCCTGTATCATTCAATATATTATTTATTATAGCCCAAGAATAGTTGCTCATGTTTCTGTATTGTGGTAAAAGTGTTTATGTAGAACCTGGTCAGACAGCATTCTTATACCTCAAAAGAAATTATTGTCTTGGGAAAGAAATCACTAAAAATACCAATAATATTCCGGAATGCCAAGAAACTGTACTAGTAGCCCCTGTTTTGTTTGAAAGGGAGAGAGGATAAAAGGAAAGAGGGAAAAGAGAGAGGAGAAAGAATAAGAGAGGGGATGAAAGGGAGAAAGAGTAACAGGAGAAAGGATGAAAGTGAGCAAGATAAATACGGGATGAAAAGGAGAAAAAAGAGGAGAGACAGAAAGAAGAGAGGGAAGAAAGTGAGAGAAAAGAGGAGAGGGAGAGGAGATCAAAGAGACAGGATGATAGAAAGAAAAAAAGGGTTAGAGAATGAATATGAGAAGGAGAAAAAAGGAGAGAGAAAATGGAAAATGGAAGCAAGAGTGAGAGAGAGAAGAAAGGGGAGGGAAAGGGGGAGAGATGAGAAGGAAAGGGGAAAAGAGAGGAAGGAGGAGAGAGACACAAGCAAAGAAAGAAAGAAATGGAGAGAGAGGAAAATAGAAAAAGAGAATGAGGACATGTGAAAGGAGAGAGGAAGAAAGAAACAGAAAAGGAGATACTCTCTTCTTTCTGTCTGATGTAAGTTTTATGTGAGCACTGAATGACTGAAGGTTGTGTGTTCTGGCAGGGTCGTTTAGAATTCCTGTCACAATCAAAAGCAGGAATACCAAGTCCCACTGGTGTGTCAGATAAAAGTGACAGACGCTCTAAACAATTTCTCATAAGCAGAGACACCCAGTCAGTTCAGGCTAGAAACCTACCAGTGCTGCTGAAGAGCAGGGGCAGACTCAGCTTAGGGGCAGGGTAATAACAATAACAATAACTCAGATTTATATCATACTTTAAAGTTTAAATGATCTCTCACTCCTCAAATTGTCCTAAGGCACTTTATCTGTATTTCTCCTTTATCTCTATTCCATTCTAACTTGCTTACTAATGTGCATGTGGTGCTCTCCCTTATGAGACTAGTAAGCTCCATGAGAGGGAAGACAGTGAAATTTTTCTTCTTTTTATACTCATTAATCTCAGAAAATGTTCATATATATGTATTACATGTATATATATGTACATATATATATATTGTATACATATAGACAAATGTATATGTCTGTATAGGTTTGTATATACATAAACTTGTGCATAGGTTTGCACACACACATATATAGGTATATAACAATGAATAAATGCTTACCTAATTTAATGTATAAAACATTTCCATTTAGTAATGCTGTAAGATCCGTATTATAAGAATACTAATAATAATTGTGGAAATATGTGTAGAAGAATTTTACATGTTTAACCTATTTTGGATTGCTTGCTGTTTAGGGGAGGGGATAGGGAAAAAGGAGGGAAAAAACTCTGGAATACAATGTTTTGTAAGTGTGATTGTTGAAAATCATCTTTGCATATATTATGAAAATAAAAAAAACTATTATTTAAAAAACATAGATGTCTAAACATTTTCATGTAAAAAGTGCTGCATAAAGCAAAATAAAAACTACTATTTTAGATTTTTAAAGAATAGTGATTTTATGTTCATTTTACAAATTAGGAAACAAAGTTTTCCAGATATCTAATGATTTGTCCAGTATCACAAATCTAAGAGGTGGAGTAGCTGGGATTTAAATTCCCCATTATCCTAATGATGGTGTCAGTGAAATACACATTTAAAATCTACTTCCCTAAAGCCAGATGGCTCTCTCCACTGCTTCCTTCCCATCCAAATGCTATCTGTCTCACAAGGATTAGCTCACTATATCATACCCTGATCCCAGTCTCAAATGGTTCCTTTTTGGAAGCACCCCATTCAATTCCATCCAAAGAGATTTCATAATGCACCTGCTATGTGTCATTCACCATGAGGTGCTGAGATATGAAGACAAAATATTAAACAGTGGTCTAGCCCTCTTAGGAACTCTTAGAACTTAATAACTTTTGATGGTTACCATCATTTTCATGAGATGATGTGATAGCAGCTGTAGAAATAAAAGAGGTACAAAAATTGCTGGGCCAAGAACAACATAATTTTAAGGACATCTATATTTCTAATTTTAGGAAGAATGAGCTATTTCTGCCCCTAGACAAAGAATGATTATAAGGATATACACATACATATATGTATATATACATGTAAGCATGTGTGTGGGCAGCTATGTGGCACAGTGGATAGAGTTCCAAGCCTGGAGTCAAGAAGAACTGAATTGAAATGCAGCCTCAGACACTTAATTTGTGAATCTGTGCAGGTTACTTAAACCAATTTGCTTCAATTCCTTATAAGTAAAATGGCCCAGAGAATAAAATGACAAACAACTCCTGTGTCTTTGCCAAGAAAATTCCAAAAATGGGTCATGAAAAGTTATACCTGACTGAAAATTACTAAAAAAACAACTTAATCCCCTGACATAAATAAAAGATGATAGTTCTTAGTGATCAAGAAGGGAGTAAAAATTTGCATTTTCTAGCAATTTACAAAGTCTTTTGGAAGCTAATAGATAAAGTGCCAAATCTGGAATCAGGAAAACTCATCTTCCTGGTTCAAATCTGGCCTCAAACACTAGCTGTTTGACCCTGAGCAAGTTACTTAACCCTGTTTGCTTCAATTTCCTCATCTGTAAAAAGAGATTGAAAAGGAAATGGTAAAGCACTCCAGTATCCAAGAAAACCCAAAATGGGGTCACAAAGAATTGGACGTGATTAAAACAACTCAGTAACAAAGTCTTTTATTAATAACATCCCTGAGAAATAAGTAGAAGTCTTACTGTCCACACTAGACTACTAAGGAAACTCATCAACAATGTAGAGATGTGGGCCCAAGATTATACAAGTAAGAAGGATTAATGTTGAGAGCTTGAACCTGAGACCAGATTGCCTCCAAATGCTATATTACTTCTCTCAAGTCATGCTTCTTTTAATGTAAGGGTCCATACAGTTCATATGTTATGGATACAGTCCATAAATTATTCTTATGTCACTTATAGATCTGACACATATCTCTGTATTCCTTCCTGGTTTTTAGAAATTGGGAAATAAACTCCGGGTAAGTAAAGTGATTTCCCAAATTGCCTAGTTGACAAGGAAGCTACTATAGTCAGTCAGTCAACCAACATTTACCAACAAATTGTGCTAAGTTTTGGGCATACATAGAAAGGGAAAAACCCCTATCTCAAGGAGAACACCTAGAATTAGAACCAAAGGACTTATTCTGCTATTTATAGACCATGGACAAGTCATATCAACTCTCTAAGCCTTGATTCCTCATATATAAAATGGGGAAAATATTGCCTTCCTTGTTCATACCTAATTAATTTTGTGGGCTATTTTGAGGATGAATAGTGCTCTGTACATAGTAGGCATTTATTCTACTGTACTCTACTTCTTTCTTTATCTACTTTCAATTGGACTCTTCTTGGACTGCAAAATTCCTTCTTTGATCCCAAGTAAGTCATGTCCAGTGATTTAAGACATAACCCCTTTGGGACCAAAAGAAATATGTTACAAAAAATATTCTTCAGTTGTTTGATGAAGGAGAAAGGGAACAAGTGTTCATATAGTGCCTACTGTGTGCCAGGAACTATACTAAGTACTTCACAATTATTGTCTCACTTTGTGATGAATAAATTAAAGTAAAAATGCCAAAGAATGTGGTACTTTCTAGAGAGGTAGCATAATATAGAGAACCAGCTTCAGAAAAAGATCCTCACGTTCAAGTCTAACACATACTATATAAACCTGATTTCTAGAGATCAGGGATTAATTTTTTGCATATTTTTGTTGCTGTCATTGTTGTTATTGCTGTTGTTGATTCTGATCCTTCATGCTCAAGGAATTTCTTGAAGATTGTAAGTTAAAAAGTATAGTGGGAGGGATTGCTTTCAGTAGGAGCCTTTCCATACCATTGAAATTATGTCCCCAAAGTTATAAAACATAAAGGACATTTAGGGTCAGCTAGTCCAATTTTTTTTTCTTTTTGCAGATAAGAAAACTTTGAGATCCAAGTTACTTGTCCAAGGTCACATAAAGTGGTATTTGAACTTAAGTCATCTCATTCCAGTGATAGTTTTCTCTCCACTGTTTAATACTGAAATCCTGTAAGTCACAAGTCCAATCGCAAAGAAGATGGCACTTTTCACATAAGAATATTGTGTTTATTTATCAGTGGAAGGGTAAATTGTTTAATTTCTAGACAAAAATAACAACTTATGTAGCTAGAGAATTTTAGGATTTAGCATTTTCTTTATAGTATTTCTGTAAGATAATTTTGAAAGTATTTTTCTTTCTTTTAATTCTTTATTGCAATTTAATTTAAATTCAGTTTTATTGTTAGTTCCATATTCTTTTCCTTTCAACTGTCCATCTCACCCCAAATGAGAAAATATGAAAAACAAAAGCTGTTATGAACATTGTACATGAAGTAAAAAAAATACATTATTCCTATTAAAAACATTTTTATCCTCTTTATCTGGAGGTGAGTAGCATGTTTCATTATGAGGTTTTTTGGAATTGATTATTCATTATGGTGATTAGAGTTCCATGTGACGCAAATTATTCTTGAAAATATTGATAATATTATATAAATTGTTCACCTGCTTCTGCTCACTTTCTGCATCAATTCATACAAATATTCCCCAGCTTCTCTGAAAATATCCTCTCTACCATTTGTTAATACTATGATAGTATTTATCACAGGACTGCTAGATGGCACAATCAAGTAGAGGGCCTGGAGTCAGGAAGACTCCTCTTCCTGAGTTCAAATTTTGCCTTAGACTTATTAGCTGTGTTTTCCTGAGCAAGTTTCTTAACCTTCCTTGCCTCAGTTTTCTCATCTACAAAATGAGCTGGAAAAGAAATGATAAATTATTCCAGTTTCTTTGCCAAGAAAACCCTACATAGGTTCACAAAACATCAGACAGATAAACTGTAGTTTGTTCTGCCATCCCCCCCCCATTGATAAGTTCCCTCAGTTTCCAATTTTCTGTCACAAACACCCTCCCACACAGATATATATAAACACAGTTGTACTTATTAGTCCTGTTCCCCTTTGATGTTTTGGGTATTTAAGCCTAGTAGCGGTATCATTGAGTCCAGGGGTATGTTTAATACTCTTTAAGGCTATAGCTCCATATTGCTTTCTAGAATGGCTGGATCTGTTCACCATTTATAGTAAGTCTTATTATTTTCATCTAATAGGTAAGAAAATCAGAATCTAGAGCAGAGATCATGGTCTTACTCATCTTTTTGGAAAGAAATAACAACTTCTATTTTCTATATCTCTTGCAGATCAATTGTGAATTATTACCTTAACTTTGAAATGATTCTGAGAACTAGCAAGTGTCTTAATCAGATGCTTCAAATTGAATTCGTCTTCCTCCTCAAATTTGATTCACTTCCTAATTTCACTGAGTGTGTCACCATGCTTCCAGTTACCCAGGTTTGAAACCTGGGCTATATCTGACTCTTCTCTATATTTTACCCATCACAACACTGATGAGAAGATTATGTTTTGGGTCACGTGGTTATTAAGTACCATATTAAGTACCATAGCAGCCAAGCAGAGGGAATAAAAGCAGTACATAAAACCTTCAATTCAAAATATAACATGCATAGGAAATAAAGTACTATCAACATCTGTCGAATGATACAGTGGTGGCTGCTTGGAGAAGAAAACATTTGAATTGGTCCTGGAAGGATGGTAAATGTCAGCAGGCAGAAATAGAGAGGTCATTGTGATTCAATGAAAAGAAGCCAATGAAAAGAAGGACAGTGGATCCTATGAGTGTTTTGAATCTAATTATAGCATTTGCCATGTGATCTCCCTAGGAGTTAGGTCTGGGAGGGATACTTTAACATTTCATCATTTTAAAGATTGAAAAATCTGAAATCTAACACATACAATTGGCTTGCCCCAGGTCACTCTGCTAATAAGTGCCACAGATATGATTTGAAGCTAGATTATTTGGATCTAAAAACAAGACTCTTTTCATCTTGCTACATTCTACCTATCATAACATGGAAACATGATCTTGGTTTCTAAGTAAAGTTGGAAGATCTCATCTTTCCAATGCTATGGCCCCAATGTTTTCATTTAGCAATGAAAAGGGAGAAATTGCATTAATATTGTCATTCAATAGATATTTTTTTAACATTGAAGAAGCAACTCCAAAGACAGTTCTCCACATGTCAAAGAAAAATTGTGGTTAGGCATATGAATAACTTGTAATATACAAACAATGCATCTATGTAATTACTCTGGCATAACAAGATAATTACATGGCTAATTGTGCTCTGTAATCATCATGTTGGCTATTACTGCAAATTGTGGATTACTTAATGGCACCAAGTGTGATAACTGTGTTATGTATCGGTCATAAATAGACATGGAAGTACACTGCAGTGATATGAATTCTAATCGTCATGTAATGAGGGAGCCATTAAATAGTTATTTGTCCCTTATAAAGCAACTATTATATTTCCTCCAAACCCCGGATAGATATCTTTTTTTAATCATCTTTCTCTTTTCCAGTTAAATGAAATGTTGATTCCCAGGCAAGTTCCTTCCCTTATTTGAAATTCTGTCCTTTATCATTAAAAAGGGGATTAAACTAGATGATCTTGAAAATCGATTATTCTCTGGTCATACATTCCCTTATTGCTCTGATGATTTACATTCTGTTTGGATATCCCTCACTACTCTAAAGCATTATATTATTAATAGGATTTTTAGTGACCATGTGAAAAAGAAGCAATTAAGTCACAAAGATCTGAGCTCAAATGCCAGTTAAGACAGTTACTAGGTATATGACCCTGAACACATCACCAAACCCCAATTGCTTCTCCCTACAATTCCACCTTCCAAAAAAAGAAAGTAAGAAAAGGAAGCAGTGATCACAGGGAGCCAGTATGGGTTCATCAAAACCAAATAATCCCAGGCCGATCTTATTTCATTGATTGGCAGAGTTATTCTACTGATAGATCTGGAGAATCCGTGTAAGAGAGAGAAAGATAAGAGAGGGATAGAAAGATAGATGATAGAATAGATAGATAGAGAGACAGATTGATTTAAATAAAGAATTTGATGCAAGATTAACTAAAACCATTTATATGTGAGAAAATGGCATCACATTTGTAGAAAAGATGAAGAGGTATAAAATACTCAAGGACAGAAAATAAATTGATTCATAACCAGTTTAATGTTTTGATATAAGGAACAATCATTGATAAGTTAAAGTAAATATGAGTAAATATGGATGGGGAGTTATGTGGGGGTGCTGGGAAGAGGAGAACCAGAGGTATCTGTCCTTCTATTCCTGTGCCATTTAACCTTTTTATCAATGACTTATCTAAAACTTTATCTGGTATGACCCTTGAATTTGAGATTGACACATAGCTTAGGAGTATTAGCTAGCATAATATATGACAGATGCAGAGTCTCAAATTACCTTAACAAGCTACAATGTTGAAAGAATTTAAAAAGAATAATTTTTTAAAAAGATAAATACAACATTTTATGCTTGTTTGTGGAACAAAAAAAATTTGCAAAGGCCAATGTAGAAAAATCACTCATATGTTCTGTAAATAAAAAGCTTTAATTTTAAAAAAAATCTTATGCTTGTGTTCAGAATATGAACTTTACAAATCAAGATGCAGGAGGCACAGCTAGACATCAGTTTATAATTTTTGAAAATCACTTGGTTTCTATGGATTTCAGTTCAAGCTTAATGTGAATTATCATTCTGAAAAACATCCACAATAACTAATGTAATATGAGGCTACATTAAGAGAGTCATAGCAACAGAGGATGATCAGACCCCATTTGGGGCATTAAGTGTAGTTTGAGGTGATACACTTTAAGAAGGTCATGGAGTGGGATTATCCAAATGAATACAATGAGAATGGCAAGGGACAGAGAGAACTGCCATATTAATTCTAATGGAAAGAACTGGGCTTGTTTAGGCAAAAAGAGAAAACTAAGTGAGGAGATAATAGCCTTTTTCAAGTATTTGAATTAATGTTAAGTAGAAGGGCTTCAGACTAGTTTCATGTCACTCCCAAGGAATAAAATTTGGGGGAATAAAGTTTCAAAGAGGAAAATTTTAATTTTATGTCATGGTAAAAAAAAGAGGGAGAGGAATAAGAGAAGGAAGAAATAAGGGGAAAGGAAGAAGAGAGAGAACAGAAGAGGAAAAAAGGGAGGAAGAGGAGGAGGAAGAAGAAAAGAATGAGCATGAGGAGGAGTTGCAAGAACCTAGAAATAAAACTTCCTAAATCAGGTCTGTCCAAAAGTTACATGGGTTGTTCTAGGAGGTAATGAGTTTCCTGTTAATAAATTTCTAAAGGCAGAAGCTGAAGACCATATGTTGTGTTGTAGAAGAAATTCTTGTCCAAGTATAGGTCAACCATAAACTGCCCTCAAGGATGTTAAAAGGAGTGAGATATAAAATTGTCCTTAAAGACCAATGCTCTGAGGTTTTGTGATTTTTAGCACCCGGTTTTTGCTCTAAGGCTGATTCTCCTTATTTACCTTGTTTATATTCTATACTCTCTTTCTTTGACAGTAACTGTTCCATTTTCTGAGGTCATTTTCACCTCTGATATCAAATGATTCTGTGATTCTAGGATAATGGGGTCTGAATCAAAAAGCAGTAAGCCAAAATTTAAAGGCTGAGAAACTTAGAGGTAAAATGCCAGTTGTAAAATAGGAAGACTTTCATTTGAAGCATACATTTCAAGAGTTTAAAATCTAAAAGCCTATCTAATTTTATTAATTTTAATTAAGAACTTCATCAAATCATTGGATTATAGAACTTTAAAGTGTGAAGCAATGTTTCAGATCATTTAGTTTTGTTCTGGCATTTTACTAAAGGAGACCCTGAAGTCCAGAGGGCTTTAGTGAATTTTCTTGGACATACACACACACACACATACACACACACACACACACACACACACACACAGACTCACACACACAAAATTGGCAAACCTAAGACTAGAACCCAGGTCTTCTGAGCATCTTCCTTAGTTTCTTTGTATTTATTCTTGTCTTTTTGGCCATAATAGGCCTCAGTAGGGGCAGTGCATTGTGAAAATAAGGAGTCAAATCTATTTTCAGGCCTATCTTGAGTAAGATTAAATCTTGGTAGGGGATAATGAAGACGGTTTTCTTTGAGGGGTCCTGAATCTTGAAAATATTTCCTTTTCATAGATTCCATTATACCCATCATGCTTTCATTTATTTGTTCTAAGAAAAGCTTAAAAGAGAGCATGACCCCTGTTTTCAAAGATTTGTTAGGGCTCTTATAGGCAAGAGGGGTTAAATTAAAAAAGATGGATGGGAGGCTAATTTCAGAGACAACTTTCTGGAACTCAAAAACACAGTAGATTCTCTCAGTAGACAATGAGCTCCCTTTAGAAAAAATGTTCTCAAATAAATGTTTGATAACCATTTGTTCAAGATGTTGTCTAAGGCAGAATTGTCCTGACTACAGACCAAACCAGATTAAAATGGAAGTGGGAAATATTTAACAAAATAAATGAAGATATACTAAAACATAGATATTGTTAGTATGTGCTTTCCTAAGTCAACATGGTATGGTTAGTGTGTGGTTTCCTAAGTCCTCATGGTATGGTATGGTCCCCATTTCTATTTGAGTTTGCTACTAATGGTGTAGGGCATTCCTTATGACCTATAGGATAGACTAGGTGATTGTTAAAGAGTGCTCCCAGCTCTGAAATAGTTTGACTCCCCAATTTTAAAATTCCTGTCATCTAAACACTGTATCACATTCAGAGAAAAACAAACCTGCATTCTAAGTAGGAATGATCACTGAAGTCTCATAGTCTACTCCCAAAGGAAACACTGGGAGGCCCCTAGAGTTACTTCCCATAGTCATGTGGAAACTAAATGGCAGCTAGCATTTGAATCTAGACTCTCAGAATATAAAGGCAGCCCTTTCCCCACTGCACCACATTGCTGCTGTTCAGAAGATTAATCCATTAATTCACTGTTTTAATTTCTTGGACTATTTTCCTTTTTTTATTAAAGCTTTTTATTTGCAAAACATATATATGGGTAATTCTTCAACACTGTGTATAATGATCTCCTGGTTCTGCTCATTTCGCTCAGCATCAGCCTATGCAAGTCTCTCCAGGCCTCTCTGAAATCATTCTGCTGGTCATTACTTACAGAATAATAATATTTCATCACATTTATATACTATTATTTATTCAGCCATTCTCCAATTGATGGGAATCTATTCAGTTTCCACTTTCCAGCCACTATGAAAAGGGCTGCCACAAACATTCTTGCACCTCTGGGTCCCTTTCCTTCCTTTAAGATCTCTTTGGGATATAAGCCCAATAGAAACACTGCTGGGTCAAAGGGTATGCACACTTTGATAACTTTTTGAGCATAGTTCCAAATTGCTCTCCAGAATGGTTGAATCCATTCCTAGTTCCACCAACAGTGTATCAGTGTCCCAGTTTTCCCACATTCCCTCCAATATTCGTCATTATCTTTTCCTGTCATCTCAGCCAATCTGACAGGTGTGTAGTGGTATCTCAAAGCTGTCTTAATTTGCATTTCTCTGATCAATAATGATTTGGAGCACCTTTTCATATGACTAGAAATAGTTTTAATTTCATCATCTGAAAATTTTCTGTTCATATCCTTTGACCATTTATCAATTGGAGAGTGACTTGAATTCTTATAAATATGAGCCAATTCTCTATATATTTTAGAAATGAGGCCTTTATCAGAACTCTTAAATGTAAAGATGATTTCCCAATTTATTGCTTCCCTTCTAATCTTGTCTGCATTAGTTTTGTTTGTACAAAAACTTTTTAACTTAATATAGTCAAAATTATCTATCTGTGTTCAATTAAGAGTTCCAGATCTTTGGACATAAATTTATTCCATCTCCACAGGTCTGAGAGGTAAACTATCCTATGTTCCTCTAATTTGCTTTTAATATCACTCTTTATGTGTAAATCATGAACCCATTTAGATCTTATCTTGGTATGTGGTGTTAGGTGTGGGTCAAGCCCTAATTTCTTTCACACTAGTTTCCAATTTTCCCAGAAGTTTTTGTCCAATAGTGAGTACTTATCCCAAAAGCTGGGGACTTGGACAATTTTCTTTTGTGAAAAATGCCTTTATAAAAACACAGGACACCAACCAAGAAGAGAAACTATAAACATGGCAGGTAAAGGGCCTGAAGATAAGCTTCATCTTTTTACTCTTATACACTTGTGCCCACGGTTATATGCTAATCAGTAGTAAGAATGAAAATGCTTCTCAAGGACTCTCTTTAGTCCAAGTACTCAGCTTATATCCTGGAGGAATCCAAATTTATTGGTAGTGAGTAGAGATTTGAGCCTATCTTTGTGATTAATGTTATATAAGCTATGATGTGTGACACCAAATAAACATGTAGATATGGTTCCTCTTCTGTGGTAGGATGAATTACTTTAGACAGAGAAAGGGAGATTATATAATATTCCTAAAATATGAGTTTGACTGTAATAACTCCTTTGATCAAAATAATAATAACAACAAAATTGTAGTGGCTCCCCATTACCTCTGGGATTAAAACCAAATTCCTTTATCTGGTGTTAAGAGCTCTTCACAATATGGCTTCTGTGTGGCTTTCCAGTCTCACTATACCTCAATCTCTTTCATATAAAGTACAGTTCAATAAAACAGGCCCATCATTCCATGTCTGTGACTTGGTAAAAAACTCTCTCCTGTGTTTTACCTCTGCCTTTTAGAATCTTAAGTTTTCTTCAGGATACAACTTAGATTGTGCCTGGTACATGGGCATTTCTTGAACCCACTCCCTAGCTTTTAGTGAATTCCCCTCAAATAACCTTACATTTGTTTTTAACTACATGTACATATGTATGTATGTACACCTATACATACATATGCATATAGTTATATACATATGTACATGTAGTATATACATTTTATATAGTTATGTATATATAGATATATAGTTGTATAATTATTTTGATATCCTTTCCAATATTTATATTATTTCTCTTTATAAAATATGTTTCTTGAGATCAAGTACCTACTTCTTTTGTTTTTGTATCCCTGGGGCCTAGCATAGTATCTAGAATACCACAAACATTTAATACTTGTTTTTCTTGATTGAATGATTGATTGATATGACTTCTCCTATCCACTTCTATGCAATTGTGAAGTCTGTCCTCTGTTCCAAGAACTTCCTTCACAGCTCTCAAAAATGAAACTTTTTCTTTCCTTCTAGACCAAGCTAAAGTATCACCTGTTTTTACTTAGTGATCCACCAAATCTAAATATTTTTTCTCGTCAGATTTTTTTAGAGTATTCTAGGTCTCTGCTTTATATTCCCCCATCCCCACCAAGGATCCTAGGGAAAAAAAAGAAACCTCCAGCTGAAAGGACCAGGTAAGGCTTGATGGAGAATATGGTATGTAATAGTGGTGTAGAAGGAGAGGAAGAATTTTGACAGGAAGAGATGAAGTGCTGAGGATACAAAGAAGGGCAAAAGGCAGGCCCTACTCACAAAAAGCATTCAATCTCATATAGAATATATTGAAGTAATCACTGATCCCTGAATGAGCCTAATCTCTGAAGCCCATTCAAGGATCACTGAATCTGGCTAAAGAATAGTGCTATAAGAGAGGGCAAGAAAGATCAGCTGTGTCCACATTTAAAAGAACCTTTCAAATCAGGAGGAGTTTGAACTTTATTCAGCAGATAATGAGGAGTCATTGGAGGTACTTGTGATCAGATGATCCAAACTGTATCTTAAAGAAAACCATTTGCAAGTTAGACTGGAAGAAGTGTGCCTTACTAGAAAGGTCTTACTATATATTCCTGAGGGAGGTAATCAGAACTTGACAAATATTCTATTCATTACACTTTGACCATGTGCTGAAAATGCATAGCAATTTACCTATTGGAGGCACATTATTGATTTATTTTGTTTGCAGTCGTTCATCTTGGAACTTATGACAGGCTGCTTTGTGGTACAATCTTGATTAATGGAAGGACCCATATAGAACAGGGTATGTCCCATAACTCCTTTAGAAGCTGAAGGATGGGTCAAGTGCTTGGTCCCTGTGGGCACATTGCGAAAGAGTATTTCTATGGATGTTGCCTGTCTTGATGCATGTGAAGAAAAACTAGATAGGAACTAATCACATCAGAGTTGAATTTGGAAGCCACAATTGTGCAGAACTCACTTGGAATTGTGTAACAATTAGATTATCTTTTTACATTATGAAAGTCTGCTGTAGAGTAGAAAAGACATGGGAGAAAAACACTTCATCCTCCTTTGGCTATTGATTCTTTAAAAATGCATAATGAGAACAGAATGAGTTCACTGATTATTTTGGCTACTTAAGCACTTATTCCAGTATTGACAAAGCTATGCTTGTTAGAATGTTGCTTTCAGTTACTTCTGTGAGTTGAGTTTTCCTTCACAACTTTCTCCTGGAAATTTTCTGACATTTACATAGGCATCCCTCAGTTACTGCCAATGAATTTGATAGAACATCAGACACAAATAATAACAATTATAATAATCATGAAAAAAAACCAGCCATTTATCTCACAATTAACAAGGCAATCTTCACATTTCAGCAGAATAAAATCCTTCTCTCTCAGGTTCAGCTTGGGAGGATCTTCGGGCTTCAGGGAACCTTCCAGGTTTACCTAGAGAGCCCTAGTCCCTCACCTATCCCTTAAATTTCTTGTATATGTTGTTGGAATCTCTTCATTACTATTGTCATAATTTCTACTTTGTATTATCCTTCTTTACACATATATCTGTTTCTGATTTCTTCCTATTCCCAATGATGGTAACCTTCTTGAGGGTAAGGGCTGTAACTTGTTGCATCTTTGTAAGCTCAATGCTAAGACAGAGCCTAATATGCTAGAAGTTGCATGGGCAAGATGGGAGTCTGGATGTATAATACCGTAAGTATAAAGAATTCCCACGATGGAAACTCCCTTGGATAAAACAGATTGACCCCTTTTCTGTAACTTCTGGTCATTAAGAGTTGCCTAAGACACACTGAGAAATAAGTTACTTGTAGTCATATAGCTAGAGTTAAAAGATCTGAACCAAGATTTTCCTGGCTCCAAAGTTTGTTCTTTACTAAGACCATTGGTATTTAGGTAAGAGACTTTACTTGACTTAGATTGCTAACTACAAATCTCTTTCCGTATATAAGACAAGTATTGTGAGTATTGTTTTCCTATTCTACAGATGAGTACAATGGAAACTGGATGACCATACTTATATACTGTAGGATTCTTGGCCAGATACTAGTTGGGCCAAAAGACTATGAATCTGCTGATGTTCTGACTGTTGGTCTCCTGTCTTGGATCCTACTAACCAGTATAACAATGTATCCTTCAAGTAGAGCACTGTTTCTATTTTGTCTTTATAACTCTGTTGCCTGAGTACCTGAAACATAGTAGGCATATAAAAAAAGCTTGATGGTTTATTGATTCTCTGTTCCTTCACTTAGTATAACACATCTCAAAGATCTAGAATTCAAAGCATAAAGGGACTTTGAGTAATCTGACAATATAATCCTTTCATTTTACATAAAAGAAAATTGATCCCTGAAGAGGGAAAATGGCTTTTCTTATAGGTGATGCTGAAGCAGGGGCTCTCCTCTGAGTTTTCTTGGATTCTAGGTGTCACAGCCTCAGCTTTGACTGCATCTACTATATAGACATCCCAGTTCTCAATCTTAAGGAACTCAAACTGCCTTTTCTTTCCTGTCTGCTCTTCATTCTAATGGCCCTGAAAGTCTCTACCATTTCTCTTGCTATACTCAGCTACTGAACATATGGGGGGGGAAAACAGAACAAATGTTCACAAAGGGGAAGGAAAATGATCATGGTCACTTGCCTAGTAATTGATGGAGCCAAGACCTATAAGCATGTTTCCTGAATAGCCAGCTTTTATGTAGCACTTTAAGTTCTGCAAAGCACTTTGTAAATATTGGAGGCAACTAGATGCCTAAATGGGGAAGTTATTGAGCCTGGTTTCAGGAAGACTCATTTTCATTAGTTCAAATATGATCAAATACTTACTAACTTTATGGCCCTAGGCAAGTCACTTACTCCTGTTTGCCTCAGTTTCATCCTATGTAAAATGTTTAAATCTAATCTTGAAAACTTACTAGCTATGTGACACTGTACAAATCACTTAGCCCTGTTTGCCTCAACTTCCTCATATGTAAAATGAGCTAAAGAAATAATGGCAAATCACTTCAATATCTTTTTCAAGAAATTCACAAATAGACTCAAAAAGAGCCACATATCCCAAAACAAATGAACAACAAAAATGGCTCAATACATAGAGTGCTGGACATGCAGAAAGGGAGACTTGAGTTCAAATCTGGTGTATTAACTATGTGATCCTAGGCAAGTTACTTGACCTCATTTGCTTTAATTCACTGGTGAAAGAAATGGCTAACCAGTCCAGTATCTTTACCAAGAAGACTTCATGGAGGGTATTGGTGGAGAGTGGTCCACAGGATCACAAACAGTCCCATATTACTGAACGCCTAAACAAGGAGAACAAATATTATCTCCTTTTATCCTTGCAACAACCTTGGGAAATGGATGTTCTTGTCATCCCCGTTGTTAGTGAGATAGAGATTAAGTGACTTATTAACATTGATCTAGCTTGTAAGTATTTGAGGATGGATTTGAATTTGATCTTTATTTTTTTATTAAAGCTTTTTATTTACAAAACATATGCATGGTTAATTTTTCAACATTGACCCTTGCAAAGCTTTCTATTACAAATTTTTCCTTCCTTCTCTCCACCCTCTCCCCTAGGTGGCAGGAAGTCTAATACATGTTAATTATGTTAAAATACATGACAAATCAAATATATGTATATATATATATATATGTATACAGTTATCTTGCTGTACAAGAAAAATCAGATCTACAAGAAAAAAATCTGAGAAGGAAAACAAAATGCAAGCAAGCATCAATAGAGAGCATGAAAATGTTATGTTGTGGTCCACACTCAGATCCCACAGGCCTCTCCCTGGGTGTATATGTCTTTCTTCATCACTGAACAACTGGAACTTGTTTGAAACATCTCATTGTTGAGGAGAACCATGTCCATCAGAATTGATCATCACATAGTCTTGTTGTTGCCGCCATGTATAATAATCTTCTGGTTCTGCTCATTTTACTTAGCATCAGTTCAGGTAGGTCTCTCCAAACCTCTCTGAAATCATCCTGCTGGTCATTTCTTACAGAACAATAATATTCCATGACATTCATATACCATAGTTTTTTCAGCCATTCTCCAATTGATGGGCATCCATTCAGTTTCCAGTTTCTAGCTACTCCAAAGAGGGCTGCCACAAACATTTTTGCACATGTGGGGCCCTTTCCTTCCTTTAAGATCTCTTTGGAATATAGGCCCAATAGAAACACTGCTGGGTCAAAGGGTAGGCACAGTTTGATAACTTTTTGAGCATAGTTCCAAATTGCTCTCCAGAATGGTTGGATCCATTCACAGTTCCACCAACAATGTATCAGTGTCCCAGTTTTCCCGCATCCCCTCCAACATTCGTCTCATCTTAGCCATGTCATCTTAGCCAATCGGACAGGTGTGTAATGGTATCTCAGAGTTGTCTTAATTTGCATTTCTCTGATCAATAGCAATTTGGAGCACCTTGTTATATGACGAGAAATAGTTTTAATTTCATCATCTGAAAATTGTTCATATCATTTTACCATTTATCGATTGGAGAGTGGCTTGAATTCTTATAAAATATAAAATATGAGTCAATTCTCTATATATTTTAGAAATGAGGCCTTTGTCAGAACCCTTAAAGATAAAGATGATTTCCCAATTTATTGCTTCCCTCCTATTCTTGTCTGCATTACTTTTGTTTGTACAAAAACTTTTCACCTTATTTATAATCAAAATTATCTATCTGGTGTTCAACTAAGAGTTCCAGTTCTTCTTTGGACACAAATTCCTTCCTTCTCCACAGGTCTAAGAGGTAAACTATCCTATGTTCCTCTCATTTGCTTATAATATCACTCTTTATGTCTGAATCATGAACCCACTTAGATCTTATCTTGGTATGTGGTGTTAGGTATGAGTCAAGCCCTAATTTCTTTCATATTAGTTTCCAATTTTCCCAGCAGTTTTTGTCAAATAGTGAGTTCTTATCCCAAAAGCTGGGGTCTTTGGATTTGTCAAATACTAGATTGCTATAGTTATTGTCTAGTTTGTCCTGTAATCCTATCCTATTCCACTGATTGACTACTCTATTTCTTAGCAAGTACCAAATGGTTTTGATGACCACTGCTTTATAATATAGTTTTAGATCTGGCACAGCTAGGCCACCGTCATCAGTATTTTTCTTTTCATTAATTTTCTTGAAATTCTTGACCTTTTTGAACTTTGATCTTTCTAACTCCAAGTAGAGTATTCTCTCTATTATACCAGAATTATGTAAGTATAAAGCCTCAGAGACTGTATTTGTACTCTTCAAACTTGGAAGCTAGAAGAGTGATGATAATATTGACTCATGGCACCTCATTTATGGAGAATATATTTCCCTTATCTGGAAAACATGTGTTGCAAATATTATTTATCCATTTAGAAAATTTAGAGTTATTGCCTTAAGATGAGGAAATGTAAGTTGTCATCATCTTCATCCTCATCACTTTATCAGGATCATTATTTTTGTTTCATAAAATGAAACATTACTTATATTATTTAATTATTTATATTAACATTGTTTATATTATTTAAAAAATAATAAAGGTAAGTCCCAAGACCAAGCTTATTTACATGATGCTGCTTCTATTGGATAGCGTAAGCATTCTTTATAGACTCTCAGAGTTGGCAGGAACCTTGGAGATAAACTAGTTTAGCCTCCAGAAACAGAGATCTCCAATGTAGCATCTGATAGTAGGGATTCCCTAATGTCTCCCTGAGTACAAAGAATGATGAGAACAAGTCAAAGAAATGGAAAGATTATGATCAAACATCTAATAAAATCCCCTTCTTCTAGAGGTAAGGGAACATAAGCCTAGAAATGGGGAGTGATTTATCCAAGAGGTGAGACAAAAACCAAGGGTTCTAGCTCAGGCATCTTCCTAGCCTTATCTGGACAGCACAGCAGATAAAGCACTAAAATCTATTAGGAAAATAGGTTTAAGAGGTCATATATTAAGTTGTACTTCACCTTCTTGCAAGCCACTTCACATCTCTTACCCTCAATTTCATTTTCTGTAGAATGGGAGTCATATTTATCTACTTGATATGATGTTTGTAAAAATAAAATGAGATATCATTTGGAAAGTGTTTTGTAAGCTTAAATATTATCTCAAAACAATATCAACATCATCATCTCCTTCAAATTCTTTACACTCATGCTGTGTTCTAGACATATCCCACATTTCATGCTTCTACTGAATCAATCATGTAATTTCTGATTTTTCCCTGAAGTGCAATCTATAATATTTTTTCTGCTATGCAATCAGCCCCTAATATTCTCTAGCTCCCTAACCCTTGCCAAAATCTCTACCAATTAATATCCATCTCACTCTTTAAGTTTCAATTCATATGTCATCTTCTCCATAAAGTTTTCTCTAATTCTACACCCTAGCCAGAATTTGTGTTCCCCACCTGAGCATAGAATCTTACTTATTTTTCCCTTTTGAAATCATCATGTTCTATTTTACCTTACATCATTTTGTGCTGACACTCTATGCATTTTCTTCATCTATAAGCACCTTCAAAACTTAATCTCATATTTTTACTTAGTCTTTCCTAACTCCCTTCTTGACCCCTCCCTGCCCAGTTTCTACTGTGTTTCATACTAAAACTATCTTATTATATCCAGTTTATATATTTTGTATTTGTAATTGTTTAGAAATTTCAGTCATGTTCGAATCTTCATGGTCCCATATAGATTTTCTTGACAAAGATACTGGAGTATTTCCTTTTCCAGCTCATTTTACAGATGGAAAAAACTGAGGTAAATAGAATTGTGATTTATGTAGCATCATACAGTTAGTAAGTGTATAAGGCCTTAAGTGTACATTTTTCTGACTCCTGGCCTATTCCTCTTTCTACTGTACATCCAGCTGCTTCATATATTGCATATATTTATACATAAATGCATATACATATGTGTATAAAGGTAGGATTCAGTACCATCTCCAATTAATCACAGATGGTCTAGACATCTCAGTTTAATCACTCACTCAAATTCACGAACTAGTTATGAAAGTCTTTAATCACTTTGAAAGGATCAAAAGACTTTTGGGCTATTAGAGGAATGGCAGATGGCAACTCACTTGGGGAAAATCCTTTGGTTTGTTTGAGTATCAAGTCACAGCTCATGGGTACTGAATAAAAACAGAAACCTTGTTCAGATCCAATCATTTGCATGCTGGTTAAGTTTTTTAGTTAAGGACTACCAAGAAAGAATTGCCTTGGAGATGGTAGTTTATTCCCCAATCCATTAACAAAGCAGTAACCTCATGAATTGTGAAAAGGTCTGAAAATGTGGATTTTCCATCGTATCAGTAGCAGTGTGCCTGAAGCAGTATTGGTAGAAGCAAATGGTAGAATCTACACTGAGAGCTCAGAGATACACCAAGCATCCACCAAGGAAAGCCACCATTTAGGTCACCATTAAGAACACTGAGCCTGGGAGACCAGCAGAGTTATACCTAAAAAGAACTTCATGCAGATGCCACAAAAGGAGAAAAGATTTTCTAATAAGCAGGGACTTGGAGTTTACTTTTTTTTATTATGTGTTCTCTTTTTTAGCCTAATTTTCCTAAGGTTCTTGGATACACAAAGACAGAATAAGCCTATGATTTTGGGGGGAGGAGAAGGAGAGAAGCAAGATTTTTCTGTAATAATTGCTTTCTAAATTTCTGCTTAGTTAACACAATTTCTAAAAGTTAATTAAATCTGACTGAGAGTCAGGCTGATAATCACTGATTGGGTTTCATGACAAGAATTACTAGAGGGGTAACTAGGTAGTACAGTGAATAGAGCACCAGCCCTGAAGTCAGGAGGATCCAAGTTCAAATCTAGTCTCAGACACTTAACACTTCCTAGTTATGTGACCCTGAGCAAGTCACTTAATCTTAATCTCAATTACCTCAGTAAAAAAAAAAATTGCTAGAAGAACTTAGTCCTACAAATTATCCTACAGAATCTTGAAAGGGGCTGGTTCTCTGGGGACTCCAGTCCCTAGGTGCTAATTAGACAAGTAGGTGCAAGTTAGACAAGTAAATCTTAAAGAGATATATTATTCATTTATTTTATATCTCTCATTAGAGAGTTTCTTTAAGGCATGAAATGTTTAATTTTTAAATTTGTATCCCCAATGTTTAGCACAGTGCTTGGCACGTACTAGGTATTTAATAAATGGTGATTGGTTATTTGATTTATTAGGAAATGGAGTTATAAATAAGAGAAATAAAACAATGCCCATATTGCCTTTAGGGAGTTCATAGTTTACTAGAATGAGATACAGTGCATAAACACAGAATAACATGCAAGGCATATGTCAATTTGGCAAAGCAGACTTAGACTACATCATTTAGGAAAAGAATTAGTAAATAGAGAAGCTTTCATGTTTAAGGTATAGGGAAATTTTCATGGAGGACATCTAAACTGAGTCAGCAAGAATATGTCAGGGCATGGATGGGAGGGTGGAAGGAAGATAGACATTCTTAGGGGGTAGCAGAGAGTGAAAGAGTTATGTTTTAAGATCCCTTTTGGTTCTCACATTATATATCTTCCTGTTCTGACATTCCTTATATATACAAGTATACAACCCCCGCTCCCCACAAAATGTTAATGAACCAAGCTGTACAGAATATGTATAAATTGTTATGATTGATGACTTACCACTAGCAGAATGATGCCCCCTCCTGAGTACCCTTCACCTAATCACTGTTCTCTGGCAAAATGCTCGTGAAACTTAATATAATATGTCAGAAAGTAGGAAACTGTGAAGTTAGGAGGCTAAAATGTTTCCAACCTCCCGGGCTGTCATAAATAATCTTCCTAGTTAGTAATGCATTTTAAGTGGGGAGGTTAAGAGAAATTAAACTTATATTACATAATAGCTTATAATTAATGTTTCATCTTTGATAGTAATTACATATATGTATATATACATGTATATATAGTAACTATATGTATATATGTGTGTGTATAAACATGTAAGACATTGGGGAGGCAGTAGGGCTCAGAGTAAATGGTTAAATGGATAATTTCTAAAAATATCAAGATTCAGGTTTATATGCAGTATATTCTTCAAGGTAAAAGAGTAGGCTTGGCATGATATATAGTTAGTTTTGTTTGTTTTTTAGAAAAAAAGCTGAAAATCACCTTCTAGATCCACCCCATAATTTGTCTTGCTGTATCTGTATATTGTTTACCTTTGGCTTGTTTGGTTTTGACTTGTGCTCTTCCTTTTTGACCACTTTTTGCCTGGTCTTACAATCATTTGCATTTTTCTGTTCCCTTCAACTTAGCTTGTGATGTCTTTCTTCTTTTGTCTAGTTTCTTGCATTTGGGATGTTCAAGGATCATAAGACTTAGAACTACAAAGAACTCAGAGGAGCCCACATATACCCTTTCTTATGTAGGATAAAATGGAGACTTTCAAAAGTGAAGGAGCTTTCCAGAGGTGGAAAGTAGAGTCATTAACAGAGTCAAGAAGTGAACTCAGTTTTTTCAATCCAAAATGAATGATGATATCATTACCTCATTTGCAGGTCCCCTCCACTTTTTGCTCTTCTATCTGCAGCTCAATTTGTTCTAACTTCTTTTTTATTATTATTAAAGCTTTTTATTTTTCAAAACATATGCTTGGACAGTTCTTCAACATTAGCCCTGTAAAACCTTGTGTTCCAATTTCCCCCTCTCCCCCCATGCCCACCCCAGATGGCAAGTAGTCCAATGCATGTTAAACTTGGTTGAAATATATGTTAAATCCAATATATGCATACATATTTATACAATTATTATGCTGTACAAGAAAAATCCAATCAAACCAATTTAAAAAAAAACAAATAAAATGCAAGCAAACAACATTTGTTCTAACTTCTAACACACGTCTAGCAAAGAAGTCCCATCTTTCCAGGTTATCACTCAGGACTCTTCAATTTATGAATTGGGAAGAAAGAAAGGGGAAATACATGGATCAATATTGGATGATAGAGTTGTTTCTATTTGTAGCAGAGCTGCTGCAGTCCATACCTTAGTAGCCACAGCTCCTGAAAATCAGAATTTAAAAATCTTCCCACCTAAGTCTCCTATTTCAATTCATTTGACACTAGCAATCCAAATTTCACTAAAAAGTTAGGTTTGTATATATTCTTTATTTCCCTTCCAATTTTAACCAAACTGGGTGACATTATGCCAAAAACCAAAGCTTTGCTAATTGATCTGTCATTTTTTACCCCTAAGGACTCATTGGAAACTTTACAACTACCTTGTAGCCAAGTCTTCCTATGTGTGCTGCATCCTACTCACTGAAAGCAGGGACTTTCTTGTTTTTCTTTTTGTATCACCACCAATTAGCACAGTGTTTGGCATAAAATAGTATGGTCTTTGTTGATGTAGACAGTTCCTAGCAGAAGAAACCTCCTCTACAAACACAAGTTGACACCTTCTTGGTAATTTCTAATCTTAGAAAGTTGCCTAGAGCAGAAGTGTCAAACATGGATCCTACAGGGTTGCTTGACATAAAACCTACAACAGAGTAAAATGTAACCAGAAAATATTTAACAAAATAAACAGAAGGAAGTATAATAAAAAAAGGAGATTTTAAAACTAAGTCAATATGTAGCTGCAGGAGACATTATGTATCGATTAATAACCCTCATTAATAACTTGTTCACTGGGGATGGGGCAGCTAAATGGAGCAGTGGAAAGGGTACTAGACTAAAGTTAGGAAGACCTGAGTTTAAATGCATTTTCAAACACTTCCTAGATGTGTGGCCCTGGGCAGATCAATTAATCCTGTTTGCCTTAATTTTCACACCTGTCAAATGAGATAGAGAAAAAAATGGTGAATCACTTCAGTATATTTTTAAAAAGTATCTAAAATGGAGTCGCAAAGAGAACAATGACTACTAGTTAGCCTTGAAAGACTTGCTCAACATCATACAACTGAGGCAGAACTAAATAGAGGCCAACTTTCTATTCACTAAACTACCACAGCCTATGCATAGTAAGAGGGAAAAAAAGAAAACAGAGGAATAAATATTATTTTGCAGCCAGTTACATAATAGCATATAATTAAAATTCAGTGCTTGAAATTAATACAGCAAGATCTCAAAGGTTATTTGAGTAATTCTGAAAAATAGAAAAGCTTAACATGAAAATATAACTTGGGCGCTGTAGAAACACAGATCACCAAACATTTTCAATTGTTAAGTATCCAGAAGCCTTGAAATGAATGAA
Source organism: Myrmecobius fasciatus (assembly GCA_023553655.1). Classification (NCBI taxonomy): domain Eukaryota; kingdom Metazoa; phylum Chordata; class Mammalia; order Dasyuromorphia; family Myrmecobiidae; genus Myrmecobius; species Myrmecobius fasciatus. The sequence continues at coordinate 34,902 of JAJPUD010003167.1, read as the reverse complement.
ATAACAAACTATTTACAGAATATTACTTAAACAGAGAGGTGTGTTAGATATATTGGGGGAAAATACGGAGTGTTACATTTGGATTCAGAAATCTGAGTTCAGATCCTAGCTTTGTTATTTATTAATCTTTCACCCATTTATTTGTGCAAGGCATGGTAACAGATGTTTTGAATACAGAAACAAAATTTTAAAATAGTCTTTTTTTCTCAAGTTTTAATGTTTCACTAGGGGGAAGGGTAGGGTAGATACACCAGATAAAACTGTTGAGCAGTTAGAGAGAAATGGAGTATTAACATTTAGCAGAATCAGGAAGGCTTCCAATAAAGAAGTCAGAGATGAAAAGAGATAAAGTGAAGAGGAAAAGTGCATCCCAAGTTTGGGGAGACATGCAAAAGAATGAAAGCAAGGAAGGAAAAGGCAAGCTCAAGGAATATTAAAGTAGACCAGTATGATTGGAATGCAGAGTGCATGAAGGGATAGAAGATAAGATAATCTTTAAAAAGTAGATTGGAGATATGGAGCCAAGTTATAAAGGATTTTAAATGTAATTTATATTTGAGGTAAGAGTAGGAAGTCATGGAACTTATACCCATTCATAGGAGATGAAGGATGGATGATGAGCTAGCAAAAGAAATGGAGAAGAGAACCGTGAGAGAACAGTGTTACAAAAACAAGAAAGTATCCAGGAGGAGAGAAAATGATTAGATGCTGCAGAAATGTCAAGAAAAATGAGGACTGAGAAAAATCCATTGGATTCTAAAGTGTGGAAATCATTTATAACCTTGGAAAGAATAATTTTAATCGAGTGATGAAACTGGCAGTGAGTAAGAGAAGAGGAATGGGAGGTAATAGTTGTAGATAGATTGTTTGACCTTCAGCAAATATAGGTTTCAGTTTACTCATTTGTAAAATAGAGGTTTAGAGTAGGTGAGGGATTCTTAACCTTTTGTGTGTCATAGATCACTCTGGAAGGTTTGTGAAGTACATGAATTCCATCTCAGAATTACTTTTAAGTGCATTAAGCAAAATATATAGGATTACAGACAAAAGCAATTATGTTAAAATACAGTTTACTACATATATATGAATATACATATGCATGTATATGTGTGTGTAACATATCCATACACACAGTAATTCATTTTCCATTTTTTTTCAGTTTTTCTATGACATTAACTCCCTCCTATATCATTCTTAAAGTCATGTTTTCCCAGATAGTCATTGCTAGTTCATATTGTAGAACAGACTTGGAAACAAGTGAATCAGTTATATTTATACTCAAAAGATATGGCTTGGTATCTCATCTGATATAGATATTGTACCTGTGGCAAGTAATTTTGCTTCTGAGAATAAGTTTGATCATCTAAAAATGAAGAGATTAGGCTAGATGATCTTATATCTATTCATGGTATAAGTACTATGATGTTACAAATTCCATTGAACCTAATTTTCTTTATCTTTTAATAACACTTGGATTATCTACTTCTCATGGTTGTTGTGGGATAGCTGCTTTATAAACAATAAAGGAGCTATGGAAAAGGAGCCATTATTACTCATGGAAACACTGTTATGTAGCCCACGTATTAAAAGGTATTATCCCAAATGCAACCAACATCCCACTTCAAATCAAAAGGCATTTTTGATATAACTTCTTTCTGCATTCAAATTGTTATGAGATGTTTTATGAAGCCTTGGATCTTTTCAAAGTGCTTTAAAAGAGGTCATTTAATGAAAAGTTATTTCTCATAAAATCCTCCTGAGTTAGGGGGACATGATTAAATCCATTTTATAGGTAAAGAAACAGACAGAGAGATATTAAGTATGTTGTCTCCTTCACTCGGCAATGTAGTTCTCCATTTTCATTATTCACTGAAAGAAACAAAAAAGGAGAAAAAGTGGTACTGTAGATAAAACACCAACTCTGCATTTGAAGTCCTGAATTCCCATGCCAGCTCTGCCATTTACTATCTGTAGGACATTGGATTAGTTCTATAAGTTCTTTGAACCTCAATTTTCTCATTTGCCAAATAAAGCTTAGATTACTTATAAGGAAACTGTAAGCTCTTAAATCAATCATCTTTGGCTTCTGCCCTTTTGTGCAGTCCTTTCCTATGCTAGGACTAGACTTCTGCATGAACTAAGGTTTGGGAAATTTTAGAGAAAGATGAAAAAATAGTCTCTACCTGAGAGAAGCTTATAGTTTCAGAACTCCACTTGAACTACAGAAAAATCAAGTGAATTAGCAAGAAAAACCTTGGAAAGACAGTTTACACCAGTTTCTTAAAGAACCTCTATTGATTCATTATGTGCAGTAGCTCTCTGGATAGAAGGAGTAGAACTGATAAAAGGATAAATTTAGGCAAAATGAAAACAGAAGATACCAATGCAGCTTTATTAAAAAGGAGAGAGAAAAAAAGAAGCTTTGGTGTTAGGCTACTTTTGAGGGAACTGAAGAGTGACTAGGAGGTCATAAGATCTGTTCTGATCCTTGATCTACCATTTATTAGCAGGTAATCATCTGTTTTAAGAACCAATAATCTCTAAGTTATTTCTACCTCTCACTGTGATTGGATGATTACTGAGAATTCTGAAAGCCTAGATTAGTTATTTAGCATCTCTATTATTTTTCCCCTTTGTCACATGGGGAGCATTTTACTTGTCCTGCTTCCCTCAGCTGCATGTAAGAATAACATGAGATGTTGAATATAAAAAGCTCTGCATTCTTAAAGCACTGATGAAATTGAAATAAATGTTGTTGGAGATGGCCTGCTATACAGGAAAGAGTAATAGGGTCTGGCATTGAGTCCCTTTCCCACCACTGATTCCTTGTGAAACCACTGGCAAGTCACTTGACCTCTAAAGGCCTTAATTTGCTGCTCTGTAAAATAAGAGGATTGGGTTAGTGATACTTTGCAATGGTGCATTCTGTTTCTGTGATCATGAGAGATATGCACATATATCCATGAGTGTATGTGTATATTTACACACATACCTGTGCATCTCTACATACATACATGCACATATATACAAATATACTGTCACTACTCTAAAATAAGAGGATTAGGCTAGGTTATCTATTCTGAGGCCAGAAGGTTGTTTTTATTATTAATACTATCCTGGGCTTTGGATACCCTTATCAAGCAGGGGTTATGAATGGCTCATGAGCTGCTCAATGAAATCATTTCCTAAGGAGTCAGTCTCATGCTTCAGCACATGTATATCAAGTCAAATTTATATTTTTCTGTCTTTGCAGTACACTTTGCTATTAGCTTGGGAGGTTGTACCTTGAAATGAATGAACTATTTTAAGGATTTATTATAAGTCAGGCATTATACCAAGCACTGGAGATACAATTTTTTTTAAAGGAAGACAACCCCTGCCCTCAATGAGTTTGCAATCTAATAGAAGGAGACATTACATATAGAGGAGTGGTGGCCAGGGCAATTTACTTTGGTGTGGAAAGTTCCAGGAATAAAAAGAGGAGCCAGAGGGAAACAGATGTAATATCCTTTTAAGTTAACAATTATATTAGTGATATGTGATGTTTACAGAACTGGAAGAAGGAGAACACCAAAGGTAATGTGTATGGTAACATCATATTAATTGTTAAAGATTCAAAAAGATATAATCTATTTTTGTAATGCTTGTAGTCTAATATATTGTTTATGTGGCTGCATATTAGTTTATGATCATAATTATCATTATCTTTACATTTGACTTAGAATGTTTTAAAGTGTTTGTACCCATGTGTATGTATTTGTATGTGTAGCTGATTAGCAGGCATTTAAGAAATAAATAACCTTACCCCTTTTCTGTTAACAAGAAATCGAAGTTTATTTTCTTTAACTGAACTTAGCAGCACCTACAGACCTGGATCTGTATTAAGCTTCTTCAGAGAAGAGCTAACACTGAAGTCCAGAGGGGAGATCTGAATCAAGATCACTTATTTGCCCTGGTTTAGTTCCTTATTCAAAGAGACATCAACCCATAGGGAGAAAATTAGATGCATGTATTCACATATAGCTCCCATTACTATAGCATGTTATGCAAATGGCTTAATAGTTTACAATTCAATTCATCATATCTCCTATGTTCTGGGCATTGACTTGGGCATAGAATACATATATAAAATATCAAACAAAAAGCGTGAATAATATATACATAAATACACACATATACACCCACACACACATGTATATATTTGTATATGTATGTATGTAGATAGATGATGATATATGTTCATATTGATATATATCAATCTGTATATTCTCCTAAGGGATCAGAGGAAGAATAATATTGGTTAATATAAGATCATGTGAAAATGGAGGGAAAACTCACAACTCTAACAGTTATGGAGGGCTTCATGTAAGAGGTGACACCTAAAATTACTCTAGCTCGATGCTAAGGATTCTGTAGAAAGAGATGAGAAGACAATATATTTCAAGCTGAGCAGTAGGGTACAGAATATGCAAAGGCATGAAGTGATGTCCATCTCTGGAACAGGTAAAGGTCAGTTTGTTTTTCTTTTGTGAAACTGGGTCTCCTAATCACAGGAAAACTGGACGAGAAGAAACTACTCATATGATTGATCCCACTATGGTTAAGTACAAAAGTTTTGATGTTTTTTGTTTTTGACCTGGACCATTTATTTCATTGTGAAACATCATGGTTACTGTCTGCCACCTTACTCTCTGGGGTCATCATATTGGTGCCAACTTAGTATGGAATCCAGTGGTCTTTACCCATAATGAAAACTCAAAATTCCCCTACTGAAGTGATCCCTCAGCCTCAACCTCCTCAGTAGAAGTGATAATAAATAAGGATCACCATATCCATCAACAATGGACAGGTGAGATAAAGCACCAAACCTGGAGTCAGAAAGGCCTGAGTTCTAATCCATCCTCAGACATTCCCTAGCTGTGTGACCCTAGGCAAATCATTTAACCATTTTTTTTGGCCTTAATTTCCTCAATTGTAAAAGGATCTAGAGAAGAAAATGGCAAATCATTCTAGTGTCTCTGCCAAGAAAATATCCGATGGGGTCACAAAGAGTTATATATAGTTGAACAACAATGTTACTACACCCAACCATTAGGAGGGCAGTTTATCTTGAATGCAGAGTATATGTGTGTATATATTTGGATTGGAGGAGGGGGACAAGGGGATCATATGAAATAAGTTTGTAATATGAATCAACCTTGTGAATACAATTATTATTTTTTGCATTTTGCAGATCAGGAAACCACAGCTCAGAAAGTGGAGGAATCTTCCTCAAGGTTACAGTACTAGTATCAAGACTTGAACTTATTATTTTTATTCATAGAAACCTATTTCTCTTTCCATTATGCCAAGCTATCACTGGTTATATGTTGGTTTGATGTTTTTTTTTTTCACTGATGTTTCTTAGATACTATTGTCCAACACAAAGTTATCACTTATCCATAGGAAATCATTTTCCTGGAAATACAGTGATGGTCTGTAGTATATGAAGAAGGATAACTATGTATTGCCATGTACAATCAAAGTGGTATCAGTGGGGAAATTAAATCAATTTAATATATGGTTAATTTCAGAGGTCAGTGGGATATACAGATGAACATGTTTGCAAGATAGTTGGAGATATGGGACTAGCACTTGGAAAAGATTTAAATAAAAATAGAGGTTTAGATGTGATCTTAATCTGCTTAAAACCATCAGAATGGATAAGAATATCAAGAAGCAAGGTGAAAAGTATAAAGAAGAAAGGATCAAGGATAGACCTTAAGAGAATTTAAGTCTCAGAAGGAAATAGAGTAGCTCTAGGAAAGAAGAAGGAAGATCAGGATAGCAAGAATCAGAAGAGTACATTTCATAATTCCAAACTTGAAAGAAAAATATATCAAATAATCACAGAATTACAGAATATATTGAGATCTTAGATAGTTAAGCTAATCTCCTCAATTTTACTGATGAGGGAATTGTATCCCTGATACATTTTATAGCTTACCAAAGGTTACATGGTAAATGGCAATTTAATTCAATTTAATCTGCTAAATATTTATTAAATTTCTGCTTATAGTGGGTGAAGAATATACAATTAGAGGAAGAAGTGACCAGAAGTCTAAAAAGCTACATGAAGGTTAACAAATATAATAATTAGCATATAGATCATTAGATGTGGTCTTTGGAAAAATCACTGATGACCTTTGAAAGAAAATTTTCCATAAAAGGATAGGGATACAAGGCAGTTAGCAAGAGGGTAAAGATAAGACTACTTAATAAAGAAATAGATCCAAAATATACACAACTCAAGTAGTTGGGCAGGAAACAGGAAGAAATATAATCTAAAAGAAAGCCAAAGAACTCAAGGAATTTTAAAAACTAACTAATTAATTATTATTAGAAATAGGAATGGAAAATGATTTTTAATCAATAAGTAATCAATGACAGAAATTTAAGAGGCCTCAGTATAAAGGAAAAGATTCAAGGAATTATTTCCTCAGGGCAATTTCTACTCCCTGAGAATGGTGACTATAGCATCACAGCACCCCACCCAAATCATGCCAGTGCAGGACCCTGTGTATTATAAGATGTAGAACTAGAAAGAGTTTGAAAAGTCATTTACTTTTATCTCCTCATTCTACTGATGGGCAAACCTCAATGGAGAAAAGATAATAGGACTGTTCAATGTTCTAGCAATAGGAAGTCACAGAGATCTGATTTGAACCCTATGATCTGGACAGAGTTGAGGAGCAATAAAACCTAGGTACTTTGTTGAGTATATAATGGCTCTGTGAGCCCATCACTGAGAGTCATCCCTTCAGTAAAGGGACTTCAATTTCATTTGTGGTTCCTTGTTCTAATTAACTTTTCTTCATCTAGTCCTTTAGGTCCACAGCAGGAGATCTACCCAACTTTCTAGGAAGTTTCCTCTAGATTTCTTAATAATAAGTAGGTAAAGGTGCTATATGCAAGCTGTTCATTCATTAAATAACCTATCTCTTTTTCTATCTCCTTTTACATTTCTGTTTTGATATTGCATTGTTTTGTATGCACATTTTGTCACTGGGGATATGCTGTACCTCCCATATGTCTAGCCAGTGGGTAATTGATAAATTTAAGTTATGGATGTAAGGTTATAAAGGACCAGAATTACTGTGCCAGTTCCCAGTGATGCCTAAAGAGAGGCCTAAAATTTACTATATTCAAGATATGGATTCCAAAATGTTACTTTACAATGTTTGCCCATTTGTTCTTTCCTTCTGATATTCATAGAATCAGACTTTCAGAATTATCAGACATCATTGGCCATTAGTGCAACCTATACATGAAAAAGATGATCCATCCAACCTTTTTTTTCCAAGTCCCTCGATGAGTGATAGTTCATTCCATTGTGGGGTATCTAATTCTTAGCAAGTTTTCCCCCTGAAAATAGTCTTAATTTTTCCTTTTGTAGAAATTATGCCCATGGCTTCTAGTTGCATGGCTCTATAGACAAGCAGATTAAAGTTAACCGTTCTTCCAAATCATAGCTCTTCACATATTTAAAGGCACTTCTCATTCTCTTCTTTCTCTCCCTCTCTCTCTCCTTCTCCCTCCCTCTCTCCCTCTCCCCCTCTCCTTCTCCCTCTCCCTCTTTTTCTCTCCCCCTTTCTCTCTCCCTCTTTCCCCCTTCTCCTTCTCTCCTTCTCTCCCTCTCTCCCTCTCCCCCTTTCCTTCTCTCCCTCTCCCTCTGTTCCTCTCCCCATCCCCCCCCCCACACACATGCATATAGTTTCTTGAGAGAGTGAATATCCCCAGATCCTTTTACCAGTCCTCATATGACATCAATTCATATGGCATATACCACGCTGATTGTCTTCTCCTGAACATTCTCCAACTCATCATTGTCTTTCCTAAAATATGACTACTAGAACTGAACTCAGCATTCCAGATCATCCCTGCCTAGGGCAGAGTCTTATTGGGAATGTCATCTTCTTGTTCATGTAAGTGAAATTTCTCTCAGGTAACCCCAAATCACTTTAGCTTTTACAGATGCCTTGACTCATATTGAGTTCACTGCCCTATTCAAAACCCCTCAATCTTTTATTAGTGGATTTTTCATCCATCCTTCACACTGTATGTTTCGAGTTGACTTTTGTATCTCAAGTGAAAGATTTTACATTTATCCCAATTAAATTTATTATTTGATTTTGTCCAATATTCTACTCAAGATCCTCTTGGATACTATCATCCACTGTGTTCACTTTCTGAAACAGCTTTGTTTCCTCTAGAAATATGATAAATTTATTCATACATCAAATATCTGTCAAGACTTACTATGTACATTAATGAGCAGTACAGAATGTAGGAAGTACTATACATTGCTATGCTGAGTTTTAGAAATATAAGGGTAGAATAATAGTCTCTATTCTCAAGGATTAGTCTACTCTCAAGGATCTCCTCAAAGAGTACTATAAAAAGGGAAAATGTTTACATAGGTCATTTTTATAACTATTCAAAATTACAAATGCACAAGAAAAAAATTCTTTTTAAATGCTAACATCAGATGAGAAAATGGTTATTTTGGGGTAGGAGATTAGAAGGCTGCATAGAAGAGTTAAGCCTTGAAGGATGGGAGAAAATTGAAAGACTAAAAGGGGCATTTCAGGTATATAGTTTGTGTAAGAAGAAGAACCAGGAAAACATTATACCTAGTAACAACAAGATTATGTGATGATCAACTATGATACAGTTGGTTCTTTTCAGCAATTGAGAGATCCAAAGCAATTTCAATAAACTTTGGATGGAAAATGCCATCCACATCCAGAGAGAATTATGGAGACTGAATGGATAAATGCATACTATTTTCATCTTTTATTTTTCTTCTGACTTTTCTTGGTTTTCCAAGAAAACCTTTTGTTCTGATTTTTTTCTCTCCCAACCCAATTCATACAGAAATAATAAAAAAGAATATGTGTATAGCCTAAATAAATAAACTTTTAAAAAAGAAAAAAATGAATTTGTATAAGCAAAAGAATACAGTCATGTAATTATGAATTATATATAGCTGAAAGGTAAAAAAAAGTAACAAAGCTGGAAATATATAGATCTAAATCCTAATTGAACAGATCCATAAACTGAATCTCAGAAAAGTCATATGGCTTACTCAAAGTCATGTAGCTAATAAATGCAGAGGAAAGATTAGGACTAAGGCCTCCTGATTCTGGTGCAGTGTTTTTTCCCTCTGTATTTGGCAATATGTCATGGGTGGCTCCAGTGTTGCTTACAGATAACCTCTATGCAGTAATTCCCTAAAAGCTCAATTCCTCTGCCAGGGAAGGATGAAGGGATGAGTGGAGTGTGCCTAGCTTTGAATCTGTCAGTACAGGAAGAATCAACCCAATGTAACTTTAAAAGAGATAAGCCAAGAAAAGAGAACAACTCAAAATTAATTGGAAGGACAGTGTCCTCTCCAACAGGGATTGATCTTTGCCTTTTCAGACATTGTGCTGCCAAAGCAGAATGAGAATAACAACATGAAGAGAGATCACAAGGTTTATCCCCCTTGGCTCTGTGGGAAAAACAAAACAAAACAAAATGAAATGGAGCAACGTAAGATGGTTGCTTTCATGTTATTGCTTACATTAACCTTGGTGCTTTGGATTGGAAAAAAAAAAGAATTCAAAGCTGTTTCCCTAAAGATCCACTTTCTTAAAAATTAGTTTCATGCTCTAATTATACTACTAATCCATCATTTTATGATGTTCAGCAGTACCCTTTCTCTGTCTGGCCTCAGTTTTCTCATCTGTAAAAGGAAGGTGTTGAAGTAGAAGCAAAGAAGAGCTCTCATTTACTATTTAGCCCTTAACAATTATAAAACACTTTCTCCTGGAAGTATAATGTAAGGAAAAGATTTAGGAGTTGTAGGTTTGGGGCTTGAACTCCATGTACGTACAACCCATATGACCTTGCCAAATCACTTTTTCTATGGATTTCTGTTTCTGTATTTGCAAAGTGAACAAGGATGATCCTTCAGCATCCTTTCTGGTGCTAATGTTCTCTGAGTTCATGATTCATTTGCATCTCATGATAGATCTACAAGGTAAATAATGTAGGGGAGGTATTATTGGCCCCATTTTTGTGTGAAGCAAGTGAATTTCTGAGTTTTATAATTTGATCAATATCAAATATTGATAGCTAATAAATGATGTACTTAGATTCATATTTTTCTGCTTCAAGTCCATACTTCTAGTCCATAAAGGACTTCCCAGTGTGCATCATAATACCTCTTTTAGCTTTAATAGTCTTTGAGACTGTCCAATAGTAGGTTTGAGTTCAAATTTCTATGTTCCCTCTTGTAGTACTGTTTCAACTCTGAGGCAAGTACTTTGCCCCCTCTGAGATGGTTCACATAATTCACTTGAATATTATTTTTTAGGAATCTCTCGCATAAAATTCAAGGTTTTTTATTAGCTTCCCTCTGGGGATATCTGATGGAAAACATTAAATTAAATAAGCAGATTTTTTACATAGTTCTCTTCTTTTTTATGTAAAAACTATTTTGGGCACCAACTATATGGTCATACTGTTCTCTAAAAACTAAGTACTTGCTCTGTTTTGTGTAATTAGAGAGGGGTGGGTGGATTGGGAAGGTGATACTGAGAAACATAAAATGCCTCTATAGCATCCACATCTTGTTTTGCAAATAAGATTTTCTATATCTTGCCACTAGACCCAGGGGAAACTGAGGCAGGTGACAATGCACAGCTCTCCCTCTCTTAAATCCAGTTCACTTGCATATCCTTGTATCACCTCCATGATGTCATGGTCCTCTTTAAGAAGGAAGGACAAACAACAACTACTCTTTGAAAGAAGACAAAATATTCTTCTGGATCCACATGTTTGGCCTTGACATTTTGCTCCTCAGAAGACACTCACTAATGCCTTATGCCTATGAGATAGACTATAAACCCATCCTTCTTGTTTTCTAAAAGATCTTCCTTGTGTCTGTCTCTATGTTTCCTTTTGAACCATGTTTTATGCAAGTTCTTTTCACAAACTACCTATATCCTGCTGGCTACTTCCCAATTTCTTCCTGTTATCAGCTGGCTCCCTTCATTCACAACCTTTACCCAGATTGCCATTACTCTTAATCTCTGCTTATCAAAATCCAGCTCAGGGGCCACCTCCTCCATGAAGCCTTTGGTGGTCCCTTAATTCCTCTTTCTTTAATTCTTCTTTCAGATTTTCTTGAAGTACTTTGTTTGGATCTCCTTTTTGATCACTGTAGTTAACCTTTATCTTCAGTATTTATGGATGTGCCATAACCCTGCTCCCCAATTCCACGTTTCTTTATAAGTCTATTGAAGACAGGGAATATAATTTTTCATGTTTATATCCTCTCTAGAATAGAGTATTGCTTAATTACATTTAGTAATTGCTTTAGTCAATTTGGTAGTCAAATCAATCTTATCATCACAAATATAGAGTACACGTGGGGGGGGAGTAGGATTATTGGAAAGTCCTTCTCCATTTTCCCTGATCTGTGGGGATAATACCATCTCTTTCTGTACCTGCTGTTGAGAAAGAATAAAGATCAACATTGAAATAAGAATTATGCTTGTTTACATGTGGACTTTAAATGTGGCAATAAAGGGAAAGAATCTGAAACTCGGAGTTTTAAAAACAAACGTTCTCTGTTTTTACATGTAACTGGGGAAAATAATATACTAAACATTTTTTTAAGTAGCAATGGCTTAGTCATAGTTTATTTAACTGTAGTTAATATGAAACATCTTCCTCTTTTGACTGTCACTAAGTAGCAAATAGCTAGGAACAATTTGGCTCAAAATGAAACAACCTAATTCAAATAAAATAGTCCTTGTTAGAAATGACTTTAACGTAACATAAAATGTCAGGTGAATTTATTGGATAATGTTTTGTTTTCTTGCCTTCTCACTCTGGTTTTTCCTCTACGAGCATGGCGGAGCATGACAGAGAAGAGTTAGAGCACACTGGCATCAATGCCATGCTGCATCCTTTAGCAGGGATGTTGCCTCTGAAAGAAGATGCTGGGAATTAACGACAAACATATGTAGAGCAGTGTGGGCATGCAAGCAACTGTATGAACTTGGCGAGTCTCAGGAGTGTGGCCAGATCTGGTAGTTGTTTAAGGAGCAGGGATGATACTGGTCTTAGCAACATCTCTCCTGTCTTTCCCCTTCTCTCCATTCTCATTGGTTCCATTTTAGTCCAAGTCCTCATGATCATCCCATTTATTGAAATCTCTCCTATCTACTTCCTCTTCATTCATATATCAATATAATCTTCATAACATGTTTTTTCTGAGTACTTCATGCCTTGGCTAAAACAACTTGAACTATCTCCCTACTGCTTTACAGAATAAAATACTGACTCTCGATTCTGGCATTTTGATTCTTCCTTTGTCTAGACAATCCTTTCCAAGTATCTTTCTATCCTCACATTTGTTTTTCTCTTGGTTCCAGTCAAACTGAATTGTCTTCCATTTTCTGATGCTCTCTCCTCTTTATGCCTTTTTAAAAAAATATTGGTCACTCCCTTCCCAAACCTTGGAATGGTTTTCCCAACCTTTTTTCCCCAGAGGCAATTGAGGTTAAGTGACTTGCCCAGGGTCACACAGCTAGGGAATGTTAAGTGTCTGAGACCAGATTTGAACTCAGGTCCTCCTGACTTCAGGGCTGGTGCTCTATCCACTGTGCCACCTAGCTGCCCCCAACCTTTTTAACTGATTTAAATTATCTTTCTTATTCATGGTTCACTTTAGTTCTTGCTTTGTTTAGGACATCATCCCTGTTCCTCCTATTTTAGCCATACCAGATAGAAGGGACTAATAAGATGCAGTAGAGAAGTATTAACTTTGGAAGAGGAAGCTGTGGGTTCAAATTCTACCTAGATTTTGCATATTTTTTGTGATATTGAGCAAGTCACTTAATTCCTTGGCCTTTGGTTCCTCCGCTGGACTAAATGTCTACTAAGATTCCTTTGAGCTCTAAATTAATGAAAATGCTTAAATCTCCTAAATTTCTCTGTCATCTGTTCAGATTACCATCAACTTTTAAATTTGAATCATTTTTTTCTGTAAGAATTTCCCTAACTTCAGGTATTGTGTAGTTTGAATTAAAAGCAGGATGTAATGAAAAAAATTACTGACTGTAGACTAAAATGACTGAGTTCCTATTTTAGTTTTGAACTTATTACATGTGTGTGAGCAAATCTCTTTTCCCCCCTAAACTTCAGTTCTTCACCTGTAAAATGGAATAAACTAGATTATGTATAAGCCTTCTTTTAGTGCTATAGTCCATGACCTGGAACAAAGATTATATCCTTTTTATCTTTGTAGCCTTATTGCTAAGCACATAGGAAACACTTAATCAGTCCTGTTAAATTCACAGATTAAAATTCCCAAATTAAACAATATAAAAGTCTGGTTAAATGCAGAGAAAACTCAAGGAAAACCATGCCAAGTGGGGATAAGGCAAAGGAAAAAAATGTCAAATATAACCTGGGTCAGAATCATGATAAACTAGATCCTAGATAACATATTGTTGGAAATGGAAGAAGTTTTTGAGGTTGGTTCCTCCAATCCTCTCATTGTACAAGAAAGAAAAATGAGTCACAAAGGGAGGGAAAGTGATTTACCCAGGGTTATGTTCTGAGTCACTGGCAGAGTTAGGAATTCAAATTAAGGTTTTCTAATTCTCTTACCTATTTCTCTTTGAACCACATCATACTGCCTAACAATGTTTGACAGATAAATAATTAATGAATGCTTGTTGATCTGGCATGGACAGCAACAGAGGGATGGTCACTGTAGAGGCCAAGCACCTAGGGCTTGGATCAGGCCAAAGGAGTTTGGGATAGAATGGCAGTCTTGTGACACTGAAATCTTAAATAACCTGCAGGCCTAGTCCTGGTACCAGGAGACAGTCAGACTCAAATTTAATACCAAATTGCCCTTTTCAAAGCATTCCAAAGCATAAACTTGGGATAATAAATCCTTTAAAAATAATAAAAAAAAAAAGGTTTGGATGCTAAAAATAGAAGAAAGCCACAATCTCTGCTTCTCACTGAATTTCTTTCTGATGTATTTCTCCTGTGGAGGAAGAAAGCATTGCCTGGCAATGAGAGCCAAAAAGTCTCCTAGCAACCCCTGGCTGTCTCTGCCTTCCCTGGGTGGAGCTCTTACATGTTGACATAAATACCATAAATGTTGTTTGGTCTACTTGGAGGATAGTTATTTTTAAATGAACTTTCTCTTCCCATTGGGAAGATGCCCTCTCCTGTCTCCTCCTTAATGGAACTTTACAGAAACCCTTTGTTCTAACCTATAAAAAAATAATTCTAAGAGAGAGGGCACAAAGCGGGAAAGATTTTGAGCCAGGGGAAGTAAAGCTATTGTCTCTTTTTTTTTTCTCTCCAAGCTTTTGGGTCTATCATTAGAAGGAGCAATGAATTATACAATTCAGAAAATCCAAGTTCTTCCTACAGAACCTGAATAGGTCATGTATCTCCTCTGGTCCTCAATTTTCTCATGTTAAAGCCAGAGGGATCTGGACAAGGCCAACCACTGAATACAGCAAATTGTCTATGGTTCACAAAGCTTTTGTTGCTCGAGGCCCTTTCTTTGTAAAAATCTATAAAGTTTAAAACAAAACAACAAAATTGGTCTTTCATCCTTCTTTACTGAGCATCCTTTTCCTCCCATGTCCTACTTTCTTCCCATCTCTGTACCAAGTCCCAATCCTGATTTCCTAAGTCATCTTCCTGAGGAGATGGTGAAAGGATACAAGTAGAGAATTTAGCTATTTTAATAGTCCATAATGTATGTAAGCTGGAAAATGGGAGGACAGCTCAAAACTGCTTCTTTCCCCTACTTCTAATGTTCTCCTATTGTAATGGGTCTTCCAAGTTTGAAATTCTATGTTCCATGGTGCAGTATACACTTTGCTTCTCTTGAAATTTGGAAGACACAGATTCAAATCCTGTCTACTCACTGTGCAGCCCTTACTTTAGAATCTGTGTGCACAAAGGTTAAGTTGAAATTCAAATAAAATATTGTACATAAAATATTGTGCACATTTTAATGTGCTGCTTCAATGATTTTTTTCCCCAAGGTTTCTTCCATTTCTATGATGTTCCATGTTAGGAAGTTTAATTTTCTGACACTTTGTGGCTGACATGTGTATATTGAATTGATTGAATTCTGTTTGGTTTGGTTCAAGTTGACAAAATTATGGATTATATGCTATATGCAAAATACTATACTTTGTGCTGAAGATACAATTACAAAAAGAAAATAGTCTCTGCCCTCAAAACATCTGTATTCTACCGTGAAAATAGGACATGTGTTAAGGTAAGTCAATGCAAAGTGATTTGTGGAGGAAGGCAGCTTCAGTAACTGGGAGAATGGGTGGTACTAAAAGGGCCCTAGTAATGGAGCTGGGTGTGGAAGGAGTTAGACCTACTCTTCCTGCTCTGACATTTCATATAATACCCTGTAGCTCTAATTATGCTATTCTAAGTTTACACTAGGGAAGTTGTTGAAATTTAAGGCAATCATCTTGAAAATTCAGCCTAAATAGCCCATTTTTTGGCTCTAATTTCTCAAGCATTTTAGGGAGAATTCGAAATCAGTGATCCAGATGAATAGCCCTCATTCTTCATTTCACTTAGTCAAAAATAATGGGTCTTCCAGACAGTTCTGGTTACTCTGGGTTAAAAGAGACTGTCCACAGACAGGGTTTTTTAATAGGTTTTTCTTTCATTGGGGACAACCTATAATATTGCAACTATGGTTAATTTGTTTTACTACTATTGGCTTGAATTGCTTAATGGGAGAAAAGGATAGGAAGAGGTTCCTGGCATTTAGGATTTTCTTAGAGACTACATTTGTTGTGGCTTCATCTATATTCCCAGAATGGGGGATAATAACTATTGGTAGAGAGAAAGAAAAAGACAAATTGAGAAAAAGAAGGAAAGAAAAAGAAAGGAGAAGGGAAGAAGGAACATAGGAGAGAGGAAGGGAGGGAGAAGAAAGGAAGGAAGGAAAGAAAGAAGGAAAAAAGGAAGGAAAGAAAAAACAAAATAAGAAAGAAGGAAGGAAGGATGGAAAAAAGGAAAGAAGGAAGGAAAGAAAAGGAAAGGAGAGAATGGAGGGAAGGAAAGAAAGAATGGAGGTAGGGAAGGAAAAGAAAGAGGAGAGTGAGAGAACAAAAGAGAGAAATGAGAAAGAAAAAAAGGAAAAGGATGACCAGAATGGTACAATTTAAGCCAGTCTGAATGATTCTTCATTTGAAAGAAAGAAAAAAAAGCAAGGAAAGAAAGAAAAAATCTGTCTCCTTAAAAACAAACACCGGGATTCCTACTCTGAAGGGAACAGTCTTGTTTTTCTCTAGCTGGGTAAAAGTCCAGTCTTTGCCTCAGGACTTAAATAAAACTTTTAGTTTTTTGTTGATTTTATAAGGTAGAAGGGAAGATTGTCTACAAGCATTGGTGTTAGGTTGCCTCTGTATATGCATAATTCTGAAGATTTATTTTATTCTATTAAGTGTATAAAGAGCCTTTCAGATTGGCTTCAAATGTGGCATTCCATCCATCCTAGAGAGTAATCTTAGCTTCTTTGTAGGTTTCTGAATGCTTAGACTTTAGGGCAACTTTGATGGATTTGGGTTGGTATTTTGATTTCTTGAATGCTTTCAAGCACAATTTCATCCCTTGTTCTCTGTTGCAGCCTGAGGCTATCTCCCAGTTGGAAGTGATTATATGAGGAATTATGTTTTCCAGAGTGGAGTCTATCAATGGTTAGACAGTACCAAATAACAGACAGATGAATATTGGGTGAGAAAGAGTGTCATCCCTCTGACAAAGCACATCAGTTCTCAGTACCTGAGGTGAGATTGGTCAGAGTTGATGGTTGAGAGTAGAGCTGGGATTAGACAAAAACAGTTTCCCTGAGTGAAATCACAAAGGGGCTTCATGAGTCACACTTTTTATATAATTTTTGACTGATGCACATATTTTTTCATATAATAAAATTCAAATTTCCTTGGTACAAAAGAATTGATTTGAAGTTCACTCAGATCCTGTGTGTCTTAGTAATAGCTCAGAATCTACAAGTGAATGATATTTTTAAAAATTCAAATTTTGTAGAGTTAAGGTGGGGACTTTCCTGTTTTCAAAAGACTCATAAGCACCATGCCTCTGCTCTATTAGAGAATAATGATTGTGTAATGGAAAGAACCTTAGGATCCAACCTCTCACATAAAGGGAAGAACCTTAGGATCCAATCTTTTGGGATAATGGGAAGAACCTTATGATCCAACCTCTTCATTTGACAGATAGAAAACTGAAGTTGAGAGAATGTGACTGGCCCTGGATCACAGAGCTAGAGAATGTCTGAGGAAAGAATTGAACTGTGGTTTTCCTGGCTCCAAGCCTAGCTTCGGGCTATCTCTTGGATCAACAAGTACTTACTTACTGGCTTTGTGATTTGGGGCAACTTCTTAACTTCTCTCAGCTCTGGTTTCCTTATTTTTGAAACACAGATGGTAATGCTGATACTACTTTTCTATAATTAGTAGCTTCCATTTATATAGTGCTTAAAAATCACTTTTATCATTCCATTGTCACAAATTGAAGAGTCATTTTCTGAAAAGTAATAGAATCTTTAAGGGCAACTAGGTGGCACAGGTGATAGAGCACTAGAAATCAGGGAGACTCATCTTCCTGAGTTCAAATCCAGCCTCAGATGCTAGCAATGTGGCTCTAGGAAAGTTCCTTAATCCTATTTACCTCAGTTTCATCCTCTGTAAAATAAGTTGTAGAGGGAAATGGCAGACCACTTTAGCATCTTTGCCAGGAAAACCCCAAGTGGGGTCATGAAGAGTTGTACACAATTCAAATGTTTGGATAACAACAACAGAACCTCTAAACAGGAAATGAAATTAGTGATCAGGTTCAAACCATTAATTTTTCAGATGAGAAGACTGAGGCCAGGATTGAGGAAATAATTTGGCCAAGATTGCATAGCTAATTCACAGTAGAATTACCAACAGATTCTTTTTTCTTCCTGCCTCTGAATTATGCAGCCTTTTCCATTATTTCTGTGCTGGATCATTCTGTTGTCACTCTACTTACCACCCCCTCCATGTCACAGCTCAGGTTATATTACTTAGAGCTCAGAAGGAGATGTTACTCCAGAAGAGAAGATTTAGCAAAGGACACTGGGGTTATTGCTTGAGGCAATAAAATCTGTTCTATTTCTTAAATCATATCTTTTGGGAAAGGAACAAAGTGAGGACATCTGGATGGACGTTAGTCTAGCTCTCAGTAGTTAACTGACTTGCATGGGAAGATAGATTTAGCATTTTCCTCCTAGCAGAGCTCCACAGAAATGAAGATAATTCTATTTCTTTTGTAAAATTTCATGGGTATCTCAACATATTCATATTTTAGAATTACATATGTGTTGGCCAGAATGGAACAAAGAGAATTGATCTTTATTTCTATGATTTCATGGTCCAGTGCATCATTGATCTCACTTGTTCAGATATACCACAACTAGCACAAAACACCTCTCACTGGCTGCTCATCCTTTGTAATTCTTTTTTCATATTTTCTATAAATAAACCATAGATTCTATGATCCTCCAATGTACTGGCAGCCTTCTTCTGGTTATTTTAATAATTCATGGACACCAGAGTGTTACCTGAGCTGTCTGTTAGCTTTTACTCTACTTATATAACTGCTCCATCTCTTTTCCCCTTTCCACATAATTTATAGATTCACAAATTTAGCGCTAAAAAAACTAAGAAGTTATTTCAAGCCCCTCTTTTTACAAATAAACTGAGCTTTAGACAAGTAATCTTACAGCATGCAGAAAGTGAATATCATAGCTGGTTTTGAAACACAGGCCCTATAGTGCTAGAGAGTTAGAGTTTTCACAATACCATATCCCTTTATTATATCTTTTTTTAGCTATTCATGGATGCATATTTTTAAAATAAAGCCTGTACCCCACTTCACCTCTACTATAAATGCCCTTACACTAACCAATAGTTTTGGTTCTACTAAGATCATGGTATACCATGACTTGCTACCACATTGAATTTCCATATAAGCAACAGTGTAGAAAAGATGAACCTTTGAATCTGGAAACAGCTTTGGATAGTTCAGAGTTCTGCATCTTTACCCAAAGAAGATTCAGTCCCCTCTCCTCAATCTATTCTCAGAATCACAGAATTTCAAGATAAAAAGGAATGTCCATGACTACGAACAAAAATCTATTCTCAAGAATATCTAATAGATGGTCACTGAGCCTTCTTTGAAGATATCTGGAGAGGAAAAATGTGCTGATAACAGAGGCATCCTCTTCAACTTGGGGACAGATCTAGCAATTAGGAAGTTCTTCCTTTTATCCAGCTTAAATTTACTTCTGTAAATTCTATCCACTGAAGAATGATTTCTTTGCCATGCAATAGTCCTTCAAATAGTTACTAGTAGATAACATGCCTCTGCTACATCTAGTCTTTTACCTGTTCTTCTAAATGATAAGATTGTTAAAGCTATCACAATCTGGCTAGCTTGCTCTTAACATTTTCCCTTCAGTTTACCAGGAACCTTCCTAAAATATGGTATCCAGAACTGAGTACATGCTCAAGATATGGTCTGACTAAGACAGAATGTTCTGGGGATTATCACCCAATAGTCTGATATATTATACATTGCATAAGTCTTTGTGTCCACTATATTATACTGTCCAAAAATCTCCATCAGATTATTTGCAGATTAACTACCGTTTAGCCACATTCATATCTTATATTTGTGCATTATTTTTTTAGAAAGCTATAATCTCATTATATTCAGCCCAACATTCTAGCTAAATCTTGCCTCTGACACTTATTACCTCTATGACCATGAGAATATTACCTATCCTCTCTGGACTTCAAATTTTCTCTTCTATACACAGAGAAGGTTTAGCTAGATGCCTTTTGACATCTCTATAGGCTCTAGATCTATGAACCTATAATCCAACTTGTTAGCTATTCCTTCTAGACTTGTGTGATCTGAATATTTGCTACAGATTCCATCCATGCCTTCATACAAGTTGTTGATAGAAATGTTAAAAGGCACTAAGCTGAACAAAGATCTCTTGAGACCAAATATAAAACTTATTAATTCAAAATAGGAAGGAACTATCAAAGTCAAGTAGTCCAGCTTCCTTGTTTTTAATAATATATCATTTTTCCCATTTACATGTTGAAATTTTTAGCATTTTTTACAAGATTTTTAGTTTAAAATTTTTTCCTTTTCTTCTTCTCTTCCTAAAAAGGCAAGCAATTTGATATAGATTATGCATGTGTTATCATGCAGAATATATTTCCATATTACTTATCGTTGTGAAAGAAGAGACAGATCAAAAGAAAAAAACATGAAAGGGAATAAAGGAATTGAAAAAGTATGCTTGATCTATAGTCAGAGTTCATCAGTTCTTTAAATGGATGTGGATAGTATTTTCCTTTGTGAGTTCTTTGTACTTGTCTTGGATCATTGTGTGATCATTCATAGTTGATCATCACACAATGCTAATACTGTTCTGCTGGTTCTGCTCTTTTCATTCTGTATCCGTTCATATAAGTCTTTCCTGGGTTTTGTGAAATCTGCATGTTTATCATTTCTTATTGAAAATAGTATTTCATTACATTCATTTACCATAGCTTGTTTAGCAGTCTCCAATTGATAGGCATACGTTAGTTTTCAATATTTGACCACCCCAAAAAGGGCTGTTATAAACGTTTTTACACATTTAGATCCTTTCCCCCTTTTGGTGATCTCTTTGGAAAATGGATCTAGTAGAGGTATTGCTGGATCAAAGGTATGCACCATTTTGTTCCCCTTTGGGCAAAGTTCCAAATTTCTTCTTAAAATGATTGGATCAGTTCACAGCTCCACTGACTATAATTAGTGTACCAATTTTCTCACATTCCAATATTTATCATTTCCTTTTTTTGTCATATTAGCTAATCTGATAGGTGTGACAGTATCAGAGTTGTTTGAATTTGCATTTCTAGAATCAAATGTGATTAGAGCACTTCTTCATATGTCCATATATAGCTTTGATTTCTTCAACTAAAAACTACCTATTCATAGCCTTTGATCATTTATCAATTATGAAATAGCTTATATTCTTTAAATACAGTTCTCCATTTATTTGAGAAATGAAGTTTTTTTTCAAAATCTTGTAAAGATTGTTTTCTAAATTTTTTGCTTTCCTTCTAATCTTGGTTGAATTGTTGGTTTTTGTTTTGTTTTTCTTTTTTTTTAATTTAATATGATCAAAATCATCTATTTCATATTTTAATGCTCTCTATATCTTGTTTATCCATAGAGCAATAACTCATTTAACGTCTTTTCTAAGAATTTGTATGATATACTATTTGGTGCTTATAAGCTTAGTAATGATACTGTGTCATCATCTATGGTATCTTTTACCCAGATGTAGTTCCCTTTGTTGTCTCTTAATTGGATCTATTTTTGCTTTTGCTTTGCCTAAGACTAGGTGAGTAGTTGGTGGGATTGGGAGCAGGGAAACTAGTCCTAGTAGAGGCAATAGGGGTCTGGCAGTTTACCGGTGCCAGAGTCTTAATGATGGTGTCTGGCATGTATTTCTGTTCTGGAGTTATATTGAAGAATGATGCTCTTTGGCCCCTGGAAAGACCCTATTTGCCTAAGGCTATGCTGAAGCACACAGCAGTTTTTGAAGCTAGAGTCTGCCTGTTCCCCTGGCTATGCTAAGGCATATGTGTGAGTATAAGGATGGACATCCTGCTGGTGGTGTTTACCTACTGCATCACACTGAGTCTGATGATCTCTCACTGGTTTGTTGAGGTGGGGTTTGCTGCTGACTTATTGGGACATCTTCTGTCCTGGAATGCATTTCCTTTTTTGCCTGAGTCAGACAGACTTTTCTCAGTGATCTTTCAAGGCCTGGGGGCTAAAAGATCATTTCACTCTCATCTTTTTGCTAGTTCTCATGTTCTAGGATTTGTTCCAGATGCTATTTATGGTTGTTTGGAGGTGAATATGGGAGTTTTATGGTGATTTAAGCAATAAATCACTATGACTTGAAAGTCTTTTACCCTCTAAGCTCTATATTTTTATGGATGACAAAATCAAGGGTCAAGGAAATTAAGTATCTTTTCAAAAAATACACAGTATCTAGTCATTTGATCCTGAGCCTGAGTTGATTCTGATTCAACAAACATTTATTAAGTAGCTCTTATTTATAAAGGCACCAAAATATTAGGTATCAATAATATGAGAATAAGAAAAAAAAACATCTCTGACTACCACCAAATTACTACAAATCTTACTACCAAATTAATACTCCTAAATTACAGATCTTTCCAAATCATTCCCTAACTCAAAAATCATCACTGCTTTCCAATTTTCTGTACATAAAAAATTCAAAATATTCCCATGATATTCAAAACTCTCTATAATATTACTTCTGTCTATCCCTTCTGTCTTATTTCATATTATACCTGTTTACACACTCTGATACCTTTGTGGATCTACCTCTGAATCTTCGTTTTGGCATTCCCACATGTTTGCAGAGCTTTTGCTTTTGAACATCTCCAGCTTCCTTTAAAATAACTAAAATTAATGGTCTTTCCTGTTGCCTGCTCCAGCCTTAGTTGTATGTAGATTTTCTGTTTTGATTATCCTTTGATTTGTTATGGGTAGAGACTTCCATTTCCATTTCCACATCCTCAGGTCCAAGCACAGTGCCTTGAACATAGTAGGTATTTAGTAAAAGATTATTAAATTTAATTAATTAAATAATGAGGAAATTTCAGAAAGCAATTAGAAGATTATTAGATGAAAATGAGCAAGTTATTTCTAGTTGTTCTACATGACTGCTGAGAGAACTCCAGCCCTGACATTTTATGCTGTAAATTGCCTTCCAGTTCCAGTATTCTATGTTCTAAGACCTCTTCAAACTCTGACAGTCTATTGTTTTCAGATTTCTTGCAGATCCAGTATTCTGTATTCTAACAGCCCTAACTTTCTATGAATTTCTATTAATTTGAGACTCAGAACTTTTACCTCATACTCAGTATAGGTTACTTTTAACATTGTTCCTTACTGTAATAACTCTGGCAGAAGCAATATCAAACTCCTGACCTTGTCCAAAGCATCATATTATCAGTTTATTCCCTACCATCTCTTATTTCCCCATCTCTTCTCCCATTCTTCACAAATGGGAACCAGAGGCTTGCTCAGAGGTGTAGCCTAGACTTTCTTCCTTCACAGTGGCATGTCTGTGTTGGGTCACTAGCAAAAAGACAAAATCCTGTGAACATAGCCAGGGATAGAAGGGGCAAAGCTTCTGCCTCAGTTTCTCTCAGTTTGCTTACTCTTTCCTCAAGCTCTCTTCCTGATTGAAAGAATGAACAGCTCTCTAGAACAAGGAAGTTTTACCAAGGCTCCTATCAATTCTCTACTCTTTCCTATATATCATGAATTTGCCTGCTTATGAAGTTATCCACCTCTCTAGTCATTAAATAATGCCTTTGGCTCTTATAAAGGTCTTCCTGTACATATATGAATTCAGGTAACTTCCATTTTGAAATCCACTAGTGATAAATTCCTACTTAATTTTTATTTTTAGGGGGGTTGTTATTGTTTTTTTTTAATCCAGTAGCTGAAGATTTGAAGAAGTCTTCTACTTTGAATCATTTCTATGATTCACCTTCCTCTAGAATAATGCTTTTGTCATTAATTTACATTCCTCCGGAGAGGTGCCTAAGTTTCTTATGGATTTGATTAGTTATTTAGACACTAAGTAAAAAACAAAGCAACTATGAATCAGTTCCTCAATTCCTCATACAATAGTTATGGACAAAATTCAAGACTTAGCATTAAAACCTATAACATAAAAAACAGTTCTGCCTCTGTTCCTTAGAAGCTCTTTAAGAGTAAGTAGGTAAATTACTTCTTTTGCTCAATCTCAGTTTCCTCATTTGTAAAATGAAGGAATTGTACTAAGTAATCTCTAAGGCACCTACCTTCTAGCTCTAATTATCTATGTATGCTCAAGTCCCTTCCAACTTTGTCTTTTGTTTTACATTCTAATGTCGCTTCTGGTTCCATTATTCTGTGTTCTTTGTTCAAAGGGCCCTTCTAGCTCTGAGATTTGTTGTTCTGTGATTATATGAATCAATCAAACTACAAGAGAAGCGGGGGAACTTGAAGAAAAGTTAGTCACTTGCAAGTTTGCTTGAGGCCCAAAGTAAATATTCTTTCCTAAATCATCAAATGTAATAATTCAGGAATGTCTTTATCCCTCACTCTGATTTATTCAGCTTTTAAAGACAATTTAAAGTGATACGTTGCCAGTCTTGAGACATAGTTTTGTTCTTCAGTCTCTGATGGGGAAAATACAAGTGACATTTCAAAGGAAGGTGGGGTAAATCACACACAATTGTCTGCTAAGGAAGACTGTACAAAGGAAATCCAGAGCAAACTAGAAAAGTGTCTGACTCTAAATGCTAATTGGTTTGGTCTGAGGTGTTATTGATAGAGCCCATAAGAAAAAGGAAGAAAATTCATTATTTTTGATTCAGATGACTATAGAGAGAGGGGAGTTGTATATAATGAATAGAAATGTGCCTTTCCATGCATTAAGGATGGATTTATCACATCATAAAACAGGCTCAGAGGGGCACAATGAGTAATGGTCAGCCAAATATTTTCCTTTTCATCATAGTTGAAGCTTCTTCATAACCTCTTGTTAATGATATCATTCAGAATTCCTTCTGTTTTTTGTACATCCTACAACTCAAAACTTCAGGAGTGATTTTATTAGGTATTCAAAAAGCATGTTTTAAGTTCCTGCTGTGTGCAGTAGCACATTGTATTAGCTACTGTGGGAATATAGAAAGCTCAAATAATAAATATTTTCTTATCCTCATAATAGGGTCCTGGGATCATAGACCTTGAGTCTGACAAAACTTGAAATATCATCTAGTCCAGATGAATGTCAGTTTTTACAGATGAGGAAACTGAGATCCAGAAGTAAAGTTACCTCAAAGTTGCCCACTTTGTTCATTCCTGGAAGCAAGGTTCCCCAACTCCAGATTTGGGATCTTTACTTTTTAAACATTTTCTTTATTTCAGTATTTAGTTCATGTATCATTATAGTTTCCCAATTACACCCACCAATGCCTCTTGCCATTGAACTCTCCCCTGTAACAGAGGAAGGAACCAAACAAAACAGTCTTTCACAGTAACTACATCTGATAGTTCATGCATCATTCTGCATCTGTAATGCCTTGTTTTTATACTGAGAGAAAAAAAGTATATTTAACACTGATCCTCCAAAAAGATGGCTAATTATTGCATTAAACCTCAGTTCCAAGCTTTTCTACTGATTTTTTTCATTTCTACTATTATGTATATTATTCTCTAAATTCTAATCTCTTCACTCTGGGTCAGTTCATATATCTTCCCAGGCTTCTCTGAATTCTCCATAGTTACAGTACAAATCCCTATACAATTCTTATGACACAGTAACATTGCATTAATTTCATAATATATTTATCTATTCCCTAATTAATGGAAGCTCATTTTGTTTTTGTTTTTGTACTACTAAAAATGTTTCACTGTTCTTTCTTCCATAACCTGTTGCTTCCTGAACATCTTCCTGTATGATTCCTCGAGATAAGACATTTTTTTACCTCATTGGGGTCACAACAAATAGGGGGATAAGGCATATATACAGGTAAATGTAATGTAAAATAACACATGACTGGTATATTAGAAAAGTATAAAGTTCACTGTGTGCTCTGGTAGAGGAAATCATTTCTGATAAAGTAGATTAGGGAAGAATTCATGTGAAAGATGAGGTGGAACATGAATGCTACCTTCTTGATGCACAACCCTTCTGGCTACCATTGCCATTTATAGAGGCAGAGGCCATCTTGGGCTTTGACTGAAATCCTGGTCCTTTATTAGGATTGTGGTATAGAGGAATAGGGATAGTGGAGTGAAGCAGTTATATGTTGCCTGGTATATTCTTCTTTACTATATCACCTTTTTTTAACCATCATTATCTTCTACCTTCCAATCTGCTCCTTCAGTTAACTAATCAATGTCCAATGGCTAACAAATATCTTCAGCTACCCCCATTGCTGTGGTCAGCACTGCTATTTACTTACAGTTTACTGCTGTTTACTATATAATCTGCTCTCTCTCCATGAAATTTCTTATAGGACTACCTTAGTCTTACTCTTCCCTATGTCTGATCCTCCTCTGCCATCCCTTCACACTGTGCCCCTTTCCATCATGATTAACTTTGAATCTCACTCTCAACCAAAATGGTTCTGCCTTGATTTCCAACTCTGTGATTCTTACTACTTGTGTTAACTTGAACAAATCAATCTCCTTGGGTCTCAGTATATTCCTTTTAAAAATCAGGTAGTTGCACTAACTGACTTCTAATATTCCTTTTAGTTCCAGCTTTACATCCTAGAATTCTTGTAGGATTTTTCTTTTTGGTTACAATCTTTTATGCATTCTTGCATCTGCTGCCTAAACCAGTTCTTAAATCTCATTGGAATTTCAAGTTCTTCCTCTCCTAATTACTCTTCTAGTTTCCTACCTGATTCTGACTTCACTTTATTCCTTTAATAGAACTATACTCTGTCATATACCCTTGGCTCCCTTACAAATGTTTTCCCTTGCTTTTACGGATTGTCAGTTCTCTATTCTGCATTCCCTCTCTCCCCCCATAATCAATCTTCCCTATTCCTACTGGCATATAAGATTTACAAAGCATTTTACAAATGTCATCTAAACAGAACCTATTTGTCTTAATAAATCTATTAATCCAAACAATGGATTTTATTCCCATTTTGCAGATGAGGTAAATGATGGCTGATAAAAGCAGAATGAATTTGTCAGAATTATGCAGTTAATCAAACCCAAGTCTTCCTGATTCAAAGCTTAGAATTCCCTCCCCTACACCATCCATCCTGCTTTCAAGCTGCCAAGTACAATCATGGGATCATAAAATCTATAGATGAATAGCACCTTGGCAGCCAGCTAGTGTGACCTATATTTAAAAGGAACACTCATTATGATACCTTTGGACAGTAGTCATTGAATCTGTTTGAAGACCTCAATTGACACTGAGCTCTTGATATCCAAAATGGAATCATATTAGCTTAATTCAGCTGGGCTTTTACTTCCAGGCACTAATCCTTTGATTTTTATCTGATAGACTCTCTTTCATACTCCTTACAATGATGGTCCCAAAATTTCTCTCTTCTTGAGGTTTTAGTTCTTCTTTCATCCTATCTCCCAATAGACTAATTTGCCCTCAGCTTATTAAAAGTATACTAAAGCCATCCGTCATAAATTCTCTGGTCTCCTCTTCTCACCTAAAACCTTTTCAATAGATTTTTCTTGCCTTTTCTCCTTTTTCAACTTATTACTAGGTGGCATCAGGCAGGTCATTCAGGCTTTCTAGGCCTCAGTTTCCCAATCAGTAAAATGAAATAGGCTTCTGACTTGTATGACTTGGATATTCACCATCTGTGAATTCAGAGAAGTTACTTAAACTCCCTGGACCTCAACTTCCTCATATTTAAAATAACGGAGTTAACCCAGTTGACTTCCTCTGAGACTTCTTCCAGCTCTTTATCTGTCATGCCCTGATTAGGATTTCTGATGCCAAATCTAAGGCTATTTCTCATCTACCACACTGTCTGCTTATCCATGCAGAAGCAGCTCAATATATGTGACTTATTTCAATTTTTACATTACATAACCACCCAAATATTAATAGATACTAAGCAGAGCCAGTCATACCTTCATGCCTTCCTTTCTGCTGAGTGACAGGGGAAGAGGGATTAACAGCTGATCATAGTAGCCAGGAGCAATGTTGGAAGTCCAGAGCTAGGAGCTAGGATGTCAAAGCTGAGAGAAGAGAGGGAATTAAGAGAGATGTCAGAATTGTAGGCAGAATAAAGCAGAGAATCAGGTGGGAGGTTATCCAATAGTATAATATCTATAATGCTTGGGCAGACAAGGGAAGGCAAACAGGTTGTGCTGTGGCAGCATAAGGCATACTGATCATATTCCTTCTTACTTACCTGGGATGCTGGAAATAGGTAACCTGAAAGCACCTTATCATTTCAGTACCATCCCCTGAATAAAGGCTGTAGTACCAACAAAGAGATCTCCAACAAAGGATACATGCACACACACACACACACACACACACACACACAGAGGCACGTGTATGTGTGTATGAAAGACACAGAGAGAGAGATACAGATGGATAGATAGACAGGTAGATATGTGTGTACATATATATATATATAAAACATTGAAAAATAATAATGGAAAATAATTAGTTAAGGACCTCAGATTTTTTTTTGTGTGTGGATATTCTTCCCCATTGCAGATTGCTATACCTCTGAAATTTAAGTGATGATCTTTGAAAGGTTCTATAGCTGTTAAAAATCATCCCCCACAGGTCAACATGGTAACGAACCTCTCCACAAATAGTGAAGCTGACTATCAAAAGGCAGTAATAGTCCTTTGTCCTTTTTTGGGCCGATACACAAAGTTTTTTTTTTTT
>JAJPUD010003166.1:245819-267135 GCA_023553655.1 Myrmecobius fasciatus | reverse complement strand
GTTTGATAATTTAAATGAAATGCAGGAATATCTACAAAAATATAGATTGCCCAGGTTAACAGAAGAGGAATAAATTATTTAAATAGCCCCATATTAGAAAAAGAAATAGAACAAGCTATTAACCAACTCCCTAAGAAAAAATCTCCAGGGCCAGATGGATTTACATGTGAATTCTACCAAATATTCAAAGAACAATTAATTCCAATACTATACAAACTATTTGAGAAAATAGGGACAGAAAGTATACTACCAAATTCCTTCTCTGAGACCGATATGGTGCTGATAGCTAAACCAGGTAGGGTGAAAACAGAGAAAGAAAACTATAGACACATTTCCCTAATGAATATTGATGCAAAAATTTTAAATAAGATATTAGCAATGAGATTACAGAAAGTCATCCCCAGGATAGTACACTATGACCAAGTAGGATTTATACTAGGAATGCAGGGCTGGTTCAATATTAGGAAAACTATCAGCATAATTGATTATATTAATAAAAACCATATGATTATCTCAATAGATGCAGAAAAAGCATTTGATAAAATCCAACACCCATTCCTATTAAAAATACTAGAGAGAATAAATGGGCTTTTCCTTAAAATGATCAGTAGCATCTACTTAAAACCATCAGCAAGCATCATATGTAATGGAGACAAACTAGAAGCATTTCCAATAAGATCAGAAGTGAAACAAGGCTGCCCACTGTCACCATTACTATTTAATATTGTATTAGAAATGTTAGCTTTGACAATAAGAGAAGAAAAAGAGATAAAAGGAATTAGAGTAGGTAATGAAGAAACCAAATTATTACTCTTTGCAGATGACATGATGGTATACTTAGAGAACCCTAGAGACTCAACTAAAAAACTACTAGAAACAATTCACAACTTTAGTAAAGTTGCAGGATTCAAAATAAATCCACAAAAATCATCAGTATTTTTATATATTTCCAACAAAGTTCAGCAGCAAGAGATACAAAAAGAAATTCCATTCAAAATGACGGATTATAGTATAAAATATTTGGGAATCTATCTGCCAAGGAAAAGTCAGAAACTATACAACTAAACTACAAAACACTTTCCACACAAATAAAATCAGACCTAATCAATTGGAAAAACATTAAGTGCTCATCGGTAGGCAGAGTGAACATAATAAAAATGACAATTCTACCCAAACTAATCTACTTATTTAGTGCCTTACCAATCAAACTCCCAAGAAATTATTTTACAGATCTAGAAAAAATAGTAGCAAAGTTCATTTGGAAGAACAAAAGGTCAAGGATTTCAAGGGGATTAATGAAAAAAAGGCAGATGAAGGTGGCCTTGCTGTACCAGATCTGAAACTATATTATAAAACAGCGGTCATCAAAACCGTTTGGTACTGGTTAAGAAATAGAGCAGTCGATCAGTGGCACAGGATAGGTTATCAGGACAATCTAGGCAATAACCTTAACAATTTAGTGTTTGATAAACCCAAAGACCCCAGATTTTGGGATAAGTACTCACTATTCGGCAAAAAGTGCCTGGAAAATTGGAAACTAGTGTGGAAGAAATTAGGGCTTGAGCCATACCTAACACCACATGCCAAGATAAGATCTAAATGGGTTCATGATCTAGATATAAACAGTGATTTTGTAAACAAGTTAGAGGAATGTAATATAGTTTACCTCTCAGACCTGTGGAGATGGAATAAATTTATGTCCAAAGAAGATCTGGAACTCTTAATTGAACACCAGATAGATAATTTTGATTGTATTATGTTAAAAAGTTTCTGTACAAATAAAACTAATGCAGACAAGATTAGGAGGGAAGCATCAAATTGGGAAATCATCTTTACATTTAATGATTCTGATAAAGGCCTCATTTCTAAAATATATAGAGAATTATCTCATATTTATAAGAAAGGTAACTCAGTGGTTGGAGTACTGGGGCTAGAGTCAGGAAGACCTGAAATCACACCCAGTCTCAGATACTTACTGGCTAAATCACTTAAACTGTTTGCCTCAGTTTCCTCAACTGTCAAATAGCACTTGTAGGTGTTGTGAGGATAAAGTAATATTTGTAAAGCACTTAGCATATAGTAACACATAGTCCTGGCAAATAGGAGACTTATAGAAATATTTATTTTAATCCCTCCCCTTCTGCTCACCTGATTTGTTCTGGGCATGGTGGTTTGTGCATGTAACCCTCATTCTCTTGAGAAACTGGGGTTGGATCTCTTGTCACAGTATATTAAGTCAATTGGGTGTCCATACTAAGGCCTTAATCAATATTGTAAATTCTCAGAAATAGGAGATAATATTATCTAAGAAAGAATAGATCAGTACGTTTGGAAATGAAGCAGGTTAAAGATTCTGTGCCAATCAATGGTGTTTTGGATCCTGTGATCACTTCCAGCCTGGTGAAAATAGGATTATGCAGTCTTAAAAAATAAAAAAAAATTGGGAGAGAAAGGTGCATAGAACATGAACATTGGGGCACATCAGGAAGGAGATGGCACTAGATAAAGAGAATGCTCTAGTCTAGATCCTCTTTACCAATATTTTGTCAAGTAATGAAATCTCTTGTGGACAGAATATAGAGATGCGGACTGAGGGTGACAGTAGAGTTAGGTTAATTTGGAACTGGGATATTAACTCTATCTGAAGAACAATGATTAATGGATTCAGGTTGACCTCTGCTCCCTCCAAGAACATATCACAGGACTTAGTTCTTATTTCTGTTCTGAACAACATTTTTATTAATGATATTATTAATTATTAATGACTTTTATTAATGAAGATAGAGATTGCATTCTTATCAACTTTGTGGGTCACACGAAACCTGGAAGTCCATTTGCTGTTCCTAACATACTATTTTTAATCTGCTTTTGTTCATTTGGATAAAGTGTCCCCCATACTGGGGATTCTTCCTTTTGGAATCCCCAATTGTTATCAGAGTTCAATGTAAGTGCCACTTTTCTCAATTGTCCTAGGCCTAAGTGACCCTCTCTACCCCTGAATTACTTTGTACTAACCTTGTCTCTATATTGATTTCTCTGAGGACATGATAGAATATAAGTTCTTTAAGAAAAAGGAGAGTTTTATTTTAGTTTTTGCTTCCTTAGCCCTTAGAATAGTGGTCTCAATATCTAGTAAATAGAATGATGAATGGGAAAATCAGGATTCAAAAGGTCTTGATAAAGAAATTAAATAAAGAAATTAAATTCAATAAAATACATGTAAAATAATACATTTGAGTTCAAAAACCACTTCCAAAATCACAGATGTAAAGGTAGAAGTAACCTATTTAGTCCATGCTCTTCATTTTGCATATGAGAAAAATAAGGGTTGGAGAGATTAGAGGATTTGCCCAGGATCATCCAGGTAGGAAATTATCAGAACAGAGATTCAAATCCAGGTCCTCTGGCTCCTAATCTAGGCTTTTCCATTCAAACTACACTGCTTCAATTTAAAAAATACAAGACCAGAGATCCTTGGCTTAATAGGGGTTCAGGTGAAGAACAGCTGGGGGTCTTGGTTAAATTCAATATAAATCAACAGAATGAAAGATGTGTGCCCTCACAACAAAACAACAGAACAGTAAAGCTAATGCCATTTTAAGCTTAGGGTTATGCATACAATTATAGTGTGGAGAACAGACAGGAAGATCTTTCCATAGTTTTCTAGTGGGCTTGGTCAGTTCACATCTGGGCTCTACACTTGAAGATAAAATTTAATAAAATTCAAAGCATCTAGAGGAGGCTGAGTGAAATGGAAAAGGACTCCAAAACCTTGTCATGTGAAAGATACTTGATAGAATGGAGGATTTTTTCTCTGGAACAGATAGATGAACTGGATGATCCATTTCAAGGTGGTTCCAGATATGTTAAAATATTGGTATATTAATAATTTCTTCCCAATAATGAGAATGGTCTAAAAAAGCTCTTTCTAACTGGATCTTTTCAAGTGGAAGTTGTGTAACAGTCATCAGAGATCATAGATCTGGAAAAAGAATCTGAGGTGAAGAAATGGAGATCTCCATTTCTATATGGCTTTAAATTGCATGTGGTATAATAAGAATCAGGAAATTAGAGTTCCAGTCTCAAATTTTGCTATTTATCTGTTCTATCTTAAGTAATCTCTGTCTCTGGTAAATCTTTTCCCTTCTTGGGGGCTCAGTTTTCTCATATGCAAAATGCAAGTGTTGGGCTAGGTGACTTTTAAGATCCCTTTCTGCTGCAGTGTTCTATAGTTCTATGGAATATTTGATCTGCATGGAAGTGCTACTCTAGAACCAAATTGTGCCTTAAAGGAGAAATTTTTTACTCTGGCTTCTCAAAAATTATGTCAGTGGAATGCAGGCTCTGAGACATGTTATCACATGGAAAAGGCTTTGATTATGGGCTTGGAAATTGGCTTTATTTTTGTTATCTAAAGATCAATCAAGGTTACTTTGAATAAGCTTATCAACAATACATTACCCATTAGATAGGAGTGTATGGACCATTCAGGGAGGACTAGCATTTCTGGTGTGAGCATTTGCCAAGTTCTTTTCAGGGCTGCTCATCTGCTTTTGGTTTCCACCTGACACTGAACTCTCACCTATGGCTCCAAGAAGCTATGAGCAGCAGTCATATCCTAGTAAAGCCATCTCAGTAGATAGCCTAAACCAGGTTATGGGTAATCAATGGGCCTCAAATGCACTGGAGAATTGGGGATGCCTGCCCCAAGTATGTGAAGACTTTCTCCAGTATAATGAGCTGATGGGAACAATTTGTTCCAGTGGCCATGAAGGCTGCTGAAGTAGCTGTAGTGGAGCACTTAGCGGTTAGTCAGACATCAAAGATGCTAAAATTAAAAACTGTATCCAAAGCCATCACCAGTCACCTTGATTTTCATCCTGCCAATAGATTTTGATGGCTTGGGAAGAAAGACTGAGGCTGACAACTTTGTGCACTCAATTAAGGTGCAAGTCAAGACATCCTCCCATGATGTGATTGCTTCTCTTCAAAAATATTGTTGAACAAAGCAACCCCTCAGACATCATGGCTTAGAGAATAGAGCACTGAACACAGAGTCCTCCTCTAGACTGCCACAAAGTTCATGTGAAGCTGGACAAATCAGTGCACTTCAGTTTGCAAATCTATTTTAAAATATAAAAAGTATTTTATTTTTCCAATTGCACATAGAGATAATTTTCAACATTTATTTTCTGAAAGATTTTGAGTTCCAAATTTTTCTCTCTTCCTCCCTTCTTTCTCTCCTTCCCATGACATCAAGCAATCTTCTATAGGCTATACATGTGCTATCATGTAAAACATATTTCTACATTAGTCATGTTGTGAAAGAAAATATAGAAAACAGGAACAAAAGGACAAAAGAATGAAAAAACAAAAAAATGAAAATAACGTTTTATATCTATTAAATAAGAAAAATGATACCTCTAGTGCTGACCTCATATAGTTGTTTTAAGGATCAAATGAGCACAAAATCATAGATATAAGGTGAGAAGGGATCTCAGAGGTCATTTGGTTCACTTCTTCCATTTTACTGATGAAGATACTGAGGACCAGAGAAGCTAAGTGGCTTATCCAGTGTTCTAGAGATGGAATCTGAACTCAGGTCCTCTGACTCCTAAACCATTGCTTTCCTCCCCAAGTGATGCATACAAAGCACTATGTAAACTTTTATGCCCTGTCAGATACTATTCAGGAATAGAAAGCTTACCTTGGAGTTAGGAATATGTGGGTGCAAGTCCTGTTTCTAACACAGGATGACTATGTGACATCCTTTTGGTAACTCTCCAAGACTCTAAGCTATGGATGGACAGTTATCTATCTGTCCTGGTGCATGGAGTTTCTGCTCTGAATGTTCCTTACTCTGGGGGTGGTAGTCATTAATTCACCATTCCTGGGGGTAGGAGGTAGAACTTCTACTAAGCTTGGAAGAATTATGATCTGTATCAGGGGAGGGTGGGTCCACATTGATGAAATCATAGATCCCTGAAATGTTACAGTATGAAGTATGGGAAGAACTGTCATGTAGAAGATGGATCAGGTTTGTTTTTCTTGGCCCCAGAAGGCCAGTAGGTAGAGACTGTAGAGAGATAGATTTCAGCTCTATATAAGGAAAAGGGTGAGAAGATGGGTGCAGCACATAAGTAATGATGAAGGGTGCACAAAAAAATCACATAAAATTATCTAGGAAGTGTATGATTGGAAAGAAGGTGTAGACAGGTCATTGGTAAGAGCAAAGTATTGCAATGGACAGCCAGTGGGCCACCCTAATAGCTGAGTCCTAGAAAGATCCAGAGAGAAAGCTTTTAGCTCCTAAGTCTCCTGGCTCCCAAAGGAGGATTTATGGGAGAATATCTCTGAAAGGAGTTGTTCAATATAAGAACAGATAGATGAACTGGATGATCCATTTCAAGGTGGTTCCAGATATGTTAAAATATTGATATATCAATAATTTCTTCCCAATAATGAGAATGGTCTAAAAAAGCTCTCTCTCACTGGATGTCTTCAAGTGGAAGTTGGGTAACAGTCATCAGAGATCATAGAATTATAAATTTAGAGATGGGAAAGTCCTTAGGGATACCGTACTCTAACCCCCTCATTTTACAAATGGATAAATGAAATCCAGGGAAGTTGCAACTTGCCCAAGATCTCCTGGGTAGTAAGCATAAGATGAAGAGTGGAACCCAAGTCCTGTGGCTCCGGAGCCAGTGCTCCATCCACTCTACCATCCTGCTATGGCAGAGCATTTTTATGCCAGGCTGATTCTGGTTGACCTCTTAATCTCTTTCTACCACTAACATTCTATGATTTCATCATTCTAGAGTAGTGGCAGTGGGAATAAAGATGAAGGGGATAAACCCAAGAGATATTTCAAAGAAACAACTGACAAGCTGGTTACAGCTAAAATATATTGAACTAAAAGAGGGAAGAGTCAGTCAGTTTTAGTTGATAGGATTCTTGGTATCACTGTTTAAAAGTCTGGAAATTAGGAAGTGCAGGGGAGGACACTTACCTGGGGAAAATAGATAACAAACTCAATTTTGACCAATTTGAGCTTAAGGTAATAATTCAATAGCGAGGTAGAGATGTTCTATATAGACAGATGGAGAAATAGAACAGAGCAGAAGTGGGAGGTCAGGAAGTCATTCATGTTCAGGTGGCAGTGGAAACTATTAATGTTTGGAAGTGCCTGCTTTACGATTCTTCTTCTATATCCTGAGTGTATAATCTGTTTTTAAACAATTTTTATTAAAACTTTTTTATTTTTGAAACATATGCATAGATAATTTTCAACATACACTTTTATAAAACCTTATGTTCCAAATTTTTCCCTTCCCTCCCACCCCTTCCCCTAGATGTAATCCAATACATGTTAAACGTGCAATTCTTCTATACATATTTCCACAATTATCATGTTGCACAAGAAAAATAAAATAAAAAAAGAAAGAAAACAAAAATGCAAGCAAACAACAACAAAAAGAGGGAAAATACTATGTTGTGATCCACACTGAGTATATGATCTATGTAGAAAGAAAGAAATAGATTCAAATCTCACTTCTAAGGTGGCACTTTCAGTTTCCTTGTTAAATAGCGGGGTCTTGTTCCTGGAAGTATTCAAATAGATGAAAAATGATATGTCAAAAAAATTCTTGCATAAGGCGGGATACCCCATTGAAGGTTCACCTGAGTCTATCTCCTTAACAATAGGCCAGAGAATTGAATTCAATACTGGTGAAAATGACTTTCTGTACTCATGTATTTTTACTTTATATGGTGCAAAGATCATTGAATGTAGAAGCCCTGGATTTGTGCTAACTCTACTGTTTGCTCATTGTATGACCTTGGAAAAGATGCACAACTTCTCTTACCCCTAGCTTCTTTCTACTTCTTATAATTGTTTTTCAGAGTGGATGAAAGAGACTTATATGATAAAGTAGACATAGAGCTAGACTTGCAATCAGGATGGTCTTGGTTCAAATCCTGCCTCAGACACTTATTAAGTGTGTGGCCTTGCATAAGTTATGTGATTTGTGCCTCAGTTTCTTTATCTGAAAAATAAGAGAACTGGATTTGCTGGCTTCTCAGATCCTTTCAGGCACTAAAGCTATGAAAGTTTTTTCAGTTGTTGGTATCTTGTGCAGTAATTCACACCTGCATTGACCACCTTATACTTCAGTTACTAAGGAGTAAGAACTCATTGATTCACTTTTCAGAGGCCGCCACATTTGTTCTTGGTGATAACAAAAAAACCTAATATTTACAAATCAGTTTAAATTGTGTAAAGTATTTTACCATTTGAGCTTCACAACAACATGAAGTGGGTAGTAAAAACATTGCTCAGAACAGAGATCAGA
Source organism: Myrmecobius fasciatus (assembly GCA_023553655.1). Lineage (NCBI taxonomy): Eukaryota > Metazoa > Chordata > Mammalia > Dasyuromorphia > Myrmecobiidae > Myrmecobius > Myrmecobius fasciatus. The sequence goes on along the minus strand of JAJPUD010003166.1, from coordinate 258,784 downwards.
AATGTTAATTTTTGTGGTCTATGTCTACAGTCACCTAGTGATCTAGGATTTGAAAAGTTTCCAGTTTCAGAATCAAGCCCACCAAGATATGATGACTAATAATGGAAATGGAGACAATGAGGAAAGATGATGGCAGAGGTGAGTTCATCTTGCTGGAAGTCACAGAATCATAGACAAGTCCCAGTTGCCCTGAGGCCGGGACTGAGCCAAGATGGAGCTGCTACCCCCACTCTGGGAGAGGCTTGTTTTCCTATGGTTCTTTGTGCTTAGGGGCTGAAAGTGCTGAAAGATTCACTTGGAAGAAGTTCAAACAAGCCCCAGATCAGCCAAACTCCCTCCCGTGCCTGTGAGATCAGATGGCAAAGTGGGGCCAGAAACTTACCTTCCGTGATGTTTGTAAAAACCCACAAGCAGAGGGAAACTTCAGAACCCATGACCAGCCAGCAGGCTGAGTGGTTTGTGTCCAGCCCAGGGAGGTGAGGTCTGAGATGAAAGGTCATTGGCTTCCATTAACCAAATAATACCTAAACTGCTGATTTTGAACAGAAGGAAGCACCACCCTGGGAGACATTCTATTACACTGAGAAAACGCCCGATCTCATCCTTAATATTAAAAAAAGAAGTTACAAAACACTTTGATTTTCTTTTAAAAAATGAGAATTCCAGCCAAGAGAAAAAGCCACAAGATGTGTAAATGTGTGTGTCTGACCTAACTCCCTAAGCCTGGTGTGAGTGTCTGAACAGTGCTTGGCAAACAAATACTTTATTCTGTAAAAACTATTTCAGGAACACTTTGAAATGGCTGCCCAATGATGGTTAGTTCATTTGGGATTTATTATAACATCATTAAGCCAGATTATATCATTTGGGGGTAATGTCAGACACATTGCATCCTGTGGTTTTATGATGTGGACAAATATCACACTCAGGAATAGGATGAGTTTGTACAAATTGTTTCTTTTCAAATTCTACTGTAAATAGAGTTCGCTTTCCCTCTGCCTGAGACATGAGACCTTCATCAACATCTGGCCCTTTGACTCTCCCCAGTACAGTTTCTTCTCTAGAACTCTCCCAAGTTGATCTTCCATCTATCTCTACACAGAGAAACACGGCCACAAGAAATCAATGGGCAGCTTGTCAAGCTCTTGGAGTCTTTGTCTATGTATAGGCACTTGTAGGTACTTCAACATGAGTTGAACTTAGTCAAATGGATTGTTTTGAAAAACACATATAAAATGAGTTATCAAACTGGTCGTTTCAGAAGTTAACAAGTCATTTTTATAGCTGTATTTAGCTACATTCTTTTTTTAAAATTCTTTTTGCTGAGGTAATTGAGGCTAAGTGACTTCCCCAGGGACACACAGCTAGGAAGTGTTAAGTATCTGAGGCTGGATTTGAACTCAGGTTCTCCTGACTTCAGGCCCAACCAGCTACATTCTTTTTCTTTCACACTAAGTGTGTATTTGGACAAAGTCTATCAGCTTTCATGAAGTGAATTCAAATGCTTGTTTAGAACATTGAATGGTTATTCTGAAATTATTAATTTCTCCCTAAAATCTACATTTTTTTTTACTTCTGGATTTCTGCTAGTGGTGCTATCAGTTATCCAGTCTATTAAGTTTTAATCAACCTTTATTCCTCTCTCAGTTCTCATATTCACATAGCTACCAGGGCTGGTGGTTTCTATCCATGTAATGGTTTCTCCTCTCCTTTGTCCATTCATTCCTCCTATCCTAATATCCTTTCATTGATCATTCACCTATATTAATTAACTAGCTTCCTAGACAGTCTCTCAGCTTCTACCCTTTTCCCTATCCACACCATCCTTCTCACTGCCATAAGATTAAACATCTAAGTTATAACTATAACTTAGTTATAGTCCACCTGTTAAGGGTGGAGGTAAAATGGTGTCAAAGTTAATAGAAATTGAAGACACAAAAGAACTGGGAGTTGATGAATAATTAATCAGAGCTGAAGGAACCTTGTAGGAATGAGAAAACTGAGGCAGAAAAGGGTTGTTACTTGCCTGGGTCAGAGGGCTAATAAGTGTCGGAGGCACAATTTGAATACAGACCTTTATGACTTTAAAATGAGCACTTGGGTATACCTAAGAGGCACCACAGAGAGAGTGCTGGATTTGTAGTTCAAATCTAGCTTCAGACATGTCACTCCAGATAATTCACTTAATCTCTCTCTGCTTCAGTTTACTCTTCTATAAAATGGGCATAATAATATCAACTCTCTCCTAGGATTGTGAGGAATAAGTGAGAGAATATTTGTAAAGCCCTTAGCACAGTGCCTAGCACAAAGCAGGTACTTAATTAATGCTTATTCCCTTTTCCCTTCTCTTTCCCTAAGCATCTTGTTTCCTAGCTGCTTAGAGGCTAAGTGTTCAGGAGGAGAGTATGACTTTAAGACAGGTGTTATTCTTACTAGGGTTGGAGAAAGGTAACTTGAAGGTCCATGAAAGACTGTATTTTACAGTACAGAGTAAATCTTAAAGGAGGGGAGGTGATGGCAAAAGTGGGGTGGTCTGAATATGTCACAGGGGAGTAAGAAGTGATTGAGCTACATTTAAATATGGAATCTATGACTTAAAATTTAAAGTTTCTTCCACTACATTAAATAACTTCCTTTTCCTTTTCCCATCTTCTCATGCTCCAATCCTTTACAAAGTCAGTCAATAAGCATTTATTAGCCAGTTACTCTGTGCCATCATTCATAAGATTGGGGATACACAGAAAGAGAAAACAATTTCTACTGTTGGGCTCACAATACATTAGAGGAGACAACCAAAAAGTAATTAGATAATATAAGATAAATCCAAAATAAATGAAAAATTACTCTAATGAAAAGACATTAGCAACTGGTGCAAATGGGAAAGGAAGATGCCTTGTAAAAGGTAGGCTTTGTCACAACCCCAATTGCCTCAGCAAAAAGCAAAAAAAAAAAAAAAAAAAAAAAAAAAAAGGTAGGCTTTGAACTGAGCCTTGAAGGAAATCAGGGAAGCTAAGAGATACAGGTAAAAAGACACCATTTTCCATCATTATTATTTGTGTACAAAAAATGAATTTCTCTTAGATTGTAAATTCCAGGAAGGGAAGACCTATGTTTATTTAGGAAACATAGTATAACGGAATGTATATTGGATCTGGAGTTGAAAGAGATCTGTGTTCAAATCTTTTCTTTTAAAATTCTAAGTTTCACATCCATGGCCTAATTACATTATCTCTCTGAATACCAACTTCCTCATCTGTAAAATGGGATGATGATAAACAGCTTTCTGTAGTACCTAAGCCATAGGATTGTTGTTAGAATTCATAAGCTAATGTCTCTTAATTGTTCTGCAAACCTTAAGGCATTGTGTAAATGCCAGCTGTTATCACTTGCTGTTGGTCTCTCTCCCAGCACCTAGTATCATGTATTGCACATAGCTAGTGTCCAATAAATGTTTGTTGAAGGAATGGTTAGCTGATTTATTTATCATCTAAGGAAACACTATGAGAATACCCATTTTTCCCCAAGTGACATGAGTAATGTTTCTGTAGGAGGTTTTGTGTTTACAACAGGATGAATATGCTGGGTCTCCAGAGCCTTAGTGAAGTGGTAGATGGGTTGTCCATCTGGTAAATGTGGGCTGCATTGCTAATAGTCTGCATAATTTAGGTGTAGCTGTCTACACAGCTTAAACTTATTGGATAACTGCTTAATCCTTTGCTTCTCTTTGACACTTCAGAGAGCTGAACTATTGGAAGGAGTAGTTTCCTCTGCCCAGATTCCCTGGGCAGTTAATCAACTTCTTTCTTGCCTTTAAGAGTTAGAGACATAGCATGGTACAGTAGAAAGAACAATGGATTTTTGCGTCAAAGGACCTGAGTTCAAATCCTACTTTTCTTTATTTTCTTCCTGTGTATCTTTAGACAAATCATTTTCTTCCTGTGTATCTTTAGACAAATCTCTGGGTATCAGACCCCACATTGATTGAAGGCAGGATTGGACTAGATGGTCTCTAAAGTCCCCATCCAGCCCTAAATTTGTGGCCATTATGATTGCTTAGTCATGGTTCTTTAAGGCTCTACTGAAATCAGAAGGGAAGTCACTTTGGCAATTTGGGGTGATTGTGGATTTACTCTGGCATTGAAGTTTTGGGCACGGTATTAAAATGCTTCATTGACCCCCCCTTTCTTGTCTATTTTTATGTTTTGTAAATTTAATGTTTGCAGATCAAGTTTGTTTTACTAATGTTTAAACCTCCAGGCTTTTAAATTTTAGATCTTAAAATCCTTTCTTACAGAATTGACCTTCTAGTCAAACATCACAAGTGGACATCCAATCTTTGCTTGGTGCCTTTCTTATTGTGGGGTAGGCGAAGCTCTCTAATAGCCTCATGAGACAGTTTACCCTATTAAGAAGTTTTTCTCCACATTGAGCTGAAGCATGACCCATTGGTAACTTCCATTCATTACTCCAAGTCTTTATTTCCAGAGCCAAGTAGAACAAGTATGATCTCTCTTTTTCATGATCCTTTTTCGAATATTTGAAGACAACTGTCTGTCTTTCTCTCACCAAATATTCCCTACTCCAGGCTCTGAAAACTTTAGCCATTATATGACAGATATCTGAGCCCGCCATCACAATAATCACTGTTATTATTAATATTATTTTTCTATTATATTAACAACCAGTTATTAATTTAGGATTGAGATTTTTCCTTTCTATTTCCTCATTCAGGGACCAACTCTTTCAGGTCACTCTGAAAGACATTGCTGATGGAAGATATTTCCCAAATCTTTCAGGTACATGCAATTGGGCAGGATCCCATCCAACTAGAAGACTTTACAAATAGAATCTAATTGGAACCCTCCATTAGAATTTAGAGTTACCCCTCTTATAAAGGAGAAAACCAACCAGGGTAGTCTGGGTAGAGATGGATTCCTTTGTCCAGATTGCTGTGTAGATTCCTGTAGGAAACTAGTTCAACAGTCCCAAGAAGATAGAATGCTTTCCTACTTATAAATCATTCATTAATTCAAGAAATTGTTGAAGAGGGGATTTCTGCAGCTGGGGGGGGGGGCCACTGGGCTAATAGCCCTCCATCTCTAAGATGTTATGAATCCTGAATCTAAAACTTCCTCCAGAAGTCATAAGGGAAATGGTAGACTCCAAAATATCTAGTGTTGCCAGTTGTTAATGTCATATTGTGGATTGGGAACCCCTTATGCTAGTGTCATGGACTGGGAAGCAAATTAAACAATTGTCAATAATAATGTCAAGAAGTATTTACATAGCACTTTAAACTTTGCAAAGCACCTTTCATAGAATCACTGGATCATATATTTGGAACTAGAAGGGACCTTGAAGGTTATTTAGGTTAATCCTCTGCATTTTATAGATGGGATATAGAGGCCTCGATAATTTAAGTGACTTAAGAACAAGAAGTGACAGAGGCAAGTAGATTTAAATCCAAGTGAGGTTTTTTCCAACTGTTCCACATAGACATTTGGTTATTTTACTTGAAAAAAATTGTCAAGAAAATAGCTGTGGTATCAGTCTTAATACTAAAATGAAATAAGGATGAAGACTGGAGAAGACAGGGTCAGCTGATCTCCGAAGTGTGCATGGAATCAGTCTCTAGGATCTGTGATGATGATCTTCACAGGGCACCTGATATTCATGCCCAACATCACTTCCCCAAGAAAGGAGACACTCAATTCTACAAATGTGATTTCTTCATTCATATCCATGGGAAGTATACCTCAGGTTAGATCTAGTTTAGACCCATCCCCAGTGTTATATAGTCTAAAGACATTCTGTCAACCTACTGCCTCTTTGGCAGGGAGAAAAACAATCAAACAAATACAAATCTAAAAGAACCTCAAAGATAGAGGTCTTTAACTTGTAGTGGACAGTTTGCTTTGCCAAGATAGCTCATATTAGAAGGATGTATCACCAACAGCTGGCGTGAAGGTGTTAGGAACGTCAGTAAATGAGTCATATATTAACTAGGGCAACTTAGTCCCATTCAAAGACATGATCAGTTTTGTTCCAGAATCTCGGATGGATCTTAGCCTTGGGTCCAGGTTAGAATAATGCAAGCCCTTCCTTTGCATGAGTTAGTTTTGCCGGGTGGGCAGATCAGTTCTATCATTAGAAATAGAGATTCTTCGAGAAACTTTGGAAGCTTGAGGACTCTACTTTTGTCCCTTGAAATTCTCTCTCTTTGATCATAAAAAAAGAGAAAGGACCCACATGTGAAAAAATGTTTGTGGCAGCCCCTTTCTATAGTGGCAAGGAACTGGAAAGTAAGTGGATGCCCATCTGTTGGAGAATGGCCGAACAAATTATGGTATATGAATGTTATGGAATATTATTGTTCTATAAAAAACAACCAGCAGGATGATTTCAGAGAGGCCTGGACAGATTTACATGAACTGATGCTAAGTGAGATGAGCAGAACCAGGAGATCATGGCAACAAGAAGATTATGTGTTAATCAATTCTGGAGGATTTGGCTCTTTTCAACAATGAGATGACTCAGGCAAGTTCCAATTATCTTGTAATGGAGAGAGTCATCTGCACCCAAAGAGCGAACTGTGGACACTGAATATGGATCACAACATAGTATTTTCACTTTTTTGTTGTTGTTTTCTTGCATTTTGTTTTCTTTCTCATTTTTCCCTTTTTGATTTGATTTTTTTTTGTGAAGCATGATAATTATGGGAATATATATAGAGAGGAATTGCACATGTTCAACTTATATTGATTACTTGCTATCTAAGGGAGGGGATGGGGAAAGGGAGGGAGAAAAAAGTTTGGCACACAAGGTTTTGGCAAGAGTGTTTTGAAAAAAAAAGTTTTTTAAAAAAAGAGATTCTTTCTCTTTGTTCCCTAGATGCTTGGGTCATAAGAGGAGCTCAGAGCTCAGTGATGTCTAAGAAGATCCTCTTTCTTCAATTCAGTTCTTGCTGACTTGTTTCTATTCTGACATTCACAACTTTGAATTATTATTATTGTTGTAATATTGTTATTGTATATTGTTATAATAGTAGCATATATTGTCAAAATAATAATTGTATACTGTTTGGTGAAATATAAAGTTTTGTAAGTGCCTTTGTTTTTATATCACAGTAATTTCCAAAGATGGCCTTTTTGTGAATTCAGTAAACCTTTTTTTGTGATAGAAAAAAGTTAATCGAAAGCAATTCACAGAGCAAACAAATGTCTGTCAGCATTTGAAACATTTCCTAACCACAGGCCCCTATTTCTCTAAGGAAAATAGATTGGTGCACTTCCTTATATCTTTTTGGAATTAATATTGGTTAGTATAATAATACAGTGATAGACTTTATTTTATTTTTTTCCTTTTATATTGTAGTCATAGAACATAGTTTTCTCAATTTTGATTGCCACATTATGCATCAGTTCCTGTAAGGTTTTTTTTTCTTTTAATATCCTCATGATATAGGTATGAGTATTCAAGAAATCCCTGAGAGCACTAGTGGATTCAGAGAGTAGAGCTGAATTGCCGAAGAGCATGGGTCCTACTCCCAAGGAAATAATTCCAATCTTGAGACTCCCTCTAATCTGAATTCTTGTGTGCCGAGTGACACCACTCTCCCTGTGCTCTTCTGGGGCCAATGGGCTAAGCCCAATTATGCCTGCTAGCAGTTCCAAAATTCCAGGAAATTCAAGGTCATGGTCTTGTGGCTTTTCTGGGATTTTTGGTCTGTTACTGACCAGGGCACAATAAAAGAATCATACATCTTAAAAGGAACTTTCTTTTAAACTGCTGGCCATCAGCTCTCTGTTTTATGTATTTTAATTAATTGTTACTCTTTTTGTATTTGTGCCCTGAGGTGATTTTTATCACAAAGGGCACAGTTTAAAAAAATCAAATAAATAATCCCTAATGAAGGGCAAAGTGGAGGCATCCTGAGGTTAATTGAATTTCTGGTGACTACAATAGTAGGCTGGAGCCAGAACAGAGATACCACAGGAGCCTAGCTTCTAGCTTGGCTAATTCTTCTCTTTTACTGCCTGCAGGAGTATACCTACTTAGTCACAAAGATATAAATGGAAGGAACTTTTCCAGCAACTTATTGGGTCTTTTTCCACTTACAAATATTGATTCTCTTGTGCTTGGGCCTTTGGGGGGAGCTGAAATAGACCTGGCTCTTTGGGTGCCATGGCAGCACAGGCCTTGGCCATTGCCAGAATGCATTTGCCTGCTCCTTCCTCCCCCATCTCTTTCCCCATCATCGCTGACTCCACACTGTACCCAGCCCCAGACGGGATAGCCTGGTTATGTAAAATCTATGTGATGCTATAAAAACATGACCCGATTTCTATCAGGGAGGAAGGTATGTGGCGCACATTATATTGCCCTAACCATACTATTTATTTTAACGAGATATGAAATTGTGCCAGTTTTATGGTCATATTATATATTAGGAATTAATTACACTACAGTATAGTGTATGTGATGAAGTACACAAGAATGGAACACAATCACCAACCCCAGTAAACCTCTTTGTCTATACTTCCCCTTCTCCCCCAGTAGAAAAACTTTCAGTGCCTTTTTGACTTAGAAAGCTGATGGAGCAAGAGAAAACACCACACGCCAACATCTCTTGGCTTCTGACACTGACTAGGAAGGGCTTGTAACATAACACTAGGAGAGTGCAAAGGGGAGTGGATAAATTTTAAAAAATGATAAAAACATCATTTGGTTTTTAATGGATCATACAAACATGCCTGGCTTTAATTTGTAAGGATTTTCTCATTTTAAAGCAAAACAACCAAAGAGGAAAAAAAGACAGAAGAAAAGAAAAGAAAGAACTAGCTAATAAAAAATTCTGTGGTTAGAGGTCTTTTTTTTAATTCAAGGGAAGCAAGTTCAGGGCAGTCAACATTTGTTCCTGATTATATCAAAAAAACATAGAAAAAATATTGTGAAGTATGACTTGGTTATGGGGTGCTGATGTAGCTCATGTCAGCTCAGGGTGCATTACTTGTTTTCTTGATTTAGGACCTTCTGGTAGGAACAGGAGCTCAGCTCAGATGCTGCCCTTCCAGGGCCATTGTCTTCTTTTGATGTCCACTTTATGATAATCCTGTGAAAGCAGAGGCTTCTTGTTTTCTTTGCTTTCCTGGAAGGAAATAGGGTAATCACAACCACAAACTTTCCAAGCATAGCCCTGAAATGCCAAAGACTTTTATACTGGCTGGGGTGGGGAGAAAAAAAAATAAAGGGGAAGGGAGGAGCTAATGCTGCTAGTGGAGAAATAGGATTGACAAGAAAAATCAGCTTTGGTTTCCTGAAGCCAGTCCTGAAAGTGAGAATCTGCTATAGAAACTGTAGCCTCCTCCAGACTTCAGTGCATACCACACACACTAGACTGGCCCCCATCCAAATTTCCTTTGCTATTCATCGAATCATCAGTAGTCTCAACTCCCATTTTCCCAATGCTCACAGCTTTACAAAGTGCTTTATTCAAAACTCTATGAGATAGGTTGTGGAACATTTTAAAGATGACAAAACTGAGATTCATGAGGAATAAATGGAATGTCAATGGTCATAGAACAAGTAAATGTTTGAGCTAGGTTTAGAACTCAGATCTCCTGATTCCAAGGTGAACGCTATCAGTTCAATTCAATTCAATATCGATATCAATTAAAGATTTTTTTTAAAAGATGGAAAAACCAAATAATTAAACCATAACTTTTGTCCTGAGGGAGTTTACAATGATCAGTTTAGCAGTTTAGTGGCTCTCATGAGAACTCTAAGTAAGAAAAGTGCCATAAAAAGATGACTGATTATTCCCCCCCCCTTACTCCTTCCATCTCTCCTGTTGCTGTAGTTCTATAGCAAAGTGCCTTTCTCAAACAGGTAGTTAGTGTAGACATTGCATCTTATTTTTACACATGAGGAAACCATGTTGAGAGCAGTATAATTATTTACCAGAGCAGAGTTTAGATCCAGATGTTACAACTCTGATTCATTATTTATGCAAGAAACCATGTTACTTTCCCTGTATGTTCAAGGAGTCTGAAATTCTTCTATTTGATCACAAAATTTGATCCTTTTATCTTTTTTTCATGTCTTATTAACTCTATCTCTATGGTCTATACCATGACATCCCACTTCTACCCTCATTACTTTCTAGATCACCATTTCTGCTCTGCCTATATACTCTTCTCCATTCCTATTCTTAACCCTTTACTGAACTTACCAGCCATTTCCAAACCATACCTCCTTCATGACCACTATTATTCTCAATTTCTCAATCCTCATCCCACCAAAACCTTTGACTCTACTTCTAGAACCATATCGGATTCTGACAGTGATGGAGAAAGTTTTAATAATTCAGAATAAACTTAAAATTGTGTTCTGAATTTTTAGAGAACTGGTTATAAACATTTACCAGTTTACCAATTGTTCAGTCATTTCAGTTGTGTTCAACTCTGTGACTCCATTTGGGGTTTCCTTAGCAAAGATATTGAAATGATTTGTCATTTTCTTCTCCAGCTCATTTTACAGTTGAGGAAACTGAGGCAAACAGGGTTAAGTTACTTGCTCAGAGCCGCACAGCTGGCAAATATCTGAGGCTGAATTTGAATTCAGTTTCTCCTGATTCTAGGTCTGGGGTTTTATTTACCGTATCACCTCATTGCCAAGTGTGTTTACCAATATATTTCTAAAAATATGGCATTAGAATGTGAACTTATTGAGGGCAGGGGCAGTTTTTCTTTTTGCTTTATGTTATAAAGCTCGGCAGTATTGGTTACTACTTAATCCATGTTGATTGCTTGTTTGAAAACCTGTTTAGTACCAGCCACTGCTAGTTATAAGGAATACAAACCCCAAGGCATAACAGCCTTTGCCTTGAAACTTATCTTACTGGGCATAGCTACAGTTTTCTTACTGGATAAATTAATTATTCATTGAATAATTTGTCCATCACATCACAGATTTTCTTAAAGGTTGGATCCATTTGCATGAAATTTAGAAAGGCAATGAGATGAAAGTCATCCAAAAATTCATACATAATTCCTCTTGAATATGAGCAGTAGAGCCATACAATTGGTTTCTGGAGCTTAGATAGGTCATTGGTCTTAATTAGTTAGCCCAAGTCATATAATCTGGCTTATAGACTATTTCTTACTGGAGAGGCTTTCATATTTTCCTAACTCTCACATGTTTGAACTTTCAGGCAAAGAAATATTATGTTTTAGCTAGAAGATCTGAACTATCCATGGCAGTGTATTTCTCACAGTGAATGAATGCATGAGTTGAAAAATCATTTATTAGCCACTTACTAAAAACACCAAACCCACAACAAAACTGAAAACAACAAAAGAAAAATGATCAACAATACAGAAAAATTTTAAAACACAAGTCACAAATTTGATGCTTCTGATAGAGACATTAATCTTTCAGAAGAGTTGACTACCCATTTCTTAGGTCCTTTAGATAAAACTGATGCAGGTCTGTTTTAGTTTAATGGCTGGACAATTCTTTCCTCTTATGTAACTATTCCCCAAAGTCAATTCCTTTACAGACTAGCATCTCTTCATGATGTCAGCTAGAGCAGGGAAATCAGTTTTATTTAACATGTAGGGTTGAGCCAAGACTAGGAACACCCACCCATCCACCCATGGACCCACCCACTTGACCAAGTGGGACCTCACACAGATAGGCCTTATTGTGTTTAGCCCTGAAAATGGTGAACTGGAAGGTTCCTTTAAAGTCTGCAAACAAGAAATACTTTCAGCAAGAAAAATCCAAATGAGTTTTTCTTCAGCTAATTAGTTTTGGAACATGGCATTTTATAGTGTGTGTGTGTGTAGATATATATTTATACATATGCATTTATGTGTGTTGTGTTCATGCACACACACATATACAGACCTGTGGATATGTGGCCCAAGGAGCTATGGTGCCTTCACTCACCAAGCCCAGCTATGAACTTGTATATAGTCAGGTGGTCCTGGGGGAGCCCAGACCTATAGATTCTTCTCAAACTTTCTAGCTCTTTATATTCTCATCTCAGACCTTCAGAGATTTTATATTGCAGTTTGGGTTTGGCATTTGTCTGTGATCTCTCCTAAAGTTTCCTCTGCCAGAAAATAAATGCTTCAAACACACACATTAATAAACATGCATTGATGAAGTATCTAAAAAATGAACTAATAATGCATAATTTCTATTCTACTCTCCAGGGAGGCTGATACTTAGCACATCACCACAAGGAAACCTTTGGGAGACATTTTACCTTCATCCACCCAGTTCTCTAAAGGCTCCTATCTTCTTCCCACATGTAATTCCTGTTCTTGTGGTCATTCTTTCCTTAGAGAAGTGTTTCAGTAACAGAAAACACCTCCTAAAGCCAAGGAGCATTTAGAGGCAGAAGGTCCTGTCCTTTCGAACTCATGGGATTGACACTAAGAGTAGGAACATCTGTTTTAGGAGAAGTCTTTGGCCAATTTGGCCCCAAAAGAGCAGGCGGCAGTCACCTAAATGCTGGTCTTAGGCTTGGTCAGCCAGCATGTGTTATTACTACCATGTGAAAGCAATTGCCATTTTTTGCAGGGTGTATGAGAGAAGGGAGACACATCCCCTCCTCCATAGAAGATAATAAGAAGGAAAGGTTCTAGCTTTGGGGAGAGAGAAGGTGACATACAGGTAATATAAGGAAAAATTCTACTATTGTTGTCATCTTTGCTGTAGCTTTTCATGCTTTGTTCTCAAAGAGAATCAATGACATGATGACAACCCAAACTGACTTTTAGAATGGAAGAGAGAAATGTCAAAGTTATTTCTTCTTTTAAGTTTATTAAATCAGCAGCTCTTCCTGCTTGATGATCATTAATCCTCTCTTTCCCAAGCCTGACACACACACACACACACACACACACACACACACACACACACTCCTGGCTTTAAAAAGATCAAGAGATCCAACC
>JAJPUD010003166.1:173758-210414 GCA_023553655.1 Myrmecobius fasciatus | reverse complement strand
TATATCTATATCTATATCTATATCTATATCTATATCTATATCTATATCTATACCTATATCTATATCTATATCTGTATCTATCTATGTATCTATCATCTCTCTCTTTCTCTCCCTCTCTTCCCCCTGCCTCTCTTTCTCTAACATCACAGAAAGAAACCAAATTCTATACCAATCTTTTCTGTTGTCACTATCATAGATGACATCTTGGGCTGGGGTATACATCAGAAGGCTGATATGAAAAAGGCAGTTTTGACTTCTAATTCTTTCTTCTTTGGAAGCATTGGTTTCATAGTTAGTAGACTAGGTTCAAATCCTACGTCCAATGTTTACCATCATTGTGATTTTGAGCAAGTCTCTGTGAGCTTAACTTCCTCATCTGTCAGACAAAATCATTGCACTGGATGACTTTGAACCCCTTATGGCTTTGTTTACCATGACCTGGTGGTCTTTGAAGTTCTTTCTAACTCTGGAACTAAGAGCCCCTAATCCTTTGTGCCCATAGATGCTACAAGGTGAACCTGGCCCTCCCCACTTGGGAAACCAAAAAACCAATTTGCATTTCTGGAATATTTCCAGCTTTCCCATTCTCCTTTTAGCCTACTAGCACAGGGTAAGCCTTATCTTTTTTGGCTTATTTGACTGTGGTAGGTTGTGCACTCATACCATCTTGTCCAGAAACAGTCCACTGATGAATCAGCCTTCTAATCATGACACCCAGCTAATGAAAATGCATGTAATTGATATTTATAACTGCTTGAAAAAAGTTTCTTTTTAGATCTTAATGGAATTGATTGAAAGAAGGAAGTTAGGGATGTGTCTGCCGCCTGTGTTTCCTCAGGGTTATTGTGGTTCAGCTAAGTAAAATCTATCCTATATTCACTTCCAATTTGCTCATCATTTACAGATTTTAATACCATTTTGGAACCAGCTCAATTAGTCTTGTAGCCCGGTGGTCACCTGATTTTCCACTGTCTGACCAATTATCTGAATCTTCCACACCCTGAATGCTGATCAGTTTCAACACTAAGGAAAGAGAACAGGCCATTTACAAAAGACTATTCAAACCTGAGGATTTTCCACCAGGAAAGGTTTGGGACAACGATACATCTCACATCTTACCTTATTACAGGGCCCTTGGAGGAATTATAGGATCAAGTATCTTTAGAAGAAAGGGACAAAGAAGGCTATATAGTCTAATCTCACTTTGCAGATGAGGAAAGGGAGACACAAGTCATATGAATGATTAGCCTAAGATCACACAAGTAGTAAATAACAGTTAGGATTTGAACCCCAGTTCTCTGATAATTTGGTGAGTCCAGAGTTCAGAATGTGAGGAAGATGGTAGCAGGATATATGGAGTCAGAGGCAGGGAAAAAAAGTGGAAGCTAACTCTGTTCCCCAACTCTCATCCCTCCTTCTACCCTATCCAACTCAAATAAATTAATCAAGTGGAGGGGAGAATTGCAAAGTTTTAAGAATAATAGTTCTTTCAACTGGAGAATGGCTGAATAAATTATGGTATATGAATATTATGGAATATTATTGTTCTGTAAGAAATGACCAGCAGGACTATTTCAGAGAGGCCTGGAGAGACTTGCATGAACTGATGCTGAGTGAAATGGAGCAGAACCAGGAGATCATTATACACGGCAACAACAATACTATATGACGATCAATTCTGATGGACATGGCTCTCTTCAACAATGAAATGTTTCAAACCACTTCCAATTGTTCACTGAAGAAAGCCATATACACCCAGAGAGAGGGATGTGAAATGTGGACCACAACATAACATTCTCATACTCTTGATTGATATTTGCTTACATAGTGTTTCCTTTATCTGATATGTCTTTTGTGTAGATATGATTTTTCTTGCACAACAATGATAAGTTTGGAAATATGTATACATATATTCGATTTGCCAAGTATTTTAACATAATTAACATGTAGCGGATATCCTGCCATCTAGGGGAGGGGTGGGGAGTTGGGGGGAAAATCTGTAACAGAAAGCTATGTAAGGGTTAATGTTGAAGAATTACCCATACGTATGTTTTGCAAATAAAATAAAATTTAAAAAAAAGAATAATAGCTCTTCTTCATGCATTAGGGAATTTACACATAAAAGGTGATATCATAAACAGAATAGGGGAACTTGGAAAATTTTACCTGTCAGTTATATGAATAAGATAAGTATATATGACCAAAGATGAGATAAGAAATCATTATGGGATATAAAATGGATAATTTAGTAACATTAAATAAAAAAAATTTTCATAAAGAAAACCAACATAGTCAGGATCAGAAGGAAACCAGGAAACTTGAGGGAAGAGAAATTTACAGCAAATTTCTCTGATAAAGGTCTCATTTTTAAATAATAAAAAGTCAAAATTTTTAAAATTTAAAAAAAATATTAAAAAATAAAAAGTCAAATTTGCATTGTTCCCCAGTTGATAGAAAGTTAAAGGATATGAACAAGCAGTTTTTGGAAGACTATATAAAAGCTATCTATAATCATATGGAAAATGTTCTAAATCACTAATGATTAGAGAAATCCAAATTTAAAAAATTCCAAGTAGGACCTCATATTTATCAGATTGGCTAATAAGACCGAAAAAGAAAATGGCAAATGCTAGAAGGGATGTGAAAAAGCTAAGATGCTAATGAACTCTTAGTTTTAGTTAGGAACTAATGCAACTATTCTGGAAAGTAATTTGGAAATGTCTAAAAGGCTACAAATTTGTGCATATCCTTTGATTTAGTAATACCACTAATAGGTTTGTATTCCAAAAAGATCAAAGAAAAAGGGGAAAAGGATCTATATGTACACAAATATTTATAGCAGTTCTTTTTTGTAGTAGTAAAAAATTAGAAATTGAAGGGATGCCCATCAATTCAATAATGGCTGACCAAGTTGTAGTATATTGTGAATGAAATTACTATTATGGCATAAGAAATAATGAGTAGGACGATTTCAGAAAAACCTGGGAAGACTTGCATGAACTGATACAAAGTGAAGTATGAAAAACTAGGAGAACGTTGCACATAATTACAGCAATATTTGTATGATGATCAATTGTGAGTGACTTTGCTATTCTCAACAAAATAATTCCCTAGGACTTACCAGGAAATAAGAAAATACTATTCATCTCCAGAGAAAAAAGTGATGGAGTGAATCTTAATGCAGATCAATGCATACTTTTAAAAACTTTCTTTTTCTTTTTGGTATATGTTTTATTTTTTATTTTGTGATATGGCTAATATGAAAGTGTTTTGCATGACTGCACATATATAATCTATATTAAAATTCTTGCTTCTCAAACAGTGGGAAGGGGATGAAAGAAAGGAGGGAAGAAATTTGAAATTCAAAATTTGAAAAAAATAATATTAAAATTGTTTTTTAAAATTTTATTTATCTGTTTAATATTTTCCCCCAGTTACATTTAAAAGAATTTTTTAAACATTTGCCTTTTAAAACTTTTGAATTTCAGTTTCTCTCCCTTATTCTCCCTTTCAATTAAGAAACCATATATGAAGTTATGCAAAACATTTCCATAAATCATATTGTGAAAGAAAATATGGATATCCCACCCTAATGAAAAACAAACAAAAAAAGTTAAAAAGAGATAGAGTGTGCTTCAATTTGTATTCATACACAATTGGTTCCTCCTTTTAGTATGGGTAGAATTTTTCATCATAAGTCCTGCAGGATAGTCATGGATCATTGTGCTGATGAGAATAGTAAAGTCATTTACAATTAGTGAGCTCAGAACATTGCTATTACATTGTATAGTACATTTTATTTTGCTGGGGTTTATGGAGGACTTCCTAGGCTTTTTTTCTGAGAGCATTCTATTTATTATTTACCATAGAACAATAATATTCCATCACACATACCACAATTTATTCAACTATTCCCCAATTGATGGGCATTTCCCAGTTGGTATTAAGTCAAAGGATATGCATAAATTTATAGCCCTTTAGTTATAGATCATATCTTTTGATAATTCATTAATTGGGTTTTGGTTCTTATTTTTCAAAAATGTTATTTAGTTCCCTTTATGTTTGAGAAATGTGGCTTTATTAGAGAAACCTGCTTCAAAATTATTTTTGCAATTACTATTGCTTAACTGTATTCTTCCCATTTATTCTCTCTTTCCTTTCACCTAAAAGTATTTTGCTACTGATCACTCCCTCCCTCAATATGCCCTCTCTTTTATCACTCCCCCCATTCCCTCCTATTTTCCTGCAAGATAAAATAGATATTAAGCATCTATGTTACTTCCTCTTTGAGTCAATTCTGGATGACAATAAGGTTCACTCATTCACTTTCTCTTCCTCCTCTCCCCTTCCAGTGTAAAAGCTTTTTCTTGCTTCTTTTTTTATGATAGATAATTTACATCATTCCACGTCTTTCTTTCCCCCTTTCCCAGTAAATTTCTCTCTTATCCCTTAATTTCATCATTTTTTAGATATTATCCCATCATATTCAACTCATATCTGTGCCCTATGTCTATATATATTTCTTCCAATTGCCATAATAATGAGAAAGTTCTAATGAATTACGTTTCATCCTCCCATGTAAGAATGTAAATGGATAAACCTTATTAAGTCCCTTATGATATCACTTTCCTGATTACTTCCTTATGCTTCTCCAAAATTGTGTATTTGAAAATCAAATTTTCCATTCAGTTCTCTTTTCATCATGAATGCTTGAAAATCCTCTAGATCATTGATTGACCACCTTTAACTCTGAAGGATTATACTCAGTTTTGGTAGGTAGGTGATTCTTAGTTATAATGCTAGCTCCATTGCTCTCCAGAATATCATATTCTAAGCCCTTCACTCCTTTAATGTAGAAAGTACTAAATGTTGTTTTAAACTGACTGTGGCTTCACTATACTTGAGTTGTTTTTTCTGGCTGCTTGCAATATTTTCTCCTTGACCTGGGAGTTCCAAAATTTGGTTATAATATCCCTTGGGGTTTTCATTTTGGGATCTTCTTCAGTAGATGATTGGTGGATTTTTCAGTAGATGATTGGTGGATTTTTCCAATTTCTATTTTACCCTCTGGTTCAAGTATATGAAAACAATTTTCCTTGATAATTTCTCAAAAGATGTTGTCAAGGATCTTTTTTTGATCATGACTTTCAGGTACACCAAACATTTTAAAATTATCTCTCTTGGATCTATTTATGTATTACATGAATCCTCAGATAATTGACTCAGGCATCAATTAGACAACTCTCTTTTTAAAAGACTATGGACTATCTAAGCAAACTTGACTTTGACTATCCTTAAAAGGTGGCAAAGAGATAGTTGTCCTGGTTCCTATTCATCCTTTATATGGCTGTGAGCACACAATCATTTTTTTTCTTTTCTTAGGCAAATACATATTCCATCATAATCAGATCTACTTAGGTAGATCTTAGAGAAGGAGGGAGGAAAGGAGAGGAGAAACGGAGGGAAGGAGGAAGAAAGGGAGGGTGGAAGGAAGGGAGGAAGGGAAAAAGAGGAAGAAAAGGAAAAGGGAAAGGGGAGGAAGAAGGAAAGGACTAGGGAGAAGGAAAGGAAAGGAAGGGGGAGGGAGAAAGAAAACTTGCTTTTATGTATTCCATGAGTCCTCAGGGAATTGGTTCAGAAGTCAATTAGACAACTCTTTTATCAAAAGGTGCAAACTTCTCACCAGTACTTCCCAAGTTCCCAAAGGCTACCCTAGAATCAGCTGGGGAATATTTGCATATGTCCTAAAGAAAGAGCTGTTCTTGCCTATTGTTTACATAGAGCTAAGGAAATCTTGTCAGAAAGGTAAAGCAATTTAATTAAGGTCACATAAAGAGTTAGGGGGCATTGACAGAACTTGAAGTTAGGTCTTCTGGATTCAAATTCAAGCTTCTTTGTCCCCTTACTCCACTTTTTCTTTCTTTCATAGCTCTACCTTGCACTTTTGACCCTGCCAAGCAGCCTGGGATGTACCCTTCTTGGTGGTGAAAATGGAGAGGATACAGCAAGTTCTGGCTATGACAACCACCAAGAAAACACAACCTCCAGGAAGTCCAGCTTCCTCAGTGGGGATGCTTCATGTGGTCATCATTTCCAAAACCTACAAACATAATAGCTCAGCTGAGGAGGCTTCCAGCTGCTTCTCTCCTGTGACTCGATTTCTGTTTTCCCGCTCTACCCTCCCTTATTTTTGTTCAAATGCAATCTTGCATAACCTTTTAGCCACAAATGTTACTGAACAACTAAGGAGATGTTAGTTATTTGTGGCAGGCTAGCCAATGAGGCTTGGTCCAGAGGGCACAGCTATTTGGGTGAATTTCAGCTTGTCATAAGATACTTGGGAAACACTTCCTCTTTTCCCACTATTCTTTCTTTCTTTTTTCTATATTATTTGAATTAGTATTCTATTTTCCCCCAAATCCATGTAAAAACAATTTTAATACTTGTTTTTAAATTTTGGGTTCCAAATTCTCTTCCTCCCCATCCTCTCATTGAGAAGGCGATTCTATATAGGTTATACATAAAACATGTTTACATATTAGTCATGTTTTAAAAGAAAACATAGACACTCCCCCTTCCCCCTCCTAAAAAAAACCTCAAGAAAAATAAAGTTTCAAAAGTATGTTTCAGTCTCAGACACCATCAGTTCTTTTTCTGGGGATGGACGGCATTTTTCATAAGTCCTTTTAAATTGTCTTGGATCATGGAATTGCTGAGAATAGCTTAATTATGCATAGCTGATCATCTGAAAATATTGCTTTTACTTTGACCATAATACATTTCACTTTGTTTCAGCTCATGTAAATCTTTCAAGGCTTTTTTGAGAGCATCCTGATCATCAATTCTTATAGCACAATAGTATTCTATGACAACCACATACCACAATTTGTTCAGCCATTCCCCCACTGATAGACAATCCCTAAATTTGCAATCAGTAAAGAGCTGTTATAAATATTATCTTTAATAATAAATATAAATAAAAAATAAAATCTTTTTGATACAGACCTAGTAGTAGTATAGCTAGATTAAAGAATATGTCTTATATTATAGCCCTTTGGACATAGTTCCAAATTTTTCTATAGAATGGTTGAATTAGTTTATAACTCCACCAATAGTGGATCAATGTCTCATTTTCCCCCACATCCCCATCTAACATTTGTCATTTTTTCTGTCCTATTAGCCAATCTATAAGCTATGAAATGAGTTAGAACATATTTTCCATATGGCTATAGATAGCTTTGTATACTTCATCTGAAATATGTTAATATCTTTTGATTATTTATCATTTGAGGAATGGGTCTTATTTTTATAAATTTGATTCAGTTCTCTCTATAGTTGAAAAATATCAGAGAAACTTGCTTCAATTTTTTTCACAATTACTACTGTTGGTAATTGTGTTTTCCTCTATCCTATTCCTTCCTACTCCCATTTAGTCTAATTCTCTCTCTTACCTCATCCCTCCTCAAAAGTGTTTTGCTTCTAACTACCTTTTGCTCAATCTGCCTTCTCTTAATATCACTTCCATAGCATTCTATTACCCTCTTACCCTCGTACTTTCTTATAGGAGAAGATACATTTCTATATACAATTGGATAATTATGATATTCCCTCTTTGAGTCAGTTCTGATGAGAATAAGGTTCTCTAATTCACCATCAACATCATCATCACCTCCTCCATCTTTCCTTTCATTGTAAAGGCTTTTGCTTGCCCCTTTTATGTCATATAATTTATCCATTTTACTTCTCCCTTTTCCTTTTGCTTAGTTCATTCCTCTCTCATCATTTAATTTTAATTTTTTAGATGTCATCTCCTATATCAACACACACCGGTACCTTCTGACTATATATATTCTACTTGCCCTAATAATCAGAAAGTTCTTATGAGTTACGAGTATCCTTTTCCTAATTAAACATGTAAACAATTTAATCTTAGTAAGTCCTTGTGATTTCTGTTTTCTGTTTACCTTGTTATGCTTCTCTTGAATCTTTTATTTGAAAGTCAAATTTTCTTTTCAGTGCTGATTTTTTCATCAAGAATGCTTGAAAATCTTCTATTTCTTTGAATATTAATTTTTCCCCCTAAAGGATTATCCTTAATTTTTCTGGGTAAATGATTCTTTGTGTAATCCTAGATTTTTTGTTCTCTGGAGTATCATATTCTGAGCTCTCTGATCCTTTTTATATAGATGTTACTGAATCTTGTGCTATGTTGATTGTGGCTCCACAATACTCAAATTGTATTTTTAGCTGCTTGCAATATTTTCTTTTTGATCTGGGAGTTCTGGAATTTTACTATAATATTTCTGGGAGTTTTCATTCTAGGATGACTTTCAGTAGGACATCAGTAGATTTTTTCAGTTTTTATTTTACCTGTTGGTTCTAGAATATTAGGATATTTTTCTTTGATAATTTTTTAAAGATGTTGTCTAGGCTTTTTTGTTGATCATGGCTTTCAAATAATACAATAATTTTAAAATTCTATCTTCTGAATTTATTTTCCAGATCAGTTGTTTTTTTAATGAGATATTTCACATTGTCTTTTGTCCTTTTACTCTTTTGGTTTTACTTTATTTTTTTTTTCTTTATTTCTCATAAGGTCATTAGCTTCCATTTGCTCAATTCTAACTTTTAAGGAATTTTATTCTTCAGTGATCATTTGTATCTCCTCTTCCATTCTCCTCATTGGCTTTTTTGTACCTCTTTTACCATTTAGCCTAGTCTATTTTGTAAGGTGTTATTTTCTTCAGTATTTTTAAAAATCTCCTTTCCCAAGCTATTGACTTTTTTCATGATTTTCTTGCATCACTCATTTCTCTTCCCATTTTTCTCTCTATTTGATTTTCAAAATCTTTTTGGAGCTTTTTCATGGCCAGAGACTAATTCATATTTTTCTTGGAGGCTTTGGATGTAGAAGCTTTGACTTTGTTATCTTTTTCTGAGTATGTGTTTTGATTTTCTTTGTCACCATGGCCAGATTATTTTTCTATTGTTTGCTCATTTTTTCAGCCTGCTTCTTGACTCTTTGCTAACATGGAGCTCTGCTTCCAGATTCAGAGTCCCAATGATTCAGAGGTTTTGTGCAGTTGTTTCAGAGACACTTTTAGAGAAATATAAAATTTCACTAGAACTAGGGCAGGAGTGGGAAACATTTAGTCCATGGGCCAAATAAAATCTGTGAAATAATTTGCATAATCAACTAAAGGCAATAATGAGCTAAAAGCTAAGTACAACAACTTTCCACTGCTTGAGTTCTACAAGTTGATAATTTTGTATGGCCTGTGAATCATGTTATGCATATCCAAAATACCCTTGACAGAAAAAAAGTTCCCTTTCCAATGATCTCAGGAGAGGTGTTTTGGCTACTCTCCTGGTCTGAGTGACCAGAAGCACTCTTTTCTGCCTCGAACTGTGATGAGGGTTCTCACTCCCCTGGGACTGCAAGTTCTGGTGTGTTAGTGCTTTGACGGTCACACAGCACTTTAACTTGATCCAAATATAAGCAGAGCAACACAGTCCTGCCTCCAGGATAGCAAGGAGACTCCTGTAAATCAGCTGGTTGACCCCCTTACCATTTGTGGGTTGAACCTCCGGGAGCAGCCACTGTCACTGCAGATTCAGTGGCTTCCAAGGCTGGCTCATGATTTACTGGGGCCTGGTCTGAACTGGACCTGTGCTGGACTGTGTTCCATTCTCACCTAAGGGCAAAAGACTTTTCCTGCTGAACTTCTAAGTTGTCATTAGCTGGGAAATTATTTCATCTGTCCTTTTGTGGGTTTGGCCACCCTGGGAATTATTTTATGGCGTGATTTAAAGATGTTCAGAGGAATTTTGGGGGTGAACTCAGGCGAGTCCCTGCTCCTTCCTCTTCCCACTATTATTTCATAGGAACTTTATATAAACAGTGTAATAATGACAAGAATAACCTGTGGGTTGGGGAGGAAGAAAATTCAAGACAATGAATAGCCACAGATATAGAGAGACAAGAAAAAGGGTCCGATTAGAGCCAGAATTTTTAATTCCCAAGAAAGATCTTCAGTTTCTCTTAGTGGGAATAAGCATGGGCTGGACACATAAAGTCTGACCCCTCCTTTGTCTGTGGTCTATGTGTCATGCTTTGGTCACCTCCATGGACTATGTGCGGTTCTTTCTCTTCCAGCCACTCTGGGAAAGCAGGGGTGAAACCTGTGCTGGTGGGTTTGGGGCAACAATGATTTAAGTGTTTGCTTCAGGGAGAAAAATTAAGTGCCCACACAAACTGGGCACTGTGGTCGGGCCCTGAAAAGTTCCTGTAAAGGCCAGCCTGAAATTGTGTACTTTTCCTCTCCCATGACTTCCTGATCCTTTAGCCCTCACCTCACAATCCAGGCAGTGATCTCCCAAGCAGCCTCTTCCCATCAGCTCTAAGCAATGGGTACATCTCAGGGGCCTGTTAATTAACAAAAATAATACTGGAGAGAAAAGTAGGCTCACCTGGGAAGTTACTGGACAGGGACTACCAAACCAAGAAGACTCAGAGTCTAAGATCTAGCTCTCTTCCTTAAAAATACTTTGTTATTCCTTTCCCAACTTTTGATAATAATCCTAACTTCCCATTTCTATAATGCTTTCAAAATAACACTTCTGTATTAAGTAAAAATGCTTTCTATTGAGCATATATTCTCTTCCTGCTTTTCATATAAAATGTGGAAGCCATGTGGTGACTGTACAGGTATTTTTACAAATTTTACAGAATGGGAAACTGAGGCCCTGAAATGTTAAGTGCTATCACACAACTAATAAACATTGCTGCCAGAATTCGAATGTAGTCTCATTGTTACTACTGTGCTTAACTCCCTGTATTTGGCCTAGAACATCACATAGCTAGGTCTGGGTAACCCATATGGTCGGCTTTCCAATTTAATCTCTTGCCTTATAGGTGACAATTCAATTAAATTTGCATTTATCAAGTACTTATGGTGTGCCAGGCACTCCAATAGGAGCTAGGATCTATTGTTATAGGGAATTTGTAAATGAGGAAACTACTTTTGCTAATATGATTTAGTATCTTTTCTGCAATTTAGAGTCTTTTTTTGTATTTTCTTTTTTTTATTATTAATACTTTTTATTTGCAAAACATATGTATGGGTAATTCCTAAACATTAACCCTTACAAAGCTTTCTGTTACAAATATTCCCCCCTACTCTCCACCCCTCCCCTAGATGGCAGGATATCCACTACATGATAATTATGTTAGAATACTTAAGAAATTGAATATATGTATAGTTATTGCATCATTTTTCATGCAGGAGAAATCGTATCTACAAGAAAGAATAATCCGATAAAGGAAATACAATGCAAGCAAACCTCAATAGAGAACATGAAAATGTTATGTTGTGATCCACATTTCACATCCCTCTCTCTGGGTGTATATGGCTCTCTTCACCGAACAATTGGAAGTGGTTTGAAACATTGCATTGTTGAAAAGAGTCATGTCCATTAGAACTGATCCTCATATAGTATTGTTGTTGCCGTGAATAATGATCTCCTGGTTCTGCTCACTTCACTGAGCATCAGTTCATGCAAGTCTCTCCAGGCTTCTCTGAAATTGTCCTGCTGGTCGTTTCTTACACAGCAATAATATTCCATAACATTCATATACCATAATTTATTCAGCCACTCTCCAATTGATGAGCATCCACTCAGTTTCCAGTTTCTAGCCACTACAAAAAGAGCTGCCACAAACATTCTTGCACATGTGGGGCCGTTTCCTTCTTTTATGATTTCTTTGGGACGTAAGACCAATAGAAACACTGCTGGGTCAAAGGGTATGCATAGTTTGATAACTTTTTGAGCATAGCTCCAAATTGCTCTCCAGAATGGTTGGATCCATTCACAGCCCCACCAACAATGCATCAGTGTCCCAGTTTTCCCACATCCCCTCCAACATCTTTATCATGTTTATCTTTTCCTGTCATTTTAGCCAATCTGAAAGGTGTGTAGTGGTACCTCAGAGTTGTCTTAATTTGCATTTCTCTGATCAATAGTGATTTGGAGCACCTTTTCATATGATTATAAATAGTTTTAATTTCATCATCTGAAAATTGTCTGTTCATATCCTTTGACCATTTATCAATTGGAGAATGGCTTGAATTCTTATAAATATGAGACAATTCTCTATATATCTTAGAGATGAGACCTTTATCAGAACCCTTAAATGTAAAGATGATTTCCCAATTTGATGCTTCCCTCCTAATCTTGTCTGCATTAGTTTTGTTTGTACAGAAACTTTTTAACTTAATATAACCAAATTATCTATCTGGTGTTCAATTAAGAGTTCCAGATCTTCTTTGGACATAAATTTATTCCATCTCCACAGGTCTGAGAGGTAAACTATATTACGTTCCTCTAATTTGGTTATAATATCACTCTTTATATCCAGATCATGAACCCATTTAGATCTTATCTTGGTGAATGGTGTTAGGTGTGGGTCCAGCCTTAATTTCTTCCACACTAGTTTCCAATTTTCCCAGCAGTTTTTGCTGAATAGTGAGTACTTATCCCAAAAGGTGGGGTCTTAGGGTTTATCAAACACTAAATTGCTAACATTATTATCTAGCTTGTCCTGATATCCTATCCTATGCCACTGATCGACTGCTCTATTTCTCAGCCAGTACCAAATGGTTTTGATGATCACTGCTTTATAATATAGTTTTAGATCTGGTACAGCAAGGCCACCTTCATCTGCCTTTTTTTTTCATTAATTCCCTTGAAATTCTTGACCTTTTGTTCTTTCAAATGAACTTTGCTACTATTTTTTTTCTAGATCTGTAAAATAATTTCTTGGGAGTCTGATTGGTATGGCGCTAAATAAGTAAATTAGTTTGGGTAGTATTGTCATTTTTATTATATTCGCTCGGCCTACCCATGAGCACTTAATGTTTTTCCAACTGACTAGGTCTAATTTTGTTTGTGTGGAAAGTGTTTTGTAGTTTAATTTGTATAGTTTCTGACATTTTCTTGGCAGATAGATTCCCAAATATTTTATGCTATCATCCATTATTCTGAATGGAATTTCTTTTTCTATCTCTTGCTGCTGAACTTTGTTGGTAATATATAAGTATGCTGATGATTTATGTGGATTTATTTTGAATCCTGCAACTTTACTAAAGTTGTGAATTGTTTCTAGTAGTTTTTTAGTTGAGTCTCTAGGGTTCTCTAAGTATACCATCATGTCATCTGCAAAGAGTGATAATTTGGTTTCTTCATTACCTACTCTAATTCCTTTTATCTCTTCTTCTCTTATGCAATTTAAAGTCTTGAAGAGATGCTTAGAACACTGAGAGGTTAATTCACTTCCTCAAGATCACATGATAAGTATGTGTTGTACCTAGGTCTTCCTGTGTCCAAGATTAGCTTTTTAATTCACTGCAGCATGCTATCTTTCTAGAGATACAAAGTTTGGGTACATATGCAAAGAAAAAATTAAAAACATTTCTTGCCCTCTAAGAACTTATATTCTTTGGGGAAAGGGTGCATAGATAGATAATTAAATATTAAATATATATAATGTATATTAAAATTATTTGATATGTAGAAGGGTAAATCTAACAACTGGGGGGAATCAGAAAAATCCTTTTATAGGAAGTAGCACTTGCTATGAGCCTTAAAATAGAGTTTCCAAGAGATGAAGAGGAGGGTGGGAGTAGGGAGGAAGAGGAATTCCAGGCATGAGAAACAGCCTATTCAAAAGCAAAAGAAATCAAAAGACATATTGTTGGAAACATTTTTTTAAGGAAAAACAAAATCCTCTGTGGGATATATTGTGTTTATTGCATCTTTTGTATTTGATGCTCATTTAAATACTTAATCATCAGATGGCCTTAAAGGTTATGAAAATTATCCCTGGATCAATTTCCAGTCACAGATAGATTACTAGGTAGTTTTTCAAATTTTCTGATTTTGCCATTGTTATTTGGGAATCAACCAGACTACAAAAAGCACAGACCCAACCTAGAGTCTCCTGATTCTTAGTATTCATCTCTGGTCAGGCCCAATGTTCAGTAAGGTCAACATGGAAATGACAAATGAGGAAAAGTTTCCAATGGAAGTATAACCATGTTTTTTCATGGCATAGGTACATATATCCTTTGCCTGTTTCTTAGGTATCATGTGGGTGACTTGGTGCTGCTTTTGGCCATTTGGTGACTCATTGATGAAAAGACATGGTGTTTTAATATGGTTCAATAATAATTAAGACACCTCTCCATGGTTCATTGGATATTCGCTCCATTATCAGTGCAGTAGATGGTAGAATGCTGCATTTATTAAAAGGACAGTTTGTGGCTACTGCTTTCTTAGTTGTATTTTGCATCTTAGTTGCATAATTTGATTCTAGTGAGGGACAGGAAAATCATTCCTCTACATTGGTATTACAGAAATCCCTCCTCCTCTCTCTTAAGTGGAGTATAGATTCACCTAGACAGACTTTGGCTGGGGGATCTTGACTACTTTTGTCCTTTTGGTTTTATTCTTTGATCTTAGGTGAACCAGTATTTCATGCTGAATATATCCAGTGCTAGAAATGATGTTGTCCAGGTGTCTTGTAATACCTGTGAATCAGAGGCTACACTGTCCTTGGAGCAATAGTGACTGACAGAAGTAGAAGCTTCTGCATGAGAGAGGTCAGCCACAAGAAGGAAGAAGAAACAAGTCTTGGATTGGCCCCTAGTTTTAAGATGAAATGTGAAATATGTAATTAGAAATATTGCAAAATCATTGTATGCTACATATGTTTTGCAAATAAAAAGTATTAATAATAATAAAAAATCATTGTATGCATCAATGAGGATTAAAATACAGACCTCCAGGTAGCAATAAATTGGGAAATCATCTTTACATTTAAGGGTTCTGATAAAAGCCTCATTTCTAAAATATATAGAGAATTGACTCACATTTATAAGAATTCAAGCCACTTTCCAATTGATAAATAGTCAAAGGATATGAACAGACAATTTTCAGATGATGAAATTAAAACTATTTCTAGTCATATGAAAAGGTGCTCCAAATCATTATTGATCAGAAAAATGCAAATTAAGACAACTCTGAAATACCACTACACACCTGTCAGATTGGCTAAGATGACAGGAAAAGATAATGATAAATATTGGAAGGGATTTGGGAAAACTGGGACACTGATACATTGTTGGTGGAACTGTGAACAGATCCAGCCATTCTGGAGAGCAATTTGGAACTATGCTTAAAAAGTTATCAAACTGTGCATACCCTTTGACCCAGCAGTGTTTCTATTGGGCTTCTATCCCAAAAAGATCTTAAAGGAAGGAAAGGGACCCACATGTGCAAGAATGTTTGTGGCAGCCCTTTTTGTAGTGGCTAGAAACTGGAAACTGAATGGATGTTCATTAATTGGAGAATGGCTGAATAAATTATGGTATATGAATGTCATGGAATATTATTGTTCTATAAGAAACGACCAGCAGGATGATTACAGAGAGGCCTGGAGAGACTTACATGAACTTCCTAAGTGAAATGAGCAGAACCAGGAGACCATTGTACATGGCAACAACAAGACTATATGATGATCAATTCTGATGGATATGGTTCTCTTCAATAATGAGAAGTTTCAAACCAGTTCCAATTGTTCAGTGATGAAGAAAGCCATATACACCCAGGGAGAGGCCTGTGGAATCTGAGTGTGGACCACAACATAACATTTTCCCACTTTATGTTGATGTTTTCTTGCATTATGTTTCCCTTCTCAGATTTTTTTTTTGTATATTCGACTTTTCTTGTACAGCAAGATAACTGTATAAATATGTATACTTATATTTGGTTTGTGAAGTATTTTAACATAACATGTATTAGACTTCCTGCCATTTAGGGGAGGGAGTTAGGGGAAAGAGGGAAAAATTTGTAACAGAAAGCTTTGCAAGGGTCAATGTTGAAAAATTACCCATGCACATGTTTTGTAAATAAAAAGCTTTAATAAAAAAAATTACAGACCTCCCAACTGATCATCACCTTAACATACGTTATTACTGAATTCTGTTCTAACCATTCTATTAGTATGTACTGGGGTTCTTTTGCATTTAACATATCTGTTATAATAATAAACTATTTGTACTATACCAAATTCATGTTTGTAAATTGAGTTTTTTAAAATTCTAATATTCTACCTTTTCAAAGAAAACCCCAGACTTGTGAATCATAATTGGTACTACAATTAAATTGGTCTGCCCAGTAAGGTGTTTTAATGATTTGATGAATGTGAGAAAAGGAGTCCTTTCACCAGGGATTGGCAGACCAGAACTGAGCCCAGTCTAAGAACTGAATGCCTAAATACAAAATAAGGAGTTTTGCATTACTCCAATCCCTTTGGGCCTGACATTTCTGTTAGAGAAGGAAAATAGGTGAGTTAATAACTACTAACTATTACAACTTTTGCACCTACCAATTTTTGTGATAGAGGGAATAGGACAGTGATACAATGTCACAGTTTCCATTGGACCTGAAGGTTGGGGCTTAAATCTAAAATAATGAAATTTAATGTAAGTAAATATTAAGTCCTATATCTAGGTTCAGTGAATTAACCGTACAAATAAGCATTAGGAAAGTCATGGCTAGACAATTTTTTTTGTGGGGAAAAATGTTCTGGAGGTTTTAAATGACACAAATCCAACATGAAACAACAATGTAGATTTTAATTCAATATGAATCAACAAGCATTTGTAAGTGCATGCTATGTGCATGGAAGATTTGATTCACATTCCTAGAAATACAGCGTTTCCCAAAAGTCTTAGAGAAGTGTTATACTACTAAAGAGCTTAAAATCTTTAATAGCTTTATTAAGCTTTAGTAGCATAAAACTGCACTGAAACTTTTGAGGAACCCATTCTAGTGTCCATAAAGAGAGTAGCAATGGTCATATTAATGGTATTATCTCCTAGTCAGATCATATCTGAAATATTATATTAAGTTCTGGATTTTCACATTAAGAAAGAAAGGCAATGACTAAGTAGATATCCAGAGATGGTCACCAGCACAGAGAGACTTGGAGTCGATGCCATATAAAGGCAGATTGAAGGAAGTAGGGATGCATAGCCAAGGGAAGAGAGAACAAGAAAGGTAGATTTGTCAAAATGGTAATAAACTTGCATGGCTTTGGCCTGGAGGGCAGAACTCCAAACTATGCTTGGACATTTCAAAGAGAAAAATTTAAACTCATTGTCAGGGGGAAAACCTTCCCAATAATTAGACTTCTCTTTCTCTTTTTTAATTTTTAATTTTTTTGGAGGCAATCAGGATTAAGTGACTATCTCACAGTCATGCACCTAGCTAGTATCAATTGATGCAGTTGAACTCATATACCCTTGATTCCAGGGCCAGTGTTTTATCCATGTTACCATATAGCTGCCCAAAATTTAACTTTTCCAGAAATTAAATGAGTTGCTTTGGAATTCCTGTTCATTGAAAGTCTTCAAGCAAACGCTAAATATACTTACTGAGTATATTACAGTAGGCATTGCTTTGAGGCATAGATTGGATTGGTTGATCCATAAAGTCTTTTTTCAGTTATAAATTCTGTGATTATTTAAACCTCAGGTTGGTCCTAACAACATTCCTGGAAAACTGTAAGTTCCTAGGGAATCAAAAATTTAGAGGATACAGAATGTAAGAGAGATGAAAAAGTATTGGACTTGGAATCAAAGGAACTGGGTTCAGATTTTTAAAAAATTTCTGTTATTTATTATAAACAGCTAGAAGGCATAGTGATTAGAGAATTGGTCTTAGAGTAAGGAAGACTCCTCTAGACTCACACACTTAGCTGCATGACCCTGGGCAATTCACTTAACCCTGTTTGCCTCAGTTTCCTCGTCTGAAAATGAGCTACAGAAGGAAATGGGGAACCATTGTAGAACCTTCACTAAAATAACTCTTAAGACTGTGATGGAGAGTTAAAAATGACCAAATCAACACAACAATAAGCTACTTACTGCATTTAACTCCAAATTCAATGTTCTTTAATCTCTCTGTAATATTTTGCATTTCTCTTAGAGTTTACAATAATACTTTATATATATGAATGGACACTCCATTTCTAGCCTAAAATTCAATTAACATTTAATTGCTATGTTGTGCCAAAACTTCTATTTTTTTCATGAGCTGCTACTAATTCAAGTCTGCTTTTTCTACCTTTACAATTAATTTTGTTTTTTTTTAATTTAATAATAGGACTTTACACATTTATCATCATTTGGTTTAATCCTTTTAATTTTGCATGCCACTGTCCTTTCTGAGGCAGCTAGGTGGTGCAGTGCATAGAACATCAGGTTTAGAGTCAAGAAGAACTAGATCTCAAATCTGGTTTAAGAAACTTACTTAGCTGTGTGACCTTGGGCCAGTCACTTAACCCTATTTACTTCAGTTTCTTTATATGTAAAATGAGCTGGAGAAGAAAATGGCAAACAGCTTTAGTATCTTTGCCATGAAGACCTCAAATGGGGTAACAAAGAATGTGAAATAATTGAACAACAACAGATTCTTTTTGAATTCTAATTTGTCACCCAGCAGTTAAGTTCTCTATTCCCGCTTTCGTGTCAGAATACATTCTAAGACACAAGCCGCATCTTTATCCAAGAAATTCATGCAATGGTAGGGGGAACAGGACTGCAGGTGAACATTAAGAAATCTAGTGTTTTGCCTGTAGTAACAACACTCTATATCTCCACTGAGTCAGGCTTACAAAATTGAGGTCAGTAAGAATAATACTGTGTAGGAATACTGTGGCACTCTGACAAGTAATCTCAGGAATAAATGCCTCCTCTATTGTCCTATTTTTCTCCCTCTGATTCCCTTCACCCTACTCTGTGAAGGGGAACAACTGAAGCTTTTTCAGGAAGACATCTAGGTATCTGTGGATGTCCTTGGGGCTGTAGAGATAGGATAACCTCAGCCCTTTTCCATTTTGTGGAGGTGTCTGAATAGGAAGGGACAACTATTTCATTTTGATTCAGTAATACATTATATTGTATTTAATTCCTCCAAAATGTCTACTATGTGAGAGGCAGTCTGTCATAGTAAACAGAGTTCTGGGCTCTCACTTTATTTTTATAGTGATTGCCTGGCACAGTACCTGGCACAATGTAGACATTGAATAAAAATGTATTGATTGATTGGGCTAAAAGTTACAAATAAATGCTTGGTTTGAAACTTCACTTTAGATACTGTGTGATTCTGGGCAGGTCCTTATTCCTTTATTTGCCTCAAGCAGCTCCATGATACTTAGTTGCCATCTAAGGGTTCCCCTGAAATCACAGATCCTTTCAGTCAGTCAATAAACTTTTATTGTTGTTCTGTCATTTCCAACTCTCAATGACCCCATTTGGGGTTTTTTTTAGCAAAGATCCTAGAGTGGTTGGCCATTGCCTTCTCCAGCTCCTTTTGTAGATAAGAAAACTGAGGCACACAGGGTTAAGTGACTTGAGCAGGGTGATATAGCTAGTAAGAGTCTGAGACCAGATTTGAACTCAGGAAGATGAATCTTCTTGACTTGGGCTCCAGAACTCTATCCACTCCTCCACCTAGCCCACTTACAAGGTGCAGGTACTATGCTAAGTCTCAGAGATAGAAAGGTGAATGATAGCTCCTGCTCTTGAAGAACTCCCAGTCTAATGAGAGAGACAACATGCGTACAAGTATGTACCAACCAACTCTCTATAGGATAAATTGGAAATATTCAACAGAGCGAAGGCACTAGACTTAAGAGGAACGGGGAAAGGCTTTCTGTAGGACTTGGGAGTTTAGTTGGAATTTGAAGGATATGGAAGGCAGGGTGAAAATGAAGAGGGAAAGCCTTTGAGACAGGGAAAATGTCTGAAGTAGAGAAATGGGGGCATCATATTTGAGGAACAGCCAGGAGACCAGTGTCAGAAGTCTACAGAGTGCACAAGAGGAATGGTGTGTGTGTGTGTGTGTGTGTGTGTGTGTGTGTGTGTGTGGGGAGAGAGACAGGCTATGAAGGGATTCAAATAAAAAATACAAAATTGTATCTTTGATCCTGTGCTGGGGGCTGGGATTACAAAAATAGTGTGATACATGCAGGCCCTGATCACAAGGAACCTAATTGGAAATATCCAATCATAAGAAAAAGGAGAATGAGATAAGTGTAAAGGAGAGATGTGGGCCAAGCCCTCTGAAAAATTTGAAGGAGAGATCTATTTCAGTTGGTGGGGGGAGAAATGTTTTGGAAGGTTTTGTGAAGAAAATGACTTCTGAATCAGGTCCTGAAGGAAGGCGGGGACTTCCATTTAGGGGTTAGGAGTTAAAGAGAATTCAGCAGGAGTATAGCCACAAGGCTAGAAGATAGCACGGTGGAAGTGGGGCTAAACCAACCTAGATTGACTCAGATGGAATAGGGCCTCCATGAAGGGGAGGAATATGAGATAAGCCTGGGGAAGTAGGATATAGCTAGGTTATAGGTAGAGTCAAGAATTGGAGGGATAATGGGGAGCCACTGATAGTTTTAGTGGAGAAGGTATTAGGAAGATTACTAGTGAAATATGGACTGAGAGGAGAGAGATTAGAGGCAGGTGACAGCTAGGAGGCTATTACAATTATTAAGGTGAGAAGAAATGAGGAACTGAATTAGGAATGTTACAAAGGTCTGGCTGGGTTTGAAGAAATAGCAAGAATGCTCCACAACTAGAAAAATCACAAATGTACAAAAGACTTCAGAATTATCATATATCGGGCTTAAAATGGAAGTGCTTCTGATTTTCAAAGCAGCTTCACATACCAGGTTCCCAGTCGCAAAATAATGTACCCATCTGCCCTTGGCCTGGTGGAGAAAAGGAACAGGAGACACTATTTTAAAGAAATAGATTCATGATGAAATTTCAGAGTTCTTTCTCGGTTTTCTACCCTCACTTTACTGAATGAATGAAGTTCATATGTTTATTTCACTTTCCCTTCCCCCTTAGCACTGTTCCTCCACCCAAGGATCACATCCTTCTTTAGAATTTTGTTCATCGATTGCAATAAGCATGGGGAACTAAAGGACTAGATCTTTCTGTTGGGCAATGAATGATGAGGCTCATACTATTAACTGGAAATCTGGAGTCCTAGGTTCTTTTTTTTTTTCTTCTGCAAGTTTGAATGACCTTCGGGTAAATGGACTCAGAAAGCTTCCATTTCTCTGTTTGTAGATGAGAAACTCAATTATTTCTAGAACCACCCTGACAGTGAAAGAATACTTAGAAATCTCTAGGGAGTCCATGATTCTATTATGACTAATTTGAAATCATACTATTCTGCTGCCCGATTCTGAAATATCCTATTTTTTCCTACAAAGACAGAATGGCATAATGAGTAGCATAATCATTTGGGAATCAAACAGTCCTGAATTCGATTTTGTCTTTCACATATACAATATGTGATAACATCTAAGATTCAGGCATCTCAATAAAATTCCAAATTATAAAGGAGTTTACAATCTTCATCAATGGAAAAATGAGATTTTAGGGTAAAAAAATCCATTAGTGTGATTATCTACTAAAAACTATTATTAAAAACTTCTATTATTAAGGGAGGCAGCATAATATAGTGCAACTACCACTAAATTGAGACCAGCACCCATAAATCTTGCCCTACAGTTTCACTTTTTTGCTGTTAACAAGTTATGAGACTTTGGTCTAATAATTTCCTCTATTTGAATTTGAGTTTCCAAAATGAATGGTTTGGATTAGATAATCTCTAAAGTTTTTTTAACTCTTAAGTAAGGCTTGAATTTGAAATCTGGCTGAGATGCTTACTATCCATGTGACTGAGTAAACAATTTAATAACTCTTTTAGCCCCAGCTTCCTTATCTATGTAATGGGGGAGCTGGATTTCCAGTGCTAAATCTATAATTCTATGGTGTTTTGAGCCTGGCAATAGATCCTTACCTCCTATGTGGTTTACAGCAAGGGGCAAGTTTGGAAATGCTTCTATTTTCACATTCATAATGGGTTAGCATCGTGACTATCAAGGAGAGTCTCAAGATAACAGCACGGTTCTGGCCTTTCCAGATGTTCCATGTTCATAGAATGAATCTATGGCTGCATTCACAAGGGCTTGGGAGTGTGGTTAAGCAAATCTTGGCCATTTGAGAGGTTGTGGGCAGTCCAGCAAAGGACAGTGCAGTGTTGAAAATAAAAACATTCCTTTGCTAATTGCTCCTGCCCTGGACCTCACCCAGAGCCAAATGCAAGTATGGTATGTCATTCATTGGTTTCAGACTACCAGGTTTTCTGCAATTGATCTCATCCCAATGGTCCCCACCCACCATTTCTTGCAGGTGCTAATAGGACTCAAACACAATTCCCCCACACTCTTTATGTCTGCCTGGGAGAGAGAAAGAAAAGCTGTTCCACAGAGCTAAGTTTTTTCCACACACTCCTCCACCCAACCAAGTTAAAGCAGCAGATTCTTATGTTTATATTTCATTCTGCTAACAAAGAGCAAACATGACACCAAACTCTCCCTGCCACCCTTCCGAAAACTTGCGAGTTAATTTTAGACATGGAGAGTGGATCTGACCATGGCTTCCCACACGTGGTTTGTTCCAAGCCAGACTCTAGTACCGACCCAACTTACCCAAAGCAGCAGCAGACTTCGTGAATCAAGATGGGGGGCAGGAGGGGCTGAAACTTGGCCAGGTCCATGGTCTCTCAATCTCTCTTTGGAAGAGAAGAGAAGCTCTCTTCAATTGCTGGGAATACAGGTCAAGGCCAGAGGGAGGCCCTGGGCTCCCTCTTGCTGCATGACAACACCCTTAATCACAATGTTTTTCCACAAGTTAGTCTCCGTTTTCTCCATCCTCTGTTGATCACTGTTTTGTTTTTGTTTTTGTTTTATTGCACTTAAAGAAAGTTGCCATATAGACCAATTTCCCTAATGAATATTGATGCAAAAATTTTAAATAAGATATTAGCAATGAGATTACAGAAAGTCATCCCCAGGATAGTACACTATGACCAAGTAGGATTTATACCAGGGATGCAGAGCTGGTTCAATATTAGGAAAACTATCAGCATAATTAATTATATTAATAATCAAACTAACAAAAACCATATGATTATCTCAATAGATGCAGAAAAAGCATTTGATAAAATCCAACACCCTTTCCTATTAAAAACACGAGAGAGTATAGGAATAAATAGCCTTTCCTTAAAATGATCAGTAGCATCTATTTAAAACCATCAGCAAGCATCATATGTAAGGGAGACAAGCTAAAACCATTCCCAATAAGATCAGGAGTGAAACAAGGCTGCCCACTGTCACCATTACTATTTAATATTGTATTAGAAATGTTAGCCTTAGCAATAAGAGAAGAAAAAGAGATAAAAGGAATCAAAGTAGGTAATGAAGAAACCAAATTATTACTCTTTGCAGATGACATGATGGTATATTTAGAGAACCCTAGAGACTCAACTAAAAAACTACTAGAAACAATTCACAACTTTAGCAAAGTTTCAGGATTCAAAATTAATCCACATAAATCATCAGCATTTTTATATATTACCAACAAAGGTCAGCAGCAAGAGATACAAAAAGAAATTCCATTCCAAATAAGGGATGATAGCACAAAATATTTGGGAATCTATCTGCCAAGGAAAAGTCAGAAACTATACAAACTAAACTACAAAACACTTTCCACACTAAAAAAGTCAGACCTAGTCAATTGGAAAAACATTAAGTACTCATGGGTAGGCCGAGTGAATATAATAAAAATGACAATACTACCCAAAGTAATTTACTTATTTAGTGCCATACCAGTCAAACTCCCAAGAAATTATTTTACAGATCTAGAAAAAATAGTAGCAAAGTTCATTTGGAGGAACAAAAGGTCAAGGATTTCAAAGGGATTAATGAAAAAAAAAAGGCAGATGAAGGTGGCCTTGCTGTACCAGATCTAAAACTATATTATATTATAAAGCAGCGGTCATCAAAACCATTTGGTAATGGCTAACAAATAGAGCAGTCGATCAGTGGCACAGAATAGGTTATCAAGACAATATAGGCAATAACCTTAACAATTTAGTGTTTGATAAACCCAAAGACCCCAGCTTTTGGGATAAATACTCACTATTCGACAAAAACTGCTAGGAAAATTGGAAACTAGTGTGGAAGAAATTAGGGCTTGACCCATACCTAACACCACATACAAAGATAAGATCTAAATAGGTTCAAGATCTAGATATAAAGAGTGATTTTGTAAGCAAATTAGAGGAACGTAATATAGTTTACCTCTCAGACCTGTGGAGATGGAATAAATTTATGTCCAAAGAAGATCTGGAACTCCTAATTGAACACCAGATGGATAATTTTGATTATATTAAGCTAAAAAGTTTCTGTAAAAATAAAACTAATGCAGACAAGATTAGGAGGGAAGCATCAAATTGGGAAATCATCTTTACATTTCATGGTTCTGATAAAGGCCTCATTTCTAAAATATATAGAGAATTGTCTCATATCTATAAGAATTCAAGCCACTCTTCAATAGATAAATGGTCAAGGGATATGAACAGACAATTTTCAGATGATGAAATTAAAACTATTTATAATCATATGAAAAGGTGCTCCAAATCACTATTGATCAGAGAAATGCAAATTAAGACACCTCTGAGGTACCACTACACACCTGTCAGATTGGCTAAAATGACAGGAAAGGATAATGATGAATGTTGGAGGGGATGTGGGAAAACTGGGACACTAATACATTGTTGGTGGAACTGTGAATGGATCCAACCATTCTGGAGAGCAATTTGGAGCTATGCTCAAAAAGTTATCAAACTGTGCATACCCTTTGACCCAGCAATGTTTCTACTGGGCTTATATACCAAAGAAATCATAAAGGAAGAAAAGGGCCCCACATGTGCAAGAATGTTTGTGGCAGCCCTTTTTGTAGTGGCTAGAAACTAGAAACTGAGTGGATGCCCATCAATTGGAGAGTGGCTGAATAAATTATGGTATATGAATTTTATGGAATATTATTGCTCTGTAAGAAATGACCAGCAGGACGATTTCAGAGAGGCCTGGAGAGACTTGCATGAACCGATGCTGAGTGAAACGAGCAGTACCAGGAAATCATTATACACAGCAACAACAATATTACATGATGATCAATTCTGATGGACATGGCTCTCTGCAACAAAGAATTATCTCAAACCAATCCCAATTGTTCACTGAAGAAAACCATATACACCCAGAGAGAGGGATATGAAATATGGACCACAACGTAACATTTTCATGATCACTATTGATGTTTGCTTGCATTGTGTTGCCTTTCTCTGATTTTCTTTTTTTTTTTCTTGTAGATATGATTTTTCTTGCACAACTTGTCAAGTATTTCAATATTATTGACATGTAGTGGACTTCCTGCCATTTAGGGGAGGGAAGGGAACTGGGGGTAAAAGTTGTAATGGAGAGCCTTGTAAAGATTAATGCTGGGGAACTACCCATACATATGTTATACAAATGAAAAGCTTTAATAAAAAAAAGAAAGTTGCCAGAAGGAATTTGAGTCCCAAACTTAGGACATGGGTGTACATCCATCACTTGACTTTTCAGATGTTGAGAGATTTCCTACCCTCTGACGTAGTTCCTCCCATTATTCTGAAGTCATGAGGGAACATGAAATTTGAACAATAGAAAAGAAAAGAAGAAATATACTTTTAGTGGTAGGAAAACAGTTTTCCATATAACTCAAGGAATAAACAGTGTAGAAAAAGGCAGGAGTTTTCTCTCTAAGAACATGAGTATAGTAGAATCCTGGAGTCATCTAAGCTGGATGTCTACATTGATAGAATATAAAGCAGTAGAGTCCAGTTCTCCAGTTGGTGTGTACAGATCAAATCAATCAATGAATTATTTCTTAGATAACTTAGATAACTACTAACCAGACAGATATCTAAGAGTTCAAAGATTAAAAAAAAAAAAACAAAATGAATTTATCCCTCAAGAAACTTCAGTTCTAGTGTGTGTGTGTGTGTGTGTATGTGTGTGTGTGTGTGTATGTATGTGTGTGTGTGTATGTGTGTATGTGTGTGGTGGGAGGGTGAGTTGTTATTCCTTTCAATTAGATTGTTTTCTCCTTCTAGTAAGTAGCACTCTCTCCTCTGTTACTCTTAGCTATTTTCTGGTTGAGGCAAGTACATATTTTTTTGCTATTTCACAACTTGCTCACTTTTAATTATTTAGGTAGGAGGTTGTGATGAACTTGGAGTCAGAAGTCTTGACTCTGATACATAGTGAGATCACTTCACTTCTTTTATCCTTCGTTTTCCCATCTATAAAATGGGCATAATAATGTTTGGACCACCTGTGTATATCATAGGCTTTGAAAATGGTTAAGAGCATTACAGAGATTTGAGATCTTATTATTAGAGAAGGGAAAGGATTCTTCTTCTTTTATGATTAATACTGCTCAAGTTAGTTTGAAATTTTCTTTCTGAAGAACCATATCATTTAAATATCCCAATACAGTGCCATGCTATTAACCATAATTTCCCAAATAATAACCAGTTTAAGTTCAATCATTTTTTCTCACCATTTGCCAAAGTCTCATCTAGGTTTCCAGGGCCTAGATTTCAATTCAGATTATCATCTTCATTGGGATAAGATGGAGCTAAAACCAAGCTTAAAGAAAATCAGAGATTTTAGGAAACAGAGGTTAGGAGGGACAAGATGGCAAGCATGGACAACAGCCATATCCAAGATAGGAGATGGAGTGATGTCTGAAGAATAGCAAGTACATCAGTGTGGCTGGACTTCATGGTACATGGAAGGGTGTAATATGCTATAAGATCATAAAGGTAGGAAGGAGCTAGATTGCAAAGAGTTTCACTTGACAGACAGAGAACTTTACAGTTGATTTTGGAGGTAATAAGTCATTCGGGTTTATAAAGCAGGGAGATCAATATGATTGAAGCTACACTTTAAGAAAATTAATTTTGGCATCTGAGAAGGACTGATTGGGAGGGGAAAACTTGAAGCTGGGAGTCCAATTAGAAGGCTAATTAGTTTCTCTTCTTATCTATATCTGGAAAAATCCTTCTTTTGGATCTCAGCTTAGGTACAAGCTCCACCGTGAAGTTTGCCCTGAGTGCTTCCCTCTTCCCTCCAACCTGATATCATTTCCCTTCTTACTGTTGTTGTTTGTCCTTCATTCTCAAAGAGGATCAAAGACATCCCAAGACTAATGTCTTGATTGAGCATCTTTAGCATTTTCCCAAAGGGCTTACCTGGAACTGTTCTTGGTCTTCAGAGGTCAGCTTGCATAAGTGTAACTGTTTTTCCCCTATGAGACAATTAGCTCTTTGATGGCAGGAACTATGCCATTTTTCTTTGTAGCTTTAATTCCCAGAATAGTGCCTTGCATATAAACATTTGTTGAAGAGAATTGCATTGAAACACCTTTCACTTCCGTTGAATTAGGCAGGTATAAGAGTTATTATTTCACAGTATTTTACACATTATAGAAATCCAGTAATTATTTTGTTGAATTGAATTGAGGAGATAGAAAATGTATAAGGTTTTCTTATTATTACTGACACAAGGGTGTGCTGGAACCAGCTCAAAATACTTGAGAGCCATTGGTGAGCATTTATACCTTGGAAATGAGCAAATGTTGCAAGTCAGGGCTTGATTTATTGTATTATTGATTATTTAGACTGGATAAATGATGGAGAAAATGTTAATAAAGGATGAAACTTAAAAGTATGCCCTGCACACAATTATTTTATTTTCTGGATATCTAGCTGTTAAACTCTTATCAGCACATTGCTATCTCCCTTCTGCCCCATGGATGACCTCTGGGCTAGTATCCAATTCAAATTATAGTGTGGAATGGGAAAATGTCTCAGTTTTCTAATAGGGACCTTCATATCTTCCAAAATCCAAGAACAATGACTACTGGAGACTTAAAATGTGTGGACCTTTTGCTAAAAAGGGCGAGAGCCCAGGGTTGTGAAGAAGATGATTACTTTTAAAAGTTTATGTTTTAAGACATAAAGATGACTTTTAAGAAAGCAAATAAAAACAAAAATATAAAACCTTTGCAGAATTTTAAAATCCTGCCATCAAATGGAATGAGCCTGAAGTTCTTTGGATCATTACAGTACAGGGTACAACCTGAACTGATCCCAGGAAGAGAAAAATGTAGGGAAAAAAATTTTTTTGAAGGAGACCAATCTTCAGGACACAAGACAAAATTCTACTGTGAAGTCTTTTCAAAAGCATTCCACTTAAACTGATATTGATGAGGGTTTTTTTTTAATTTAACCATGATATCTTTTCTATTTATTGAAAATTTTTTTAATATGAAGCTTCAGTATTATCTTGATGTTTGTACTACAATTTCTCTTGATGTCTCTACCACATTTGATGTCATAGTCTGGACAGAACCTGACTAGTGATGACTGAAGCTAAAGGCTGCATGGGAAAGTAAATGGTTAAGTTCTAAGCTATAGCCTCTGCTACAGATTGGAGTTTGGAATAATGGAAGATGGAAGAAGGTGGTAGAGGAAGAGAAAATTAAGCTAGGATCCAAGAGGATGTGGGAAATCATGATAGAATTGACAAAGGTCCCCTAAGAGCTCACAATGACCCCAAACCTATTTGATTGTCCTTTGTTTAATAATAGCCAACACTATTAATAGGGTTAATACTGTGTGCCAGGCACTTTGCTTAGTGCTTTACAAATCTCATTTCACTTGAGTGTCATAACAACTCAAGGAAGTAGGTGCTATTTTCTCCATTTTACAGGTAAGTGTTATCTTTTTAAATACACTCCAAACACATGAAGTCATGGTCTACTTATCACTCCTAGAGGGGCAGCTGATAGTCTACTCATTAGTTTAATTCAACAGATATTTTTCATGCTACTACATCTAAGACACTGTGCTAGAGTCTGAGTAAACAAAAACAAAACAAAAACTTTCACATTCTCAACAAATTTACAATCCACTGGAATAATACCACATTTTTATAGATAGCAAGATGCATGATAACTTTTGGAGGAAAAGAGCATTAAAAATGTGAGAGAAATCTAAAAGTGTTCTTATTAGAGATAGTATCTGAGCTGACCCATCAAGGAAACTGAAGATTTGACTGTTGGAGGCAGAGGTGAGGAGGAGAGGACATTCCAAGCATTGGGATAGCCTGGGTGAAGCCACAGAGGCGGGGCATGGAATGTTGTATTCTAGAAACAAGGGGCTGGAATGTAGAAAGCATCAGAGGCAGAAATGTGAAATAAGGCCAAGAAGGTAGGTGGAAGTCAGATTGCAGAGGGCAAAGGAGTTTGGTATTTTGTTCCAGAGACAATAGGAACCCACAAATTTTGAGTAGGGGAGTGATATTTCCCTTAGCAAGATTATTTTGATGGCAATAAGGGAGTGAAGGGAGGAGAGCCCAGGGACAGGAAGGCTAACTATGAAAATAATCCAACTAAGAAGGGAGAGCCTACTGTGAATACTTACTGTATAAGTAGACCAAAGGATATAGGAATCAAAACTGCAGAATTAGCAAGACTTTATAGTAACTAATTACATACTGGGGTGATGGGGAGAGAAGAGTCAGTGACAGCTTTCAAAGTATAAACTTGGGTAACTGGAAAAGATGGTGTAGCCTCTGCTAAGAAGGTGGGTCTAGAATAATGAGGAATGGAGGAAATTTGTAGGGTGAAAGAAAAATCAATTCAGGATCCAAGAGGATTTGAGAAATCATCTTGGACTTGACAGAAAAGTTTGGTGGAGGGGTCAGAGAACTGAGTAAGCAAAAAATGGGTTCTGTTTTAAACATACTTAGTTTCAGAGAATTATAGGTAGATCTAAGTAGCTATCAATTAGAATTTGGGACCAGATTTGTTGAAAGATTAGGGGTGGGTATGCTATAGATTTTGGAGCTATCTGTGTGTAATGATCATTGAGCCCTTGAAAATATTCTACACCTGGCTTCTGTGTTGAAGGATTATGGGAGTATGAGTGAGAGAAGAAAGAAGGACTTCAGATGAATATTGTAGGAGAACAAAAACATCTTGCTGACCTGAAGGGGTTTTGACTAATGAAGTGGGTCCACAAAAGAGAAATTAAGGAAAATTTGAAGGACATTAACCTACAAGTCTAGATACTGGTTCAGATTCTTTTTTTTAATTAAAAGACTAGAAAGTTCAAGGACAACTAAGAAAGATATAAAATAAGTAAGGAGAATCAAGGAAAATTACTAAATAGAACCTGAAGATAGAGATTCAAGAAGAAAAAAATAGTTGGTAAGACAAGACAAGTTAAGGATGGAAAAGTAAGTAGAATAACTGGGAGTGAAGCAAATTGATAAA
Organism: Myrmecobius fasciatus; assembly: GCA_023553655.1. Taxonomy (NCBI): domain Eukaryota; kingdom Metazoa; phylum Chordata; class Mammalia; order Dasyuromorphia; family Myrmecobiidae; genus Myrmecobius; species Myrmecobius fasciatus. The sequence goes on along the minus strand of JAJPUD010003166.1, from coordinate 180,046 downwards.
GTAGATTGGTAGGTGGGGCAATTGGTAAAAACAAAGATAGGAAGTTGGTACAAGGCTGAAGGGAAAATGAATGTGATTGGGGAAATTTGAAACTAAGGAAAATAAGTTGAGAGGTTATAAAGTTATTAACAGATGACAATTGGCTATAAAAATTAATCAGTTGTTTAGAGTTGAGGTGTAAGCACCTTTGCATATTTATTTGGGAGGCAATGAATATTATGTGATTTGCCCAGGGTCCCACAGCTAATAAGTGTCTGAAGTTAAATTTGAACTCAGGTTCTTCTGACTTCAGGGCTGATGGTCTATCCATTGTGTCACCTAGTAAGTGCCACCACTAAGATTTGCCCACTACAAATTCCCCAAATAGGGGAAATTACTTGATGATTTTCACTGAGCATGTAGTGTTTGTGCATTTGCCACAATATATGGTTGCTATCTGTGATCCAAGTGTAGGCTGATCTCCACTCTGGAGGAGAAGGTTTAGGGACTTGAAGAATGCTTTTATACCTTCCATACTACACAGATAGGACATGAAAATGAGGACTTCAGTGGTGGCAAAGAGAGAGAGAGAGAGAGAGAGAGAGAGAGAGAGAGAGAGAGAGAGAGAGAGAGAGAGAAAGAGAGAGAGAGAGAGAGAAAGAGAGAGAGAGAGAGATGGATCTGAGTTGGAGGAGGGGAGACTGATCTGGATATTAGAGAGTAGAAGAGTATTACACAAGGGAGAAGGGAAGGAAAGGGGCAGCTGTGCAATCTTAGGCTAAAAACACATTAGAGACTCTTAATGATGAGGAGGAGATTAGATGTTTTGAAGACAGACAAATTACTTGTCCTCTAAAGAATGATATCATTGAACCACAGAGCTATTTATCCAGTAAAGGCCAAAAGAAGACATTAGCAGTAATTGATAATTTCCTGTTTAGGGTTACCAAAGCAGCTATGGTTGTCTTGCTAACAATAGAGAGATTTGTTGACCTCCTGGTTTGGACTATGATTCAATGCAAAACCTAGAACCTCTCAAAATTGTGAAAATGGATGTCAGAAATATACTCCTAGTGATTCTCATGGGCACAAATGACATTGTTGGAAGGAACCTACAAAGTATTGCAACAATTATGAAGTATTGGTCAAGAATCAGAGGACCATGAAGACATGATCTGTGTTTTCCTTGCTATTGTCAATTAAAAATAAGGTATTAAGAAGAGAAAACTTAATTTGGAAAATGAATAGTTAATTGGCTTAGTGTTTGAAAATGAGTTGGATTTCTGGACCACAGCTTAAATTTATAGAGATGATAGATTATTGCCCAGAGTTGGAATACATTTGACAAAGTCTAGAAAAATATACTTTTCAGACTATTTATAAATCTAATCAAAAGGGCTTTAAACTAAAAATGATAGATGAGGAAAAAGACTAACCTTGAGGCAGATACCATAGAGAATTGAATAATTTTTTTTTCATGTACAATGCTACCCCATACTGCCTTTTACCTGTCATGTTTATTTTGAATAATGTATAACTATCTAGAGACATGGTATAGTCATAGGTTTCTTCCTATCAGCTTGGTGATACCTATAAGGTCAACTCTATCTCATTGCATTGATTGGGACCTCCAATTCCTTGATTTTTGTTGCCTAAACTCGGGAATCTGTGTTTAGACAGTTAAAATCATGGGTTTGGGGATTATTTCTCATTGAACTTCTGTTTTATCACATGTTATTCACCTTCTTTTGTTGTACCCATTCTCTATGGTATCAAATTTGCAAATGACACCAAGCTGAAAGGGATAGTAACACAGTGGATGGCAGAGTCAGGATTCAGGAGAATTTTGCCAGTCAAGAACATTGGGCATTTATGAAACTTATCAAAGAATATTTGTCAAATAAGATAAAATTCAATAAGAATAAATGTAAAGTCTTGAATTTTGGTATAAAACATTGATTTCACAGGTACAAGATGGAAAAAAGTATGGCTAGAAGGCAGGGAAGATGATGACTAGAAATCTTCAGGGTTCATCAGAAAGATGACCCTGTTAACAAGAGAAAAATTTGCACATTCTGTCTTCTTATTTCTGTCTCAAAGAACTTAACTCTTCCTTCAAGACATAACTCAAGCAATATCTTCAATATGAAGTTTTTCTGATTCTTCCAACTGCTTGCACCATCTTTCCCAAATTACCTTGTATTGAGCTATTTTGTTTTTTTCTCTTTATATTATATAAATATAATTTATATATGTATATATACATATATTTTTATTCCATTATATATTCCATATGTATTATGTGTAATTATATTTAGTATATAATGCAAAACAAATATATAATTATATTATGCAATATGCTATATATTGTTTTTATTCTTGTTATAGAATACCTAATGTATATTAAATATGCCAATATTTATACAGACATACATATATGTATAAAATATGTACATGTATATAGTGTATATATATATGTACTTATTTTGTGCTTGCAGTATTCTTTGAATGTAGGTTCTTTTATTAAAAAATGTATTGTTTTATTTCTGGTTCTACATGTACATTCATTTTTAATACACTTTTTTATGAATCATGTTGGGATAGAAAAGTCAGAACAAAAGGGAAAAACCATGAGAGGAAAAAAAAACAGAAGAAAAAGAAAAAAAAGTGAAGATTGCATGTATTTATTTTATTCAGTTATATTTATATTCAGTCTCTTTAGTTCTGTCTTTGGCTACAGATGGCATTTTCTATCCAAAGTTTATTGGATAGCATTGGATTTCTGAACTACTGAGAAGAACCAAGAATTTCATAGTTGATCAACACATAATCTTGCTGCTATGGTGTACAGTGTATTCCTGGTTCTGCTTGTTTCACTCAGTATTAATTCGTATAAATATTTCCAAGCCTTTCTAAAATCATCTTGTTCATCATTTTGTATAGAAAAATAATAATTGACAATACTACCTAAACTAATCTATCTATTTAATGCTATACAATCAAACTCCCAAGAAACTATTTTACTGACCTAGAAAAAATAACAACAAAATTCATCTAGAAGAACAAAAAGTCAAAAATTTCAAGGGAATTAATGAAAAAAAAAGCAAATGAAGCTGGCCTAGCTATATCAGATCTAAAACTATATTATAAAGCAGTGGTCTTAAACACCATTTGGTACTGGCTAAGAAACAGAATAGTTGATCAGTGAAATAGGTTAGGTTCACAGAACAAAATAGTAAATGACTATAGCAATCTAATGTTTGACAAACCCAAAGACTTCAGCTTTTGGGATAAGAACTGACAATTTGACAAAAACTGCTGGGAAAATTGGAAACTAGTATGGCAGAAACTAGGCATTGATCCACACATAACACCATATACCAAGATAAAGTCAAAATATGTTCATGATCTAGACATAAAGAATGACATTATAAACAAATTAGAGAGCACAGGATAGTATACCTCTCAGATTTTTGGAAGAGGAAGCAATTTGTGACCAAAGAAGAAGGAGAGATAATTATTGATCACAAAATAGATAATTTTGATTATATTAAGTTAAAAAGGTTTTGTACAAACAAAACTTATGCAGACAAGATTAGAAGGGAAGCAATAAACAGGGAAACCATTTTTAGATTCAGAGGTTCTGATAAAGGCTTCATTTTTAAAATACATAAAGAATTAACTCAAATTTATAAGAATTCAAATCATTCTCCAATTGATAAATGGTCAAAGATTATGAACAGAAAATTTTGATGAAGATATTAAAACTATTTCTACTCATATGAAAAGGTGCTCCAAATCACTATTGATCAGAGAAATGCAAATTAAGACAACTCAGATACCACTACACACCTGGCAGATTGGCTAAGATGACAGGAAAAGATAATGATGAATATTGGAAGGGATTTGGGAAAGTTGGGACACTGATACATTGTTGGTGGAACTGTGAACTGATCCAACCATTCTGGAGAGCAATTTGGAACTATGCTCAAAAAGTTATCAAACTGTGCATATTCTTTGACCCAGCAGTGTTTCTATTGGGCCTATATCCCAAAGAGATCTTAAAGGAAGGAAAGGGATCCACATGTGCAAGAATGTTTGTGGCAGCCCTTTTGGTAGTGGCAAGAAACTGGAAACTGAATGGATGCTCATCAATTGGAGAATGGCTGAATAAATTATGATGTATGAATGTCATTGAATATTATTGTTCTATAAGAAACGACTAGCAGGATGATTTCAGAGAGGCCTGGAGAGACTTACATAAACTGATGCTAAGTGAAATGAGCAGAATCAGGAGATCATTATACACAGCAACAACAAGACTATATGATGATCAGTTCTGATCTGATGATCAGCCATCTAAACATGGCTCTCTTCAACAATGAGATGATTCAAACCAGTTTCAATTGTTCAGTGATAAAGAGAGCCATCTACACCCAGAGAAGAACACTGGAACTGAGTGTGGACCACAACATAGCATTTTAATGCTTTCTGTTGTTGTTTGCATTTTTTTCTCATTTTTTCCTTCTTGATCTAATTTTTCTTGTGTAGCAAGATAATTGTATAAATATGTATACATATATTGGATTTAACATATATTTTAACATATCTAACAATATTGGACTACTTGCCGTCTAGGAGAAGGAGGAGAGGGAAGGATGGGATAATTTGGAACAGAAGGCTTTGCAAGAGTCATTGTTGAAAAATTACCCATGGATATGTTTTGTATATAAAAAGCTTTAATAAAAAATGAAAAATAATATTCCATTACTTTCATATACCATGACTAAGATCTACATGGGTTCATGATCTAGATATAAAGAGTGATATTGTAATCAAATTATTGGAACATAGTATAGTGTACCTCTCAGATCTGTGGAGATGGAATAAATTTATGTCCACAGAAGATCTGGAACTCTTAATTGAACACCAAATAGATAATTTTGATTATATTAAGCTAAAAAGTTTCTGTACAAATAAAACTAATACAGACAAGATTAGGAGGGAAGCATCAAATTGGGAAATCATCTTTACATTTAATGGTTCTGATAAAGGCCTCATTTCTAAAATATGTAGAGAAGTGTCTCATATTTATAAGAATTCAAGCCACTCTTCAATAGATAAGTGGTCAAGGGATATGAACAGACAATTTTCAGATGATGAAATTAAAACCATTTCTAGTCATATGAAAAGTTGCTCCAAATCACTATCGATCAGAGAAATGCAAATTAAGACAACTCTGAGGTACCACTACACACCTGTCAGATTGGCTAAAATGACAGGAAAAGATAACGATGAATGCTGGAGGGGATGTGGGAAAGCTGGGACTCATACATTGCTGGTGGAACTGTGAACGGATCCAACCATTCTGGAGAGCAATTTGGAGCTATGCTCAAAAAGTTATCAAACTGTGCATACCCTTTGACCCAGCAGTGTTTCTACTGGGCTTATATCCCAAAGAGATCTTAGAGGAGGGAAAGGGACCCACATGTGAAAAAATGTTTGTGGCAGCCCTTTTTGTAGTGGCTAGAAACTAGAAACTGAGTGGATGGCCATCAATTGGAGAGTGGCTGAATAAATTATGGTATATGAATGTTATGGAATATTATTGCTCTGTAAGAAATGACCAGCAGGACAATTTCAGAGAGGCGTGGAGAGACTTGCATGAACTGATGCTGAGTGAAACGAGCAGAACCAGGAGACCATTATACACGGCAACAACAATATTATATGATGATCACCTCTGATGGACATGGCTGTCTGCAACAAAGAATTGTCTCAAACCAGTTCCAATTATTCAGGGAAGAAAACCATATACACCCAGAGAGAGGGATATGAAATATGGACCACAACATAACATTTTCATGATCTCTATTGATATTTGCTTGCATTGTGTTGCCTTTCTCTGATTTTCTTTTTTTCTTGTAGATAGGATTTTTCTTGCACAACAACTTGTCAAGTATTTTATCATTATTAATATGTAATGGACTTCCTGCCATCTAGGGGAGGGGTGGGGACTGGGGGTAAAATTTGTAATGGAAAGCTTTGTAAAGATCAATGCTGAGGTACTACCCATACATGTGTTATGCAAATAAAAAGCTTTAATTTATTTATTTATTTTTTTATGTGGCTATGGGTAAGTTATTTCACTTTTCTTACCCTCAGCTTCTTTATTTTTTTTTTAAATTTTTTATTTTATTTGCATAACATATGTGTGGGTAATTCTTCAACAATAACCCTTACATAGCTTTCCATTACAAATTTTTCCCCCCAACTCCCCACCCCTCCCCTAGATGGCAGGATATCCAC
>JAJPUD010003166.1:147177-168758 GCA_023553655.1 Myrmecobius fasciatus | reverse complement strand
CTTCTTGCTCATGATTTAAAGTTGGGATATTGGTCAAAAGCCGAGAAAACTGCAACAATTTATATTTGCCCTGGAGCAGTTTGCCGAGTTGACTTCTGGTCTGAGGCTGGTTGGGCTAGATTCGCACCAGGACCACGTTTTCAGCTGTTCTCGATCCACCCCCTTCCAAAGGCAGATCTGCCAAAGCACCTGCCCGCAAGCAGAGCAAAGTGGCCCAGGCGTCTCCCAGGGGCTTCCTGGGTGCCCAAAATCCGCCCTTCTATCGCAGCCCTGACTTCCGCCGCGGCTGGAGTTCGATCGCGACCAGAGGCCGATTTCCCCTGAGGCTAACCTTCTCCGGAGTTCTTTCAAGGTAGATCTTTTATAGAAGTGTGTTGTAGTCCAAATGCTTGGCGAGGACCTCACTCAGAAACCAGTTTTAAGGCTTACTTTGTCTGGGTTTGAGGGAATGTCGGAGGGAGTTCACAGAGAAAGCTGTCCGCAGTTCGCCATCTTGGCTCCGCCAAAAAGCTTTAATTTAAAAAAAAAAAAGTGCATGGCTCTATTGTTGAAGGTAACAAAGATTATCTTGTCCAATCCTGTGGCTTTACAGATAAGACCTGGAGGTGTTTCAGTTACTTCCCTAATGTTATGCAATTAGTACATATCAGAAGCAGTATTTGAACCAGAATCAAAATCTCCACTGTTCTTTCCCCATATAATGCCTTTTTATTCATTTTCATTATGCAATAATTATCTCTTTTTGAACTTGTATTTCCCTTTGTTGATTTTCAAATGTGATTTTCAAATGTACCTTTGAATCACATGTAATTCTGAGTAAAGTGTCTTCTTTGCTACAGGTTAAAACCATCTATTTAGATTAGGGTAGTGATGTGAGGCTGCTGAGAAGGAAGGGGTAAATGTGGTGGTCATTGAAAAGGGAGTAAGAAGGAGGAGACTGGTCCTTGGGATCCCTGGAATCTCAATAATGTACCATGTAGGCAGAGGAATGCCATTAGCCTTGGACCAGTCCTCCTCTAGCTGGGTGCTGTAGCATTAGAAATTGGAGGCTGGAAGAACTCCCCTCTCTGACTACAGACTTGTTTAGTATCATGGGATAATAGAACTAGACTTGGAAGCGAATCTAGATACCCTATGGTACAATAACCCTTATTTTACAGATGAAGAAATTGAGGCCCAGAAAGCTTAAGGGACTTGCCCCAAATCATCAGAATATGAATCCAGATAATCAAGCATTTTGGTAGAGGAGAAAGAGTAAAGAACCTGAAATCTGTAGAAGCATCATTAGGAGGAAAATGTTGTATTTGGTATTAGAGATCTGGAGTTGAATTGTGATGCTACTACTGATTATCTTATGCATGACTTTTTAGTAAATCACTTGACATATCTTGGTTTCATTTCCTCCCTTATAAAATAAAGGAGCTGGACCAGATGATTTTAAGTTTCCTTTTAGCTCTAAATCAATGATTCCATGATTTGGGCATGAATCTCAGCTCTTCTTATTTCCTTAGTTCCTTGGACAAATTTTGCTTCCAGGATAGACAAAGAGGGCTTTCTTTTCTGGGAATTACAAAGTGTGAGAGAGAAAGTTTTTATTGCAACATCAGACTGATGTGCCCTAACATTTGTCCTTCCTTACCCAAAATACAAAAATGTCAAATGACGATAAGAATTCTTAACTCTGAGGACCAGAATAAAAATCAGAATAGGGCCCTTTAGCATATTCCTAGACTTCATTATTCAATATTGCCCACCAAATTACATAGTAGAAATATGCTTTTCCTTCCTGACTCAACAAACTCCAAAGGCTCCCTATCACCTCTAGCATCAAATATAAAATGTTCTGTTTGACATTCACAGCTATATATAATCTACCCCATCCTACCTTTCCAGTCTTCTTGTATCTAAATCCCTAAAATGTACTTTTCAATATATCAACACTCTCCTCCTGGCTGTTCCACCAACAAGACACTCCATCTCTCAGCTCCTGATGCTCTCTCCCTCCTCCACTGTGACTTTTGGCTTCTCTGACTTTCTTTGTCTTAACTAAAATCCTACCTTATATAGGAAGCCTTCCCTAACCCCTCTTGATTCTAGTGTCTTCCCTGTGTTAATTATTTACTACTTATCCTATATATTTTTTGTTCTTATATGCAGTCAATCTTCAACTTTCCTGGGGGTGATGATCCTAAAAAATGGCACCAAAGGGGCAGCTCGATGGTGCAGTGGATAGAGCACCAGCCCTGAAGTCAGGAGGACCTAAGCTCAATTCTTGTCTCAGACACTCAACTCTTACTACCTGTGTGATTCCGGGACAAGTCACTTAACCCCAATTGCATAAGCAAAAAAAAAATGGCACTAAAGCAAAAATACAAATGTTGACATATTGAACCTATGGGAAATATGGGGTTAAGTTTCTGTAACCACCAAAAACTGTAATCTTTAGAAATAGGTGAAATTCTCCTGTTTCATTGAATGACCATTTTCTTCCCTGGAAGATAATGCTCATTCTAGCTGGATAACTTATTCTTGGCTGTAATCCAAGTTCTTTTGCCTTTCAGAATATCTGATTCCAGGCCTTTCGATCCTTTAATGTGGAAGCTGCCAGATCTTGTGTAATTCTAATTATAGTTCCTCGGTATTTGAACTGTTTCTTTCTAGCTGCTTGCAATATCCTTTCCTTGGTGCGATAGTCCTGAAATTTGGCCACGATATTCCTTGGGGTTTTGATTTTGGGGTCTCTTTCAGGAGGTGATCGGTGAATTCTTTCAATGCCAATTTTGCCTTCTGATTCTAAAACATCAGGGCAATTTTCTTTCATGATTTCCTGAAAGATAGCATCAAGGTTCTTTTTTTCATCGTGGCTTTCAGGGAGTCCAATAATCCTTAGATTGTCTCTCCTGGATCTGTTTTCCAAGTCAGTTGTGTTTCCTAGAAGATATTTCATATTTTCTTCTATTTTTTCATTTTTTTTGTTTTTGTTTGACTGATTTTTGAAGTCTTATTGAGTCATTTACTTCTATTTGTTCAATTTTAATTTTTAAAGTATTATTTCCTTCAGTTATCTTTTTTAGCTCCTTTTGTAGCTGGCCAATTGAATTTTTTGGTTCGATGCATTCTTTTTCCATTTTGCCAATTTTATTTTTCAGTGAATTTTTGTCTTTTTCCAATTCACCATTTTTATTTTCCAGTGAATTGATGATTTTTTCCAATTCACCATTTTTATGTTCCAGTGAATTGATGATTTTTTTCCATTTTGTCAATTTTATTTTTCAGTAAATTATTGTCTTTTGTCCAATTCACCATTTTTACTTTCCAGTGAATTGTTTTCTTTTTCCAATTCACCTGTCCTGTTTTCCAGTTTTTGACATCTCTGTTGCACTGATCTCAGTTTATTTCCCCATTCTTCTTCTAGCTCTCTTTTGAGATTCTTTATGCAATCTTCCAGGAAAGCCTTCTGAAAAGGGGTCCAGCTCATGTCCGCCTTTGTGACTTCCTCTGGGATTGTTTTCAGAATTTCAGGATCTGAGGACTGCTCTACTTTCTCTCCATAGAAGCTGTCTATGGTGAGAGCTCTCTTCCGCTTCTTGCTCATGTTTTTGAGCTGTAAGAAAGTTTAGGTCTGGATCTCTTGAGGTCTGAATAGCTAGCAGGGAATTCTGCCGTTTCAATTTTCCCTGGGGCAGTTTGCCAAGTTGACTTCCAGATCGGGGCTCGGCTAGATCCACACTAGGACCACGCTTTCAGCTGCTCTCTATCCACTCTTTAGCAGAGGCAGATCTGCCAAAGCACCTGCCCGCAAGCAGCACAAAGTGGCCCAGGCATCTCCCAGGGACTTCCTGGGTGCCTAAAATCCGCCCCTCTGTCACAGCCCGACTTCCGCCCAGGGTACACTGGCGTCTGTTGCAACCAGCTGCCAATTCCCCTGAGACTGACCTCCCAAGTTTTTTCAAAGTAGATTTTTGATAGAAGTGCGCTGTAGTCCAAGTGTTTGGTGGAGCCCTCACTCCAGAACCAGTTCGGAGGCTCAATTTGTCTAGGTCTGAGGGAAGGTCTCAGGAGCTCACAGACAAGGCTGTCTGCAGTTTGCCATCTTGGCTCCGCCCCTCCAAAACCTGTAATCTTAAACTAGAATTACTGAAAATATACTTTTCTAAACATAATTCTTTATAACAAAATATCAATTCTGATTATATGAATTTTTTCTAACATAGTAACCTTGAAATAAGTCATAAAACACAGTTTACAAAATAAAATTGGTAACATAAAAAACATTTTTCTAACTGGTATTTGCCTAGAATTTTATGCTAATATCTCAGTTAAAAACAAATATTAATTTCAGGCAATATTTATTTTTTATAACATAAACTTCATAGGAACATAAACATTATAATATAAATAATATTCTTAACATTTTTTACTCTGAATTTTATTATGTCAGATGGTGATGTGAAGGACAGTATACTGTATACTAAATTGCTATGACCTTCTTTACCTTAGTTGCCCTGTGAAAAATGAGGGAAAGGTTGCTGGGGTGGTAGACATGCAAAGGTCATTTACTATGCCCAGAATTACCCACAAAAGTTCAGTTTTAAAAGCAAACAATGAAAATATGCAATGAATGATAAGGAGCTCTTACTCTACAACAGAGGGCTCCAGTGAAGGCTTTAGCAAAATACCAGTCACTTTATAAGCTTATGTGCTATCGTGCCTAGCTGTGAATATATGGCGCTGCCTATGGGAAAACTAAATGAGAAAATAAAATCACATGAATGCTTGCAATTGAGAAAATTAAATGTGAAAACTCTAAGGACTGACTGTCATTGTTTGCATGCTGTTTCCTCCATTAAATTGTAAGCCTTTTTAGGATAGGGACTGTTTTTTGTTGCTTTTTATATTTTCAGTGCTTAGCAGCATGCCCACTACATAGAAGGGCCTTAATAAATGTTTATTAATTGATTGGCTTTGCTAATTACATTTATGAATAAATGTGCACATTTATATATGTTTACATTTATGTATGTTTAAGTATATATTTGCATACATACAAATATTTTTGTGTGTATACATACACATGTATGTAAAGCTTTAGGTCCTTGAGCCTCAGTATCCTCAATTGTAAATTGGGAGGTTTAGAGTAAATGATTTCAAAAGTCTTTTCTAAATATAAATCCATGCTCTGCAGTGGAAAGAAGATTTGACTTAAAGTCTATCCTCAGATATTCACAAACTATGTGACTGGGCAAGTCACTCAACCATTGCCTGTCTGTTTTCTCATCTATAATATGAGGATAATAATAGTACTTCCCAAGGTTATCATGAGAATAAAGTGAGATAATAGTTGTAAGGCCCTTTGCAAAATTTAAAGTGCTATATAGATGCCATCTACTATTATTATTGTCATTGTCATCATTATCATTATAATTGTCATTCTTATATTTTGTATTCCTATGAGCCCAAATGCTGTATTGTTTTTATTATGCCATGCTACCTTACTCTTGATAAGTCCATGGGATCTTTGATGGAGAAGGTTCCTACCCTAAGTTTCATTCCCTTTCTTATTCTTGTGGTTTTGACAAAGTCTATAAGTGTTCTTCCTCTCCTCCTTCAAGAAAGACAAAAAAATAGATGCTTTTGTAGGTTTTACTAGATGAAAACAAGTGAAAGCCACTAGAGAAGGATAAATGTCAGTGATTTACTACTTAGCACTAAATCTATAAGCTAATTATGGCAGCTTCATCATTTTAATTATATTCATGTTGCTCAGCCCTTAACACTGAATACTCTTCCAATTATTTAAGGTCTTTATGTCTTTAGTTTTTTATTGTATTTATACAAATCTTGACCCTGTCTTGGTGGATTGCCTGCATATATTTTATACATTTTGTGGTTTATTTTGAATATCACTTCCTGTTCTATTATTTCTTCTCAGATTTTATTAATGCTATAAAGATATGGTGTTGATTTTTGTGGCTTTACTTTGTTTCCTTCTATGTTACTGAAGTGATTTATTGTCTTGATTAGTTACTTTGTTAATTCTCTGATGTTTTCTACATAAGACATCATCTTGTCAACAAATTGGCTTTGTTTTATTTTCTCTTTTCCTGTGTTTATGTCTTTGACTTTTCTCTTGTCTTATTGTTATTACTCCCATTTCTAGATCTATGTTAGATAACCATAGGACATACTTTATTTGAAAGTTTCTACTGTTTCCCTGTTGCAAATAATGCCAACTATAACTTTGGATATATTATTTTAAATAATGTCGATATTGTTGTGCTGTTAATATAGCTAAGAACTCCTCAATTCTCCCAGGAAATCTAAGAATCTCAATTTTCCCACATGTCCTCTGCTATAATACATGGGAGGGAGGAAGAGAGAGAAAGAGAGACAAATTCAGAGAAAGAGAGACAGAGAGAAAGAGAGAAACAGAGAGACAGAGAGAAAGACAGAGAGGGAGGGAAGGAGAGAGAAACATTGGTTCCTCATTGCCCATTGAGTAAAGCTTAAGCTCTTTGCCTGACATTGAAGACCATCTACACTCTAGTGCCAGCTTATCATTGTTCAAAATCCATATTACTTCCTTTCCTGCATTATATTTATCAGCCAAACTGTACCACTCTTTCTCCCTCTTTTTTCCCAACTCCAAATATTCCCTATTTTGTACTATTTCAGTGTCTTTCTTTAAGTTGTTTCATAGGCATAAAATATCTTCCCTCTCTCTTTTGTTAGATGAGCTTTTGACATTCTTTAAAGATCCAACCAAATTCCATCACCTCCATGAAATGTTCCATGACTTTTAAACTTCAAGTGGGTGATGACTTCCCCTTGTTGACACACACACAGCATTCTATTTACCACTCTTCCTACAGGGTATCCCCAAAATCTTGGATCAGCGTTAACCTAATAATTATCTGTATTCATGCTGTAAATAATAATTAAACTATTATTTAAGCTAATAGTTATCTGTATTCATGTTGTACTCTTCTACTATAATATAAACTCCATGAAAACAGACTGTCTTACCCAAATTTTGTATCTATTCTTACACATACTACTGGATTCTGCATGCTGTTGCTGACATTTATAAGATACAGGGGCTCTGTATAATTTGATGTTTGTCCTTCTTTCTCAAAGAAGACCATGATATATCAGGAAGTGATGTGATAACATTCAAGTAAATTGGATCAGGCTACTAAATCTCAGCACTGGTCTGAGAAATGCTTTCAAAGTAAGAGCCTCTCTTGGCTTTCAAAATGAACCTTTTTCCCATCCTTATTTCATATTATTTTCTTTCATGTGCTTTACCTTCTAGGCAAAAGTTCCAGTTGATTCTGATCTTATCCTGATCTCTTTTTATCTCTGATTATGGTAGAAATTGTTTGGACTCCACTTACTCTTCATCTTTAGCTATTGAAATATTTTTTGTTTCTCTAAGATATAGCTCAAATGTTTCCTCCTCAAATCTAAATCTATTCCATCCAGATGAAAGTATGTCTTCCTTTTCAAATTTGTCTAGCTTATCCTTTCCCACCCATGGTCCCACACAGGGACCATGATGTTTCTGATCTTTGAGAAGCAGCATAACATAGGGGCCAGAGTTCTGGCCCTGGAATTAGGAAACACTGCATTCCAATCCCACTTTCCACCTTTATGAGCTGGCTATGTGATCATAGGAGAAATACTTGCCCTCTCTGAATTTCAGTTTTCTCATCTATAATTTAGGGTTGATGAAATGCTCACTTTGCAGGAATCTCCATTGGGATAATCCACTTAAATTGTTTCACAATCCTAAAAGCAGCAGGGCTCAGATAAGCTAGTAGTATCTTTTTTGGGGGGAGGGAGGCAAAGGGCCTTGTATGCTGTCAGGACTTAATAAATATTTGGTGAAATGTGATACAGTGACTATAGAGTCAATCCTATCTCTGATGCTTACTTTTTGCATGACTTTGGGTAACTCACTGAGCATCTTCTGACCTCAGTTTATCATAAAATGAATGTATTAATTTGTAAAAGACAGGTTCTCTGAAGTCCCTTCCAGTTCTAGTTTTGAGAGTGTATGAGTACAGACTCAAGAATAGGCTCCTTCCCTTTGTATGTCCCACAGAGAGAGTTCTTATGATTTAATCATTACTTTTAATGTTTAAAATGGTGGTTCTTTTTACTGAAGCACTGTTTCTAGCTTTTCTGCCTTATGCTCCATGTTTATATTGCTATGCAAATTATTCCTGGTAGAGAGTTTACAAATTTCACTTTCATTATTAATAGTGTTATGATTTCCCCCCATTCCACTCTTATCTCTATTGCTGGTGTAATACATAATTAATGCTAACTACCCTTCACTGGTTTCAGTGCCAGGACACAGCAGGATATTTTTCTGTGTCTTTTCTCTCTTGATGACAGGAACTGGTATTTAGGTATTTAGAATGAAATGACCATGTTTCTGCTTGTAGACCCTCTACTCTTTTCATCAGAAGGACTCAGAAAACAAGGTCTGTTTATTCTCTGGCTCACATTCCAGTCATATATTCAAACCTCATCAGTGGGTAGATAGCTGTTCTAGCTTCCTGCTGACCCACATAAGCTTGGCAAACAGAAAATAATTAAGTGTCTTTGCTCAGAGGGCAATGATAGATTTGGAGTGCTAATGAGAGAAGCTTATATATCCTTTCTCTAGGCCTTACCATTGAGCTTATACAGTAATACAATTTGTTGATATTTAACTTAGGAGACATGAATCAATGAATGAATGAGAAGAAAAATTATTCACTATGTACTAAGCAATGGAGAGAGAAATAGGCAAATGAGACAGTCCCTACTTTCATGGAGCTCACCTTCTAATTTGGTAGCAAAACATATGGGAAGTTTAGCCATAGGATAAATGGTCATAAAGGTTCAGTTTCAGGGCAAATGACAAGGCCCAGAGATGTTTAGGATATAATGATTAGGAAGGGGATCAGGTCCAGGGGTCTGGTGACTCCCTGTTCACCTATGTGTTTTGGTATTGCAACCAGAATGGAAAGCAAAAAGGGAATAAATGCCTTACCAAAATTTGGAAGTGGAGAGTGGGTCTGAAAGTTGGAATGGCTCTTGGTTCCATTCCACATGGAAGTGGGGTGGGGATTCAGCGTTTAGCTAGAGGTGGAAGGGAAAGGTAGCATTTACAGGAAGGTTGAAGCATCTGTTTTGTTGTTCCTGTGAAGGATGCTGTTTTCCAAGAAATAGGCTCCATTTACTTTTCAGGGTAGAGTTACTAAAGCCATCAAACACCAGAGAAGGCAGAGAACAAGACTTTACTAGTATCTCCTTAGTAATCTCAAAAAGTAATGAGAGCTGACAAATGGGAAAATCTATGGGACCAATGTTGGGTTCAGTCCTTTTAATCATCTTATCCTTACTCAATTTATCTCCAAACATTTATCAACTGCCATACTCATATTCTGTCTCTTATAGGCCGTATCCTCATCCTCCCAACCCCATCTATCATGCATATTTCTTGGTTAATTGCTCCTGCTCATTATTGCTAAAGATGGGAAGGCAGAGTTGGCAACACTTGACCACACACATCTTAGAGATCTAGAGGTTCCCACATGAACAAGATGTGCATTTATTTTCTTTCCACAAAATGCAGCTTTATCTTTCTAAGAAAAAGGTGGCAAAATAAGTTTAGGTTCAATATGTGAGGAATAAATGTTCTATACCACTTTGTTTAATGTTTATGCCACATACTGAATACTATACTTCACTTTGTACTTATCTCTGCATTCAATTCATTTCCCCCAGTTGGACTGTGAACTTCCCAAGGGCAGGATGCTGGCATTATTTTTACTGTTTCTTACAGTACCCTACTTTCTTGAATGCTCAATTAATATTTGTTTAATGAATAAATGGGCAGGTATATGAATGAATAAATGATAGAGTTCTTTCAACAAATAGTCCAAACAAATATACGACTAACATAATAGTTAGCATTCACAAAGCACTTTAAATCATTTTAATAACTTTATTCATTTATATTATTCATTCCTCACAATATGAAGTAGATGCTATTATGATTCCTGTTTTACAATTAAGAAGACTGAGGAAGGCAGAGCTTAAGTGACTTACCCAGGATGACACAACTACTAAGTGTTTAAGGCAGAATTTGAACTCAGATCTTCCTGACTCCAGAGCCAGTGCCCTATCCACTGTGCCACCTGCTTCACTGAAAACAACAACAACACATAAAACCCACAAAGAGGAACCACAACCAGATAGCATAACTGTTTATTTATACAGTCTAACAAAACATTGAAAATGTTTTGGTCCAATTATTGGTCCAATGAGTTCAACTTTATGGACTATGATACCTCAGAAAAGTAATCTTTCTCTTCCTAATGTCTGGGAAGACTCATTGTTCTTGTTATAGGTATGGGCTCTTAGTATTTTCTTTTGTCATAAAGATTGTCCTCATTCAGAAATCTAACTTATGACATTCAAAATGATAAGAAAGTGAGAAAAGCATCTTATTTTAGGTTCCTGAATTTCTTAGTTTACTTTTAGTTATGTCATACTAGTTATAATAATTATTTATACTTGAGTTATGTAATAGTTATCATAATTTAACAATAGCTAATAATAGTTACTTTGGACTAGCTAAGTGGATATAGTGCCCAGTTGAGAGTCAGGAAGATTCCTCTTCTTGAATTCAAATTCAGGCTCAGATACTTACTAGCTGTGTGACCCTGGGCAAGTCATTTAACCTTATAGAATCAGATTCCCTCATTTTACAGATTTGAAAACAATAGTACACAGTACTTAAGTGACATTACCAAGGTCACACAGCTAAGTATGAGAGAGCAGGTTTGGAACTTATCTTCTTGTTTCCAAGTCCAGGCACATTCCAGTCACTAACCATACTCTCTTTTAAGGGCCAGAAGACAAACCAGTTCCAAAACTTTGCTCCATCCTATCCAAACTAGAGAAGAAAGAGATCATCTTTCACCATATCCAAACTCCACCCTATCCAGGATTGTGGATGAAAGAGAAGGGGTTTGGGTAAATGTTTCCTCCTCTTGCTACCACATTGAAAGTGAAAGGTTTAAAAGCTGTTATCCTTTGGTCTTGCCTTTTACAGTAATTTAAGTGAAACTCTAATTGGCCTCTAAGAAACATTTACTCCCACTTCTGGCCCTGTGGACCAAGATTATTGTGATAATAAATTGAATAAGTGCAAAGCCAGGGGAACCAATGAAGTAAACAGAGATAAAGTGGGAATAGTGAGCATGATGGAAGGGATTATCACTCATCCTTCTAGCTTAGAGATTCAAGAAATAAGCAAATACAAGAAAACTTGTCATAAATTGGAGAAATACCATGAGTTAAAAGAACTCCAAGATAAAAATGTAGAAAGAATTACTATAATAATTACGAACAGGTCTCTAAAGAGAACAAAATGGTCTCAGGTTCTCCAAGACTTTATTGGTTTATCTTAATTTAGATCATATTTATCTATTAATTTTTTTAATTTAAAATTTTATTTTGCACTTTGTACTTTAAAGATTTTATTTTAGAGAATTTACTTGTTTCAGTTCACATTTTTTCATGGCTTTGCTTACTTTAATTTGTATCAGTTCATGTACCTTCTGTTCTTTGAATCTTTTATATTTATCTCTTTTTTTTTGGTTGTTGTTAGAGAAATATTCACTTATATTTAAGTACATGAATTAGTTATTCCCTGATTTATAGGTACTTTCTTAGTTTTCAATTGCTTTTGTTGTTGTTCCTTTATTTTTTTTACTGCTATGAATAGCTCTGCTATAAATATTTTAGTGTATATATGGTATTTATTTGTCTTCATTTGCTATGTTTCCTTCTTCACTTTCCCTCTCCACTTCTCCCATATTTCTGAGCCAAAGGGTATAGACACATCATCACTTTGTTAGTATATTTTCAAATTGTATTCCAGAATGGTTAGCCCAATTCATTTTCCTACTAACAGTTTACAAATAAGCTTTACTGTCTGCAACTCTTTTAATACTGCCTATTCCAGTGTCTTGTCATGTTCGCTAAAGTTCTCAAATATTAGAGTTTTTAAATTTGTATTTTTCTTATATTTAGTGATCTGAACTATCTTTCATATTGTTGTTAATGAAACCTTATATATTGAAAACCAAGAATTAGCATTATTCATAAAGAAACATATGGATATACATCACTCATGATCTGTGTACTTAATTATTAGGATGACCTTTGTAGTCAAGAGGGGGGGAAAAAATGATCTGTATCCAAAGATGATAGGATGGTTTTCTTATAAGATTTCAGGAATTAACAAACTGTTTCAAACATGTGAATGATTTAAAGTAAAAATATATAAACAAGACTTATTTAGTGATGATCACCCCATCTATAGATCACAACATTTCTAACAAAGCATCATTCAACCTCCACTGCAAGGTCTCAAATAAGGAGAAACCAACTACCTTCCAAGGAAGCCCATTCTATTTTTGGATAGTTTTAACTGTAAGGTCATATTTTGTTATGTTCAACTATAACTGCTTTTGCAATATATCTCTTGTTCTTTATTCTGCTCTCTGGGGTGAAGCAGGATAAATCTAAGCTTTCTGTTTTATAATACTCATCATATACTTAAAGACTGAGGTGATCATGTTTCCTCTTTTCTTCCCTTCTCTTCTTTCCTTCCTTCTCTCCCCTCCTTTTTTGTCCCTCCCCATCTTGTCTTCTCAAGGATAAATACTTTTGTTTAGTTCTTTCAACAATTTTTGTATAGTTAGATTTCTTATTTCTTGCTCCCTCTCCATCTAGACTCCCCCTTTCTCTGTATAATCATTTTTGCACCAAAAGTCAATGATTATCATTTTTCCATGCTTCAGAGTGTTCTGCTACCATGTTCTGTCCCTATGGAGTTGGTTGGTATCCTCCCTTTCTCACTTTTCAGAGGAAGTAACTGAAGTAACATATACTTCTCCATTGACAATCTAGAATGAGTCCAAGAAACCAAAATGACCTTTTATTTCAACTGTTTATATTTTGTATATAAATAACTATTTTCATGTTAAATAAAACGTGAGCTCTTTGAGGGAAGTAAATGTGTTTTTGCTTTTGTATCCCCTGGAGCTAAATTCAGTAGCTGAAATCTTGTAAACATTTAATAAATCTTTGTTGACCAACTGATTGTCAAACCAGAAGCCCACAGTTCTCATCAGCTATTGCCTCTGGCTGAACTGACACAACTCTCAACACCAAGAAAATTGAAGGGAACCCTATTTTCCCCTAAAGTTCTAGTTTCTGAGCCTGCTAAACAACAGTGCCAGCTAGAAGATTATGAGCTCTGCAGATCCGGGTGTTGAAGGTAAAGTGAAGTAAATTGGCTGAAAAAGCATAATCTTTGTCCTTTGAATCTTGGGAGGAATCTGTAGAGTATGTAAAGATTTGTCAAGCAGGGACAACAGAGTTCTCTGGAGCCAGAAGGGGTCATGAGATCTTAGATTTAAAGCTGGAAGGGACTTCAGAGGCGAACTAGTCTAACCACCTCATTTTGCAGGTAAGGAAACAGAGAAATTCAGGGAAACTGAGAGATTTGTTTAAAGTCTCTTTAGCTGGAGATCTTCAGGCCTTACTACTTAGTCCATCCCTCCTTAGTTAGCCCCCCTCTCTCCCATCCTCCCACTGGCTGGTGCTTTTGTACTGAAAGAATTCTGATTAGGTTTCTTTACTCTCTGTCTTTTAATAGAAGCACCTGTTTTTGATAGACAAGACTTTTGGTCTGAAAGCTCAGGATCCAAGTGTCCAATCTCTTCCATACAACTGCTATTACTTTATTTTTGCTTTATTGTTCATTTTATTTTTATTTTTAAAATTTATTTTTTAATTAAATACAAAATAAGAAAAATCAAAATAGAAAAAGAAAGAAAGAAAAAAAAGGAAAAACAACAAAAGCAAGATTGTCATGTGCCCAGCAGAGCATCAGGGAAGATTTGAAATATGCAATGCTAAATTTCCATTTCAAGAAAGCATATTTAATAATAGAAGACATTATATTCATGACTGTCCATTTTTCTTTGCTTCCTTGTAGGTTATTCTTTCATTCTCTGCTGTGTGCTGTTATTGTTTTAAATGAGAATTAGTTGTTTTAGGATTAGAGTCTCAGGGATTCTAAGAAAAGCACCAGAAAATAGAGGAGAAAGTCTATATGCTAAATTTACCCATATATTTCAGTTCCAGCTTTTACTTTGTGTTATGAGAATACAAGTACTGATGACCCATTTATTTCTATGTCTCTATTTTTTTTGGGGGGGAGGGCAAGGCAATTGGGGCTAAGATACTTGCCCAGGGTCACACAGCAAATTTAGTGTCTCAGACCAGTTTTCAGTTCAACTCCTGAGCCAGTGCTCTATCTACTAGGCAATCTACCTGTGCTAATCCATTTATTTCTAAATAAATATTCATGCCTGAACCTGGGGTAGGTAGGTAGATAGGTAGTATAGTAAATGGAGCAATGATTTTAGAATCAGGAAGAACTGAGCTAGAAATCAGATTCAAGAATATTTGCTAGTTGTGTGATCCTTACCAAGTTACTTAAACTTTCTCAGCCTCAATTGCCTCAGCTACAAATGGGATGATGAGAATAGAACCTACTTCATATATTTACTGTGAAGATCAATTGACATAATATATGTAAACTATTTTGCAAATCTAAAAGTTATATAAAAATTATATAAATATTAACTTATTTTTTCTCTCTCTTCATATGACTTCTCTAATCTTCATAAGACTTCTGGGAATATAGATGCAACTCAGGATCCAAACTAGTCAGAACACTTTACTAAGAATGAAGAGACCATAGGATAGAGAATCTAAAGGCATATTTCTTCTGTACTTAGGTATTTTTATGCCTGGGTCAATATCTCAAACTAGAACATGCCCTCAGTTTGAGGAAGGAGGTCTTAAATATCATCAATGGGGAAGATAAATTCTGAGGAGGCTGCTGCTGAGTCCGGGATGGAAAAAGTATTAAGGTTTTGTAGAAAAGGAACTTATCTCAACACCACTTCAAAGCTTCCTATTTTGATTGTTATTGCTAACTAGGTACCATTTGCTATTGTTTCCATTGTAAATTTAGCCAGTGTCATCCTAATCTGGCAACTTCTTTTGGGAGCAAAGCTATAATAGAGTTTTGGTTGAAAGGACCCTAGAGCAAAGATTAAATTGGGATTCGTGACCCCATATTGGGTCTTGTAACTGAATGTAGGGGTCCTGAAATTATTAATTTTTATCAGTAAATGTTTGATTTGTATACTTACTTTGTATAACTATATAACTGGAGTCATGTACAAATTTCTCAGGCAAAAAGGAGTCATGAATGGAAAAAGTTTGGAGAATATCAAACCATACTTTGCATTTTCCAAATGAGGAAACTGGGGTATTGGGAGATTAGAAAACAAAACAAATCTGGTCTAAGGTGATATAGAGGAGCCAGGAAATCAGGCACTGAATGCAAGTTCTATGAATTCTAGTTAGTGTTGGCTAATCCCCCTTCTAGTTGTATATGTTTCCGTAAGTCACAGTGGTCTCCTTTGTTTACCCACTGAAAAATGGGAGCCAATGCCAATTTCACAGGGATAATGTAAGGATCAAATGTGATAATGGTTTAAAAGCTCAGGGTGAACAGGGATGTGCTGAACCTAAGTGAGGGATGTTTGTAATTCTCATTCCTGATTGGAGGAAACCAGAGCTCCTCAGCCTGACTCCCGGCTCTCCCCAGTAGCAGCTTCAGTAGGACTGAGCTAATGACAAATTTATTGGTCACAGGACAGGCTCACAGTAGAGCAAGGGCTCATAAAAAGCAAACCTTTGTTTTTAAAAGTTCACACACACTTTGACAAAGGCTCGGGAAGAAAGGTGAAAGTTCCTCATGACCTTTTGGGGGTCAAGCTATTAGACCCAAAGGGGTGCTTCTTGTTCTGTACTGTCCCTTTCTCCTAAATGAAAGGCCAGGTGGCCCAGTGGAAGGAGCACTGAGTTTACAGTCACTGAACAGAACATCCTAGGCCTGTTTCATCACGTGTGAAACAAAAAGTTGGGATCAGATGATCTCTGAGGTCCTTTCTGACATTCTCTCCACCAGTTTCCAGCATCTCTCTCCCTTCCTCACCACTACCTCTGTATTTCTCTCTGCCTGTCACTGTCCCTGTCTTTTTGTCTGTGTCTCTCTCCTCTTCCCCTTGCACCCTATTTCTCTCTCTATCTCTGTCTCTGTCTCTTTCTGTCTCTGTCCACCTCTATCTTTGTCTCTCTCTCTATCTCTGTCTCTCTTCTCTGTCTGTCTCTGTGTCTCTCTCTCTGCCTCTGTCTCATTCTGTGTCTGTCTCTGTCTCTCTGTCTGCCTCTGTCTCTGACTCTCTCTGTCTTTCTGTCTCTTTTCTCTGTCTGCCTCTGTCTCTCTCTGTCTCTGTCTCTATCTCTGTCTCTTCTTTATGTCTCTGTCTCTCTCTGTGTCTCTTCTCTATGTCTCTGTGTCTCTTCTCTATGTCTGTCTCTCTGTCTGCATCTATCTCTGTCTCTCTCTGTCTCTGTCTCTCTTCTCTATGTCTGCCTGTCTCTCTTTCTATCTCTGTCTCTCTGTCTATCTTTGTCTTTGTCTCTCTCTATTTCTGTCTCTGTCTCTTCTCTATGTCTCTGTCTCTCTGTCTGCCTCTGTCTCTGTTTCTGTCTCTCTGTCTCTTCAGCACCCCCCCCCAAGTGCTCCTTGGAAGCTATTTGCAAGTCCCATCCTATTCCTCCTAGCCTCCCCTTTTCAGAGGCAGGCAGACCACAGCCTGTCGAGGGAGGGGCAGCCGGTGCCTGCAGCTAGCTTTGTCTCTGACACCTCCCTTTAAAGAGAGAGCCTCAGCCAGCACCCCCTCCCTGAGGCCAGGGCTGAGCCATCCAGTTCACAGACTTGGGTCTGTCCAGGGACCGCCCTCCCTTTCTCCTTTCCCCCACCCCAATTTCCCTTATGCATGAAGCCAGCAAGCCTCAGGCTCTACTGTTACCACCTGCAGCCCTCCTCCTCCCACTACCCCAAGGTGGTGTGAGCAAAGTCTCTGAGGAGGGCAGGATCTCTGCCAAAATCTGCTGCTCAATGGAGAAAGAGCTGAAGGGGCAGGTCTCCAGGCCTTTATGACCCAACCCCCCAGTTAGAAGGCACCCTCCTTGGCATCCCGCCAGCCCCCACTAGCCTGATGTAACCCCTCCACCCTCCTCCTCCTCCTGAGGGGACAGAGACTGGGTCATAAAGGGAGTGTTTGATGTTGGGAGCCAAGCTGCTGCTGTTTCTCCCTTCCATCCAAAGTCAGACTTGCTCATTTGACTAGTTAGAACAAGTTGGAGAAATCCCACAGGTGTCACCCATCAAGTTCTTCTGCTCTGCCCGTCATCACACCCTGTGAGGCCAGCTCAGATTTGGGCTGATTATAGTATCCAATGATGAGGCAAACTGACTTTTAATTTTTTCCCTATTATGGCTCTAATATTATCCCCAGGAGAACTCCTATTCTCTTGAATTCTCCTGTATTGAACAGGGATATGTGTGACAAAATGAAAGAGTTAGAGATATAGACATTATGTAAAACTATCAATACTTCACAATCTCTGATTCCCTTTCATCCCAACCCCCCAATCAATTAATCAACCAATTTATTAAATATCTACAAATGTTCCAGGCACTATGTGGGGACTATTGTGGGAACACAAAGAGAAAAGTGAAAATCCTTGCTCTCTCCCTGTGTTATGTGTGTGTGTACATATACACAGAGAATCCATATATACATGTATATTAAATTAAATATAAATGCAAGGTAGTTAAAGGCAGAGAAGCTAGGGATATCTTATCATGTAAGGAACACAGAGAAGACCTATTTGACTGGGCTATAAGTGATATTAGACTATAAAAGCTCAATGGTGGGCACATGGAAAATCTCCCTCCATATGTGCCCCTTGAGAAAGTTTGCAATGGTCTGACAAACATGCAGTCTTGGGTATAGGGTTAAAAAATACAACAACTCTCATTCTTTCAGACTTTTGACAAACCATCTACTTGTACCTTAGTTTACTCACCTGAAAAATGAGAAGGTCATGCTAAATGATCCTTGAAGTCCTTTGCAACTTTTACCTTATGTCTTATGAGTTGTTGATGTCTCCAGAGTTACCTAGGAAAAGGAAGTCTGTGTTTTACCAGTGCCTCATTAACTGTTTTGTTCATGATCAAAATTCCCATGTAGGTTGTGTGACTGATGAGAGATGAGAAAGAATTGCCAAATCCTGGGACCTCAGCACTAGGGGAAGCAGAAGTCATCATGGGAGATCCTGATAATGTCAGATTTAATGACAGTGTTCTTTCCTTTATTCATTTGATAAACATTTGCACACCTGATTCCATTAGGTAATGTTGACAAAGACATAACTAGGATGGAAAATCAGGGCTTTGCCTCAGGCCACCAACATTGAAGGAATTTTTTGTGCCCACTAGCTTCAGGATCCCTGCTCCCTTATTTGGACAGGAGGATACATTCCTAGGGTCCTATCACTATGGTACCTGTCTTCTGGTACTTGATTTTTACTTTTGTCCAGCTGCTTCCTGCAACATGCTCCCTTTCTTCCATTGAAGGATTGTGGATTGGTGGGTTTTTCTAAGTATCACACAAGCACAGAATTGCTCTTTCCTATACCCAACCTAGGAGCACTGCTCTAAGGTCTGGTGCTATACTTTTCATGGGAGATGGCCATGATATTCCGACTTATAGAGAAGAAGCTTGCCCAGGGTCTCTGTGTCTCTTGGGCTGGTGCACCAGGGTCTCTGTGCCTTTTTGGTGTTTGTGTCCTAACCCCTGGTTCTATAAAGGACTTTGTTAGAGTTATCAGAATTCTCAGGTATGTTCTGCCAGATCTGGTCTTTGTCCTCAGAGACCTTATAGTATGATGGGTGTAAAGAGTACTGATTCCCATGAATACTCTCCTGATCATGGACCTCGTTCCTTTCTTCCTTCCCACATCACATCTCCCCTCTTAGAGGAGGGGTTCTTGCAAGGCAGGGAGCTAGAATCTTCCTGTACAGTGAATTTCATGCTATCTCTTCCAAGAATGGAGCAGGGTGGGTCTCTGATTTGCCCAGCCCCATCAGATACCTGATTGGTTCTTGGAACACCCCAACAGGCAAGAGAAGAATGTCGTAGATGACTGACTGGACAATCTTCTGGTGTTGTGAAGGATGCTTGCTTAGGAGCTTAGGGAGCTCTATAAGCACTCACTATGCATTCAGCCCTTGATTTCCAGAAGAACACCTTAACTAAACTTTATAATGCATTTTCTTTAAGCCTTCTCATCGATTTTCAAACAATTCTTGGAAAGAATGGAAGGAACCATTATTGGCCATGCTTTTGTTGCATTGGAAAAATGGGGGAGGGGTGTTTCTGTGGAGGTTGATGTGATTTTCCCAAAGGAGCTCCATATTAGGGTGTGACTGAGAATCCAGGGATCTTGAATCTGAATTATAAGATCCACGAAGTGTGTTCCCAGAGTCTGGCTGTTTCCCGACAGCCACATAGGGACCCTCCCCATGTGTTCACATGAAGTGGAGAGGCAGGCCTCGGCCTGTGGGAGAGACAAAAGGGAGGGGCTGCAGAGCAGAGCTGGGGCACCACCCGGCCCCACTCTGATGCTTGCCATTCATTTCCCAATATTGAAATCATCTCACAGTGGCAACGTCGGCAGGCTGCGGCCCAGCCTTCCTTATTCTCACAAATGATCCCACTGACTCTGAATGGTGTAGACCACAGTGGCTGCTTATCACCTCCTTCATGTGTCACAGAAAAGGCCATATTAGGACATATTAGGCCTACTTCAGACTTAAGGCTGACGTGGGCTAGCCCAAAGAAGGGACTTTAGGCAGATAACTGGATTTTTCTTAGTTGCCTAGAAAATCCCCCCCCATCCCTACCCCCAATTAAAACAAAAAGGCTGTTTTCCTGAGAGCCTTTCATTTTCTCTTTAATGAGTCTGGGCAGACCAGACCATGGGACCTGCAGTGGTCAAGACCCCTAGTTCAGATCTCTTTTTCTAGAGGTTCCCCTTGCACTTAAGACTGGAGGAATCTGTAATGGCTGCAAGGAAAGACTGGTTCCCTCCTGAGCTCCTGCCAAGTCTCCCAGCAGCCACAGAGAGTGTTCCAGACAGGTCCCCACATGCCCCCTAGCCCAGCTGGGCCTGAACTACAGGATTGGGAGCCCTTGGCTGTCCCAGACGCTAGCTAGCACAGCTCAAGTATCTTAATGTTTTTCAGCAACTCTTGGGGTTACTTGGTTGGGAACACACTTCACATCTGGTTATTTCATTTGCAGGATTGGAAAACAATCCTGGTGTTCCAAATGGATTTGCACTGAGCCTGGGGTGAGAGGAGCCGGGGAAAGTATAAAGCGGGAAAAAAAGGACAGGAATCTTTTAGTAAAATTTGCTGAAAGGTCAAGGCCAAATCCCTTGTCTGTCTACACAGCAGGGTCTGGATTTTTTCCAATCTGCCCAACATAGATTTAAGAGACCCAGTGCTATAGTAATTCAGATGCATCTCTTACATGGATTCAAAATGGTACACTCATCACTAGCCCCAAGCAACTATTAGCCATGATTAACCCTTCAGGATTATTTCTGATACTACATAGAAAATAAATCTTTTGTTCCTAATAGAATATCCAAGTAGTTGGATTAAAGAGAAGAAAATACCAAATATATATATATATATATATACATATGTATGTATATATATATATATAAATTGAATAAGTATTATAGAATAGAATGAAAGATGCCTTGATTATTATTTTGTTTAATTTACTTATATGAATTGGTAAAACTGAGTCACAAAGATGAGGAATGATTTGCAGGAGACAGATCGCTGTTAATTAGCAGCACTGGGACTAGGGCTTTTTAAAAATCTTTTTTTGTTTCTATCAGTCAACAAGTACTTTTGTTCAAACTAGAACCCAGATCTCCTAAATCTTAGTATTTAGTATAATGACTGATACACAGAGGGTACTTAATAAAATTTATTTGAATTAAATTCTACTTATTAATTCTATTAAGTGATCTGTCCACTTGCCATTGTTATTGTTTAATTGTTTTCAGTCATGTCCAACTCTTCTTGACCCCATTTGAGATTTTCTTGGTAAAGATACTAGAATGGTTTGTTATTTCCTTCTCTAGCTCATTTTACACATGAGGAAACTGAGGCAAACAAAGTAAAGTGGCTTGCCCATGGTCATATATCTACTTTGACACTTGGCTCTCCTGAGCAATTCTTAATAATACATATAAAGTAGATTCCCATTCCTGACTACAAACTGACTCCTAACCTTTAGTCAAGTGTCATAAAAAAGCATTTATAGTGATCTAAGGAAGACTGATCTTGATTAATAGAGATGTCAAAAGAGACTGAGAAAAAGTATTGTCATGAGGTTTGAATCTCCATCAGTATTGTTATTTTTCATGGGAATTTCTATCTCTATTAAAATTCTCTTCTGATGTCCCATTGTGATATGGATGTGGCCTTG
>JAJPUD010003166.1:113309-142177 GCA_023553655.1 Myrmecobius fasciatus | reverse complement strand
TGCTATTGCACTTGGTGCATATATATTTAGTATAGATATTGCTACATTATCTATGGTACCCTTTAATAAAATATAGTTTCCTTCCTTATCCCTTTTGATTATATCTATCTTGGCTTTTACTTGATCTGAGATAAGGATTGCTACCCCTGCTTTTTTTTGTTCACCTGAAGCATAATATTTTCTGCTCCAGCCTTTTACCTTTATCCTATATGTGTCACTATGTTTTAGATGTGTTTCTTGTAGACAACATATTGTGGGATTCTGGATTTTAATCCAGTCTGCTATCCGCTTCCACTTTATGGGAGAGTTCATCCTATTCACATTCACAGTTGGAATAACTAATTCTTTATTTCCTGCCATCTTATTTACCCAAGTTATGTTTTCCCCTGTCCTTTCCCCTTTCTCCCTTCCCCCCTCCTCAGTACTTTGCTTTTGATGACCCCCTCCCCCAAACAATGCCCCACCCTTTAGATCCCCTACCCCTGTTTTACTCCTTTCCCCTGATTCTTCTATTTTCCCTTCTATTAGTTTATCCCTTACTTATCCTCCTTTCCCTCCCATTTCCCTTTAGCAACAGACAAGTTTCTATGTGAAATCAATTGTCTGATATACACATTTTAGAGCCCAACCTGATGAGAGTAAGATTTACACAATGCTCATCTCCCTCCCCTCTTTCTCTCAATTATATTGGGTTTTCTTTGCCTCTTCAAGAGATTTTACCTTATTTTTACCTGCTTTTTTTTTTAGATCTTATTTTACCACTTTTCCCCTCTTTTCCCCAGTATGACAACCTTTCCCCCTCTAGTTCTCTTTTTCATATTATCAAAGGAATATCTAGTTAATTATACCCACAAACTTTAAATATCCCCCTAGTAGAAATAAAGTTCTCAAGAGTCCTTTCCTTTTTTACCTTTTTACGCATCTCTTGAGTTCTGTGTTTGGATGTCGAATTTTTTGTTCAGATCTGGTCTTTTCATTAGAAATAGGTGAAATTCACTTATATCATTGAATGACCATTTTCTTCCCTGGAGGATAATGCTCATTCTAGCTGGATAGGTTATTCTTGGCTGTAATCCAAGTTCCTTTGCCCTTTGGAATATCTGGTTCCAGGCTCTTGGATCCTTCAATGTGGAGGCTGACAGATCCTGTGTGATTTTAATTATTGATCCTCGGTATTTGAATTGTTCCTTTCTAGCTGCTAGCAGAATCTTTTCCTTGGTGCTATAGTCCTGACATTTAGCCCTGATATTCCTTGGGGTTTTAATTTTGGGGTCTCTTTCAGAAGGTGATTGGTGAATTCTTTCAGTGGTGATTTTGCCTTCTGATTCTACAATCTCAGGGTAGTTTTATTTCAGGATTTCCTGGAAGATAATGTTTAGATTCTTTTTTTCATCATGGCTTTCAGGAAGTCCAATAATCCTTAGATTGTCTCTCCTAGATCTATTTTCCAAGTCAGTTGTTTTTCCTAGCAAATATTTCATATTTTCTTCTAATTTTTCATTTTTTTGGGTTTTTTTTGACTGATTCTTGAAGTCTTATTGAGTCATTCACTTGCATTTGTTCAATTCTTATTTTTAAAGTGTTGTTTTCTTCAGTTACCTTTTTAAGCTCCTTTTGTAACTGGCCAATTGAATTTTTTTTCATTGCACTCTTTTTCCACTTCACTAATTTTATTTTTCAATAAATTGGTGTCTTTTTCATATCTCTTTTGCAGGGCATCATATCCTTCTTGCACTGATTTTAGTTTATTTTCCCATTTATCCTTCAGCTCTCTTTTGAGGTTCTTTATGCAATCTTCCAGAAAGGCCTCTTGAAAAAGTGAACAGTGATGGTCTTTAATAACTTCTTCTGGAACTTTGTCTAAAGGAACCTCAGGATCTGGGATCATCCCTTCTTTTTCTTGATAAAAGCTGTCTATGGTGAGAGCTCTCTTTTGCTTCTTCAGGGGCAGAGTGTCCCGAGTGCCTCAGATAAACTCCAGGTGTTTGGAATTTGGAGATTGGAGTTTGGAATTTCTGCCACGATGAGCTGAGCTGAGTCCCACCCTCAATTCCGGCCTACAATGGAGTCCTCTGACACTGGAGTCCTCTGTTTATTCCTCTGTCCGAGATAGACAAACCTGATGTGAAGTTTTTCAGAGATATCAGCAAGCAGTGTCCAAATATTTCTGAGTTCGTTGACTTGAAGATCAGTTCAGAGGCTTATTTTATTGTTGATTTGAGAGAAGATTGGAGGAGGAAGCAGAGAGTCACCTTTTCACTCTGCCATCTTGGCTTCACCTAAAATATTATTTTAAAAAAAGACTCAGCCCAAATGTCATCTTTTTTACCTGATCTTTCCAGTTGCTAGTAATGTCTTCCATTTCCACTTAATTTCTCTTTTGCACGTACTTTTATTATTATATTAATCATTGTTATTTTATTAATATATTATCATTAATATACTATGTTAATTAATATCTTCTTATTGAATAGAATGTAAGCTCCCTCAGAAAAGGAACTTATTTTCTTTTTTTCTTTGTATCCTCAGAAAGAATACTGTGCCTAGTACTAGTAAGAGCTCTATACACATATACACATTCATTCAACAAACTAACTTATTTTTTATTATTTATTTATTTACTATTTTTTTGACTGAGGCAATTGGGGTTCAGTGACTTATCCAGGATCACATAGCTAGGAATTGTTAAGTGTCTGAGGTCAGATTTGAACTCAGGTCCTCCTGACTTCAGGGCTGGTGCTCTATCTATCTATGCTGTCTGTCTACTTATCTATCTATTCTATCTATATTTTATTTACTATAGTGAAGAGAAGGATGAAAGAAGCTTGATTTTCATCTTCAAATGGTAGAATTTAAAGGTGTTTAAACTTGTAGAAGGATCTTCGCAATTACTCAGAACACAACAGGTTTTATAAGGGGGGAGTTAAGCAGTTTTCCTTTGTTATCTACAGAAAACCAAATAGGAATAAGAGGGCTTAAGTGTTATCAGGAATGACTGTAGGTGGGCAGAAGGCAGAACTTCCCAAGCAGTCAAGGATGGAACTTGAAAGGATGGTCAAGGAAAGGGAGCATGTGTCTTTTCCATTTGTGGAGACTTTCCAGAAGACAATTAATGCTTGGTCTAATGATAAATCTAAACTTCTACTGGTTATGGTAGGGAAGAAGAATGGGAAAGAACTAGAAGAGAAAGTATAAAATCTTTTAAAAATATTGAAAGGAGGATTTCATTTACTTATTTATTTTTAATGAGATTTTTTCAAGGCAATCAAAGTGGTCATGATGATAAGGACTCATATTTCTATCATACATCATGACTTAGAAAGCATTTAGAATCTTAGGATCATAGATCTGAAATTGGAAGAGATCTCAAAAATCATCTAATCCAATTCACCCAATTTTTGGAAGTAAACTTGGGCCCCCAAAGGTTAGACAACTTGTTCAGGGTCACACAGTTTGTGTCAGATTTAGGATTTGAATCCAGTTCTTCCTGACTCTAAGCTGGGTGCTGTATTCATGTTGTCTCTGGCCAACATTCAACATAATGGGAGAAGTTGAGGGTAATATTCATATTTTACTTTTTGGCCACCTTTCCCTCTTTTTCTTAACACTTTTGAAAAATGGGGTATAGCAGAAAAAATACCCAGAGGACCTAGGTTCAAATTTTACTTGTGACACTATTTGTTTGACTATAGGCATGTCATTCAATGCCTCTGGATCTCAGTTTCTTTCTTTGTTAAATGGGCATGGTTGGATTAGTTAACTTTTCAGGTTCCAGAGTTGTGATTCAATAATCCTGAAAGCTCTTGCCTAAACCACTTCCCATAAAATGGAAGATGGCTGGAGTCTCTCTTCATACTAGGAAATTAGGTCTAGTTCCTGTACCAGTTCAACAGCTAGGCCTTTCTCAATCCTCACCCAGGCTTGTTCTCCTCTTAGCTGCCTGAAGCTACTTGATCTGAATCCAGAAGTTTTGAGTCACACCCTTTCCTTTCCAAGAAATTAAGTTTTACAAAATTTACTGGACACTTTGGAGTCTCCAGTTAGAGCCGAGAGTGTGAGAGCAGTCTGGAGGTTTAAGATGTTCCCTTTGATGACACCGATTGGTTGGGTCGGAGTTTCAAGTCTGCTTTTGAGTCACCCCCTGCTCCCCCCCCCAACTGTGTGTCTTAGCTTATATAGACTAAGAGTCAAACCATAGCTGAATGTGGCTGACTGACAGCTCCATTTACATAATGTTTTTAAAGATTTACCAAATCCTTCAAGGCAGTGCAGTCACTAGGAAATACGGTTGAGGGAGAAACCAGTGGCCCCAGCACCTGTGAGAACTGGGCAAGCACCTTCTTTGGCCAAAGAATCCACATCGAGAAACAATTGCAGTAATTACGCATAATTTTCAACACTTTCTGCTAATGCATATAAATGAGAGTCCTTCTGGAGATGTAAGTAATGGAGGATTCACTACAGGAGGCTAATGATGGAAATCCCGGTGTTTGCTCTGGGGTTGGACTTCCAGGTCTTATGTAAATGCAGGGTCTCTTTTATTTTTTTCTGCTGCTAAAAGGAGACCGCATGCAGGTGGGCAAGCTTCCTAGGAACAGGTTTTTAACTACTCTCCCACAGGAAACTTGAAGGAACTTGCATTGGAAGATCCCAGTAAAATCTCTAAGGTTTCTGTCTACAAGACTGTGGGGGGACCCACGTTTCTCAGTACTCTCCTGGGGTTTCAATAGAAGCAATAAGGCAACAGAATACAGAAAATCTCATGTATCAGGAGGCCCTTTTATGTTTCATTTCATCACTACTTCCCCCCCACTACATTTCCCCCATGAAAGAAAAAAAAAAAAAAAAACAACAGACATTGGGGCAAGAGATTTGAAAATGTCACATAAGTCTTTTTCATGCACAGAAAAAAAAATGAAAAAGCTAGAAGCAATCATAGACAAAAAGGGCAGCTTTGAAAGTTACATTTTGAATTAATTATCTTTTTAAAAAGAAAAGTAACAATATGTAATAGAGATTCGCAGTTTTATATACAATTCTTTTCTTTCACAATGTCTATATGGAAATAACCATTTTATTTGTTGTTTCTTTAAGTTCACATTTTTAAAGTAAGAAAATAGAGAACAAAATCATGAATTGCAACATAAAGCTAAAGACAACAAAGTATGTAGACCAATTGCTTCCTTTTATACAGAGGAAAGCTAAGGCCCTTGGAAGCTAAATGATTTAGCCAAGTTGGCAAGGAAAGTACATGACAGAGACAGAATTTGAACTGGTATTCTTTAAGTCCAAATTAAATGATTTTTTTCTAGACCTGAAGGATAATATGAGACAAGAATAGAACCATTCAAGCTTTTAAAAAGTTCTATTGTTGTGAACATTCAAATTTTTCAGAGGGTATCAAACTCTTGTGTCCTGACTTGATGATCTAATCACCTCTATGCAGACTCTAACTTCTCCTTTGCTCAGTAGCATACTAAGAAGTGTTCTGGACCTGGAGCCTAGATACTTGAATTTCAATCCTAGGTCTGAAATTTGCTAGTCAAATTCTCTGGGCAAGTCAATTCATATCTCTGAACCATAAGTATAAAATGTAACTGCTGATATTTTTACTATGTTACCCATCAATTGTTATGAAAAAAGAACTTTATAAACCACTGAAAACTATAAAAATATGAGTGATCATAATTATCATTATAGAAAAAATTCTCTTCTTTAATGATATTCTGATAGAAATGGACAAGCCCTCCACCCTTTCATTATCCTTTTTATATTGGATATATTAGAAGGGCAGATCCAAAATGAAGGAGTAAAAGCTCACAACTTCCAAAGCTCTCCCCCAAACCTTTCCCCAAATCTTTCCTAGAAAATGATCCTAGAAAACATCAAACAAAATTCTGAACAGGAAAGTCAAGAAAAAGCTATTTTTCCAGCCTAGGGATGCTTAGGAAGACTTAAAGAGAGACCTATGGACACTAGAGTGGGGACTGGCACTGGAGAAGCAGCACTGGATGATGGTGGCAATGAACAGTAGCAAAAGGAATAGTGGCAATGGATGCAGCAAGAGATGGTAAGGGGACTGACTACCCACTCAGAAAAAGATCTTAGGGGGACCCATGTGCTAGGACTTAACATAGGATTAGATGTCATTTATCAGCTCTTTGACCATTACTTACTTCTGGGTCACAGTCTCAGGGAAGAGAGGAGCAATTACAGTTATAAGGCAGCAGGTGTTTTGTATGTAACAAGGACCATAGTGCAGACCAGGGGAACAGTGATCAGATATTTTCCCAGATCACAACACTTTGTAGGCCCTCAGAAAGAGGCTATAGGCAAAAAGCCAGTCATATCTTACAGAAGGAAGCAGAACACAATTTCTAACATAAAGTATAAGGTCAAGAAATAGCTAGAAAAATTAATAAACAAAAAACAATGAAAAGAACTTGACCTTAAAAACCTACCATGTTAACAGGGAAGCTCAAGACACAAATTTAGAAAATGAATGCTTTAAAACATCTAAAAACAAAGGTTCAAAAATGCATATAAGTTCAACATGAAATTCTAGGAAAGATAAAAAATAGCAAAAAAAAAGATTCTAAAAATCAAATCCAGACTGATGCAGGAAAAATTGTTAAAAGAAATGAGAGCTTTTATTTTAACAATAAAACAAAATTATCAAAAAAGAATTAACAACTTGGTTTTTTAAAAGGACAAAAATGTTCTATGATACGAAAATAACTAAATTAATATTTTCAAAGCCAAGTAGCAATAGTAGAGATATTACTTTTATTGTTTTTATTGTTCCAATTTTCGTGATATCATTTAAATAGAAATGATCTGAGGATAAATAACTAACCTTCTACATTGTTTACATTTAATGTTCTAAGCACTCTTGATCAGGTGCATAAAACAATTGTGTTTTTAATAAAAGTATAAGAATATAAGTTCCCTTTCTTTGTATTGGCTCACTGAAATTTTTCTTAGTACAAGTTCATAGTAGGAATGCTATATGCATCATCTTGTTCCCACATGATTTTAATTTCCTCTCATATCTTTGTATATTAAAATTTTTTCCTTCTGAGAAATTTGGAGATTAAAAGGATTTTGTATGGGAACCTCTATTAAAACTCCTAAAATTTTATTAATATTAGATTGAAGTAGTTGTGGGCCAGTTGTTCGCAATGATGTTTGAATTCTAATAGATCTCATTGGTTGAGTTCTAGCCTAGGCTATTTGAAACTGATTTGTAGATTTGTTTTCCAACAGCCCATGAAAAGATATTCAAATTGTGATGTATGATTTTAGTTATAAGAACATTTATCAGGTATTTAGTAGATTCTAAATTTTTATAACAGTGATATGTTGCTCATTTTCTTCTCACTGATCACTCCTAAAGATGACCTTTCTGTGGTGTCTAGTGACAATGGCCAGGTCCTAAATTGTCATTGGAAGCTCTTCCATTCCCATAAATAAATCAACATTACTCAGCCATTTATTTGCTACTTCTTTATTGATAAACTATTAGCTAAATTATTAGCTAAAATTAGTTAAATCCTTGCCCTCCAATAAGGGCCTTTTGATGCCATTTTCAGATCTCATCCATTTCAAGGACTCCATTTAGAAGTAACTCACTTTTGGTTGCATCAAACACATGCAATGGAGCACATTTGTTTTTAGCTTTTACTATTGATTAGTTATTATCTTTGTGACCCTAGGGAAGTCATTTAACCTTGTTTGCCTCAGTTTCCTCATTTGTAAAATAAGCTGGAGAAAGAGATGGCAAATTCACTCCAGTATCTTTGCCAAGAAAACCCCAAATGGAGTACCAGAAAGTTAGATACTACTTTAATGACTGACCAACAACAAAAATTGCTCAATTAAATAATACCTGCTTGTTCCAGAATTATTTCTATAGCTTTTGGATTATCAATTGGATTATTATTGTTTTTATTGCTATACCAAATATGTTACCTCCCCTTAATTAAGCTATAAACTGGGCCGAGATGGCAATATTTTCCATCTTCATGTTCCTAGAACATGTGATCCACATCATTTGATTTTTAATTAATGTTTAATTAAATACATAATTCAATTAATGAATGACTAATTTGGATCCTTGACATCTGTATGATTCTTCAGAATCTTCAGTCCTGCCTGCTGTGATCCTCCCCTATGAACAACGTGTTGGTACCATTTCTCTTCTGCCTTTGCTGGTCTAGAATGGCAGTTTCAGCTTCCTCTGAAAGGTATTGATGGCCCTATCAGTCAAAGCATCAATACCTTAACTCCCCCTCTACTCATTTTTTTCATTGATTTCAATCATTTGCCCTGAAATTAGATCAATCCTTGCAGTTAGGATGAGCTGCAGAAGAATTCTACTGTACTTCCTTTAAGGCAACTATGTGGCACAAGAGATAGATTATGGAATTTGAAATAAGAAAGACCCGAGTTTGAATATTGCTTGAGATACTTACTACTTGTGAAGCCCTAGACAAATCATTTAACCTCACTTTCTTTTTCTGTAAAATGGGGATAATAATAACACAGGGTTTTCTTAAAGATTAAATGAGTTAACCTATGTAAATTGCCTTGCAAACCTTAAATCATTATGTAAATTCTAGTTATTATTATTAAAGTTAGGACATCAAAAACTGGGTTTACTTAGTCATGCCATCTAACAAGAGTTGTGCCATGTAGACAAAACAAACATTGGAATGAGAGGCATTTTTGCTTTTCCATTATTTACTGGGTAATCCATTCTCTTCCCTAGAATAAATACCTATATACCTTGTATAAAAAGCAAAAATTTCAGTTATTTAACTGGTCCCTTTGTGTTGTAGCGATACTTTAATGATAAAATGGGAGGGAGGGATGAATATGGCTCATTCAAATCCCTTAGATATTAGATTGAATTGAGGAAGCTAAGGGAAAAAAGTAAAATAATCTTAATTCTAATTTTGCAGATACAATATGCAGAGAGAGACAGTAAGAGAGTTCTCTATATTCTTCATCCTGACTTGAGTGCAGTAATATCCCTTTTGTATTAACCTTCCCATTCCTATCTTCACCAAGTCAAGCTGGGTTTTCTATAGCTCTCTATTTATGCCTTTTTAATAAAAAACTTAGTCTTCTCCCTAAAGAGTGAATGAATGAGTCTAACTTTCTCACAGAGAGGGAATTGGGTGTGGTATTGAGAATATCTCAGTCTCTGGCTGCTGGAGAAGAGGTTGGGTGGGTGTAAAGATTGAATATTTGCCAAGTGACCTTTGGGCTATGTACCATTTTTTTATTCTTCTCCAATATAAAACAGGGATGCCCTGAACCCTGGAAACCCTGCTTTGAGAAGGTGTCCTATCCTGCCTATGAACCTGAAAGAGTGAATAAAACTCCTGAGCACTCAATATTACCAGGGGGCAAATGAACTCAAAAGGAAGGATTCCTCTACTTCTCTCACCTGCACACTGTCTGCCACCTCCCACTACTTCTGGGAAAAAAAGGGTGGTAAGGATTACATTGACTTCTCAATGATTTCTCAAGATAGATACAAGAAAAGTAAGATGACTCCAGTTTCCAAAGCACCTGTATCCAAAACAAAACCTAGGAAGAACATCTGAAAGTATGTGTTAATCTTTACTTTAGAGAAATGGCCCTTAGTCACAAACTCTAGGGAACAAAGCATCACTTGGTCTTCAGTGAAATAATAAGCTAGGGAATGGGTTCTGTCAGAATCCTCTAGGGAAATGCTTGGAGTGATTGATTTGCTTTCTTTCAATACTCTTATCTCTCAAGCTTTATTGTTCTTGACTCTGAGAGTTCTAATTGCAACTTTGAATTTTCTTAACATTGTAAACCAGCATAAATTGAACCATTTGAGATTAGAAAATAAAATAGACACTTTTGGAATATGAAACATGTTATGGAGTCTGAAGCTAGTTGGATACAATAGAACATTTGCCTTTGTACAGGATAACTTACCAATT
The DNA here is from genome assembly GCA_023553655.1 of Myrmecobius fasciatus. Taxonomy (NCBI): domain Eukaryota; kingdom Metazoa; phylum Chordata; class Mammalia; order Dasyuromorphia; family Myrmecobiidae; genus Myrmecobius; species Myrmecobius fasciatus. The sequence goes on along the minus strand of JAJPUD010003166.1, from coordinate 132,197 downwards.
CATCAAGTATCACTGTTACTGATACAAGTATTATATCTAAGATACAAAGAGAATCCATGCAGATAGAGAACAATAAAATCTATTCCCCTAAGGATATAAGTAAAAAATATTCAAAAGATGTCAACCACATAAAAGAATGCTCCAAAACATTAATAGTAAGAGAAATCAAGTGAAAAGAACCCTGAGGTTTTTACCTTACATCAATTAGATTGGCAATGATGATAAAATATAAACATAATACATGTTAATATGACTGCAGGATGATGGGTACACTAATGCACCGATAAAATTGTGAATTGGTTCAAACAAAGGAATAATTTGTATAAGTCTTTGTTATTATTTGGTCATTTTATACATAACTATTTTAATAACAATATGAATACAGAAGAGACCCTGCCTTCAAGTGTGTGTACATATGCATATATACACAGACAGATGTATATATGTGTCTATGTATATATATATGTGTATATGTGTATATATATATACATTGTGTATATATATATACACACACAAATATGCATACACATTATATATATATATTTATACACACACACACAAAATAAATTAAAAGGTAATGTTATGCTGGGATGAGGTACTAACATTTGAGGGATTAGCAAGTGTTTTGTTTTTTTTATAGGAAGGAGAAAGTATTTAAGCTGAGTCTTGGGAAGGTGTAAATGTAATATCCTGTGTTGTATTGCTGCATCATAATTCTTTGAGTCATTCCCTAGTTGGTGACTTCTACTTTGTTTTCAGTATTTTGCTGTTACAAAAAGGAGGGTGGAAGTTTGAGATTTTGGGACCTGTCTTTTTATTCTTGACATTCTGAAGGTATAGGCTTAGGTTAAAAGGCAAAGTCTTAGTATTGTTTCAAATTGATTTCCAGAATGATTGGACTAATAATACCCAGTATCAGTTTAGTTGATGGTCCATTTTTTTTCTTTTTTTTCTTTTTTTTTTTTTTTTTTTTTGCTGAGGCAATTGGGGTTAAGTGACTTGCCCAGGGTCACACAGCTAGGAAGTGTTAAGTGTCTGAGGCCACATTTGAACTCAGTTCCTCTTGACTTCAGGGCTGGTGCTCTACCCATTGTGCCACCAAACTGCCCCTGCTCCTTCATTTTTGAAGAGGGTCAATGACATCTGGGTGATGCCTTGACTTATGTGTAAATTAGATTTAAATAAGGCAGAGTTGCATGAGGTCATCAGCCTTATTCTCTCTTCCTAAGGTTTTGAAGCCCTGTGGAAAGACAAAATCAAGATGGCTGGGATGGAGAGGATGATCTTGGTATCTTTGCCATCTGATAGAGCACATTTCAGCCTCCTGGCTGTTGGAACAGTCCTTTCCACTGGGGGTAAGTCTTGAGTCAACAAGTCCCCCAACTCACTGATGGGTTTAGGCTTGTTGGTCATCCTCCATTTGATTTAGCCCACCTGCCAAAAGAGTTTTCCTCAGGTATGGCCAGTGCACCTGCATCTTGGAGCCATAGGGGAGAGCTGAATGCCTAGGGGACATCACATGGGGATGAGTAGCCCTGAAGAGGGCTGGACAAGCCTTCCTACCAGAAGAGCTAGTCTTCCCTCAATATCCCACACACCCTAGTCCACCAGGCAGCCTACACTGTGTTGGGGGAGCCTCTCTAAACTCTTAGAGGCTTAGTATTAAAAGACAGGCTTTGGGATGATAAAATATTAGAAATATTTACCAAGCTTAGGACAAGCTACAATCTGAGGGTATGGATGGAATACTCATATCAAAAAAGTCAGGGATCAAAATTGAAGTTTTTTGTATGTATCTATGAAGAGCAATAAAGGCCTTGTGAGTTCTATCTGATGATTCTTTCATCACTAGAAAATGAAAAGAATATCCATCAACCTTAAAGTTTTAAGATTAAAACCTTGACCACAAAAGCCTGAGCCATCTTATACCAATCAAAGACAGTCAGTATTGGGAAGGCATGCATTCATCCTCATCTTTTTCTTCTCTCACCTCATTAAATACCATTACCCAGCTACTGATTAATTAATTAATTTTATTATTGATTTAAGAGGGTGTGATTCAGAGCTAGAGACTTGTGTTCAGATGCCAGCACTCTCACTTACTATTGGTGTGATTTTGGGTAAAATTCTTCCCTTCTCTAGTCTTCTCTTTCTATATCCTTAAATTGGACTTCATTGCCTATAAGATCCTTTCTAACTCTAAATCAATGATGCTCCAGGTCTCAAATGAATGACTCTCTTCTATGTCACAGCTTGTTATGAGCCTTTCCTAATATTCTAAACAGAGCTATCTAATGAAGATTGACAGTATGGCAGCAGGTAGACTGGAATGCTCCAGATCAAAGTTAAGAAATGTCTACACTTGAGAAGCCACTTCCCACTGGTTTCTCTTGGTACTATTCCAAAGGCCTGCTCAGTCTATCCTTTCCAGCAATGTTTAGCTTTGGGCCAAGAGAGGAAATGGATGGCTTCCAATCCTTTGCTGGATAATCCAGGGTCCAAGGAGACACCAAAGATTTATGAAGCTTCTTAATCAAGCTGTAGAATATAAGCTCTTGGATACAGAGACAGTTTCATTTTTATCTTTGTATCCTTGGGTCCTTGTGTATGTTAGAAGCTTCAATAAATAATTTTTGAACTGATCATGCAGAGATAATCTAGTTGAACTACCTTATTTTACAATTGAGAAAACTGCAATTCATAGTGGTTAATCAGTCAATAAATAAACATTTATTAATCATCTACTATGTGCTTAAGATACTGTGTTAAGTTCTGGGATATAAAAATTGCAAAAAACAGTCCCTGTCTACAAGGAGTTAACAAATGAATAGGAGAGACAACATGCAAACAAATATATATAAATCAAGTTACACATAGGTAGAGCAGTAGATAGAGTTATGAGTCAAGAAAACTCATTTTCCTGAGTTCAAATCTGTTTTCAAATACTAACAAGTTGTGTGACCTTGGGAAAGTAAGTAATTCAACTCTGTTTGCCTCAGTTTGCTCATCTGTAAAATGAACTGGAGAAGGAAATGGTAAAACATTCTAGTATCTTTGCCAAGAAAATCCCAAATGGGGTCACAAAGAGTTGTATATGACTGAAAAGGATACCACCAACAAATTATATACAGAATAAAAAAATTAATAGAGAGAAGGCACTAAAATTAAGAGAGGGTCAGGGAAATTTTCCTATAGAGGGTAAGTTGTTAGTTGAAATCTAAAAGAAGCCAGTAGTTGGAGTGAATGAGTGTTTGTGGAACAGCCAGGAGGCCATTGTCACTAAATAGAAGAGTATGAGTTGGGGATTAAGGTGTAAGATGATTGGAATGTAGGAGGGAGGTAGGCTGTGGAGCACTGTAAATGTCAAAGAGAGCATTTGTATGTGCTTCTAGAAGAGGCACTACTGGAGTTTATTAAGGAGGAGGGTAACATGATTGCACTTGACTTTGAGAAAATCTTATAATTGGCTGAATGGAGGATAGATCAGAGTGGGGAGAGATTTGAGATAGGCAGACCCACCAGTAGGTTTTTTTTCTTTGCAAAAGTAGGGGAATTTGAGTGCAATGTACTGCATTTTTGTCAGATTCTACTGATGCTAACTAGTTTTTGCTGAGCTGCTTTTCCTGTCCTTATGTCTTTTTATACCCACAAGGGATAATTCGATAGGAAGGCATAGAGGAAGGTATATATTTGGAAAAGGAGGCAACTGAGAAAAACAAAAAGATAATAATTAAAGTTCTTTAATATTGAAAAATTCACAAAATTATCAGAAGTGCCTTACTTTGCCAGTTTTCTCTCCCTCATCAGGCCAGGGTAATAAGGTGGTAGAATAGGTGAATTAAACTTCTTTGGGTTCAAGCCAAGATTACAGCCAGACTTAATCTAATGTCCCAGAGCTAACCTCCAAATCCATTTTTTAAAAATTACCATGAAAAGAAAGATTGAGGGAATAAGTTTATAGGTCCAAGAAGAACAGTAAAAGTTTGTAAGCATTTAGGGGTTTTAGTCCATAAACCTTTATGTGCCCTCCATGCATTCATTCACTTTTTTAAAGGGAAGAAAAAAAATTGAAGGAACTCACACATGGATGTTTGATCGAAATATTTCCTAATTTTTGTGTAGAACTCAACTATATGAGTTATTTAAATTGAGGTGTATATCATAGAATGTTAGTGCTAGAAGGTACCACAAGGCCAAACTAATTCAAATCTTTTATTTGACTTAGAAGCAAAATGAGCACCAGAAAAGGAGAATTGATTACTTAAGGTCCCATGAAGATAAAGTCAGATCTGGGTTAGAAGCCCAGTTCTGTGGACTCAAAAAAAAAAAAAAAAAAAAAAAAAAAGGATGTTTCAAATTCATAGTGGTGCTTAAGGGGAGAGAGAAGTAATGAATCCTCCTTGTGTTTCACAAACTTTGAAATGTAATTGCTTACCAATTCATCCCCAATCTGCCCTCTGGGACCCAACAAAATTAAGTCTAAATGCTCTTTCATTATATAACCCTTCAAAAGTTTAGAGGCAGCTGAAATGATATTTCATCAAGACATCCTTATAAAATTTGCCAGATCTCTCATCACCCCATCATCTTCCTTGTCCATCTCCAGTTGGTACATGCTAATTTATCAATGTCCCTATTAAAATGTGATACCGCAATAAGATATCATACTGTAAATGGAATCTGATCAGCTTAGGGAACATTGTCACCTCCCTTCATCAGAACATTAGACAAGCTGGGGAGAAAATAACAAAGTGGAAATAGGGCTTTAAGTCAACAAGCATTCACTTAGTATCTGAGCAAATTTGAACTTTGTACTGTTACAGAAAGAGATTTACAAGACATGGTCTCTCCTATGGGGAACTTACAGTCAATCTATTTAGGGAAACAAAATGATGACATATCTTACGTAAAACAGTGGTGAAGTGTGTGGTAATACCAAAAATAATAATGACTCATTTATCTAAAATGATTTATGTTTTATAGAGTACTTCCCATATAGCAACCATGTTAGATAGATAGGGTAAGTATTTTGCTCTCCATTTTATATATGAGGAAATCAAAATTTAGAGAGCTAACTTGGTCAGTCACACAACTAATAGGTATTAGAACTGGGCTTGAAACATCCAAACCCTAGACTCCAAGGTGATGCTCTTCCATTACAATAGGAATTCAGATGAGAGAAATATTTATGAGAAAAATATTTTAAAACTGAGCAAAGAAAAAGATTTCATTCCTGAATTTTCCTTGCCATTTTTATGTCACTGAAAACCAAATTGTACATGCAATGTTGGATGACTTTTGAGACAAATGTTTCTTGCAAGAAACTAGCTCTAGAGACCCTATGATTTAAAGCAATCTTTCCATATGGTTAATAGTTTGTAAAATTTCACCAAAAAATCCTTCATATCCTTTCCCCACTTTTCCACTGGGGGGTGTTTTTTGGTCTTACATAAGAGTTCCTATATAATCTATATCAGACTCAGCATAGACATTTGAAGATAATGACATAGTCAATGCAACATCAGGATGTAGAGGCCCAGGACTGAAAACTATGTTTTCTGATTCCAGATAAAGTGTTGTTTTGTTTCTAATACTCCTTTCTGTCTTTCACCTTTACAAATGTCTAAGCAGATTAGATTTCCAAAGTGATGAAATTGATGTTCAGAAGTCCTAAGAAGAAGTGTGAAGGCCATATTCTTCATGGACAGATCTTGTTATATGTGAGCCTGAAAGGGAGTTCAGGTAGATGTAGGCAGCTGTCATGTGGAGAATTCACCTTAGGAGGCAATACCCAGCACAAATAAGAAAATTACTGGAGAAAGATGAAATTGAGTAGAAACAGGTGTTAAGAGGAATTAATAACAACTAGTAATATAGAATTAATAAAGGAGGAAGGGAAAGATAATCAAGTAAATAATGAATTTTTGACCTCTCCCATAACAGTGGTCATCACTTTTGGTAAAGAGATGTTAAGGCGCATGATGGTGTGCTATTTAAAATATGTATTTCCACATGGGTTATCTAAAAATGGCTTGTGCACACATGTGATTAATAGATATCTCTGGAATCCAGACTTTCTCTCCTGCAGAGAGTATGATTTCTGCCTTGGGGGGAACAGGAGAAACTCCAGGACTGGATACTTGTTTCTTTCCTCATCCATCTCTGAGGGTCATCAGATGAGAATAACATCTATTTACTTCCCCCTTTTCCCATGAAATATTGTTAGTATTCAAAATAAAAGCACCTAAATATAAGCTTTTGCTCATCTTAGCTAATACTCAGATACTTTCTCACATTCTTTTCCATCAAACCCTAGTTATACAAAACATCATCATAGTTACTGATTTGTAAATAAATCAATTTATTTAAGAAAAACTACAGGCACAAATTAAAGAAGTTCTATAAATTTGTGCATATCACAAAATACACAAAATTTCCTTTATTGGCAGTAAGATGAGACTCCAGCTCAAACTAAGGAAAAAGCTCCACTCTTACCAAAGGGGAATGTTTCTGAAATCTCAAGGAAGACAAGTTTGGAAATCAGGTACACATTGAGGGGATGATTTCCCCTACAGGTCTGCTGCTTTCAAAACCTTTTTTTATTTTTTCAAGTCATTTCCCCCCTCTCTCACCTATGGTGCACATGGCTAGTGAGTGTCAGAGGCAATATTTAGACACTAAGTCCAGCATGTTTAAAAAAAAATTGAATGAAAGTGATTATGGGGCCATACATTTAGGAATAGAAGGGACTTTAAAAGTCAACTAATCTAATCTCTTCATTGAGATTCAGTGAGCTTAGAGACTCAGAAAGATGACTTGCCAAAAGTTACAAAGGTAGTAACTTTCAGAGGTGTGATTTAACTGTAAGTCCTCTGACTCTAAATCTTATAATTTTTTCCAGATCTAGCTTGGGTTCAAATCCAGATTCAGTCAGCTGTATGACTCTGGGAAAGTTATTTAACCTCGATTTGCCTTAATCCTTTCCAATATTTTTGTCAAGAAAATCCCATGGATGGTATGGTTAAAGGGGTCAAGAAGAATTGGATGTGATGGACAAGTAAACAACAAAAGCCTCTACTAGAGTAGACCACAGGGAATACCCACACCACCTAGTATACATTCTTAATAAGAGCAGCTGTTATAAAACCTTATTGGAGAAGTTGAGAAAGTGGTAGAAGACCCAAATTATTTGTTTTAGTACAGAACATCATCTTTAAAATCAAGAAAATAAAGAAAATTTCTTATTTTAGTTAATTTTACATTGCTTCTCTGGGATTGCTTTCCAAATAGGGTTTCTGGGAGTTGGGGAGTGGTCTCCAAATTCCAGAGACTAACACAGCATCTTCCTGCTCCTGCTTTCCTGACTTTGGGACAGACCCATTTACAAGTAAATGAGTTGCCAGATATAGACAAATCTACCACTGGCTGGCTCCCCAGAAACCAGCTCAGTTTACTAAGGAAGGCTGCATCTTGGCTGGATGAATTATTTTCACATAAAGTTGCTTCTTTCTAGTTCTAATTTCAATGCTGGTCTAACATAAAACCTTGTTTCTTGTCTGGCATTGCTGATTTTTCAGAGACAGTAAGTAGCTACAGAGCATTTTCACTTTTCTGTTCAAATTACATAGGACTGACAACTATAGAAGACTAAGTTAAGAGAAGAAATATTCTTAGGCTTCCCTAGTGTTAGCAATGGGGAGTTCATCTTGTCTGTTAGCCTACATCATATGTGGCCTTAAAGGCTGCTCTTTGGCTGATCCCCAGTTTCAAGAAAATTCTTTAAACTCAAAACCTGAAAGTCTACATAGTGTCAGTAAAAATGAAGAATTAAGCTAATTAGAAAAATAGTTGAGACTCAAATAACTTTTCCATTTTTTGAAGTGAGTGGAGTGGAAGAATTGTAATTAGAGCTCTTTAAAAGTCTTATTGAAATTTAAATCATTCTTAATCTCACTGATATCTCATTTCCTTGAATCTCATTGCCTATGTAGACATAGAGATCTCAGTGAGCACCATAGACTTATAAGTTCATAAGTCAAGAAATGGAAGAAATCTCAGAATTTATCTAATCCAATCTACTCATTTAACAAATAAGCAAATTGAGGTTCAGGAAAACTAAGTGAACTTACACAAGGTCATATAGACGGAAATCATGCTAGGATGCTATAGGTAGAAGCAAATGAATGAGTACTTAAGTGATTGGATAAAAAATCATTTATTTATTAAACACCTACTAATGCTAAACACTGTGCTGAATTCTGGAGAAACAGAGAAAACTGAAATCGTCCTTCCTTGCATTCTAGTTGAAAATTGCAGCACAGGGACAGCTAGATGGCAGAGTGGATAGAGCACTAGTTCTGAAGTCAGGAAGACCTTAGTTCAAATCTGACCTCAGACACTTAACATTTCCTAGCTGTGTGACTCTGTGCAAGTCACTTAACGCCAATTGCCTCAGCAAAAAAAAAAAAAAAAAATTTTCAATGACCCGTTTATCAGAATGACCCTGCCTCTGGGTGAATGGTGAGTCCTAGAAGCATATAGGAACCTCACAATGACATCAGAGATTATATATTTGCTCAAAAATGAGGAAAAGGGAACTATTTTCCTCTGAACCAATCAAATATCTAAGCTTCTAAAATATAAAATACATTTTCTAACATGATAGCAAAAGTTCTGAAACCCAGGGCTCCTGTCTTCCAGTTTAATGATCTTTTCCTCTTTATTCTCAAGTTCTCTGTTCCAAAAAAAGCTTTATATTTATTAGATTATGTTTTGTATATATTTATATATGGACCTTGTGTCCAAGCTTATTGGAATGTAGACTCTTTGAGGATTGGGACTTTTAGTCTTTGTTCACAATCACTTAACACAATGCTTGTAGCAAATAGTAATCAATTAACCAGCCAAACATTAATATATGTTAAGCACCTTCTGTGTTCCAGGCATTGTGCTTAGCTTCAAGGATACAAAAAAGAAGCAAAAGATAGTCCCTGCCCTCAAGAAGCTTCCAATCTGATGGGATAGACAACTTGCAAACAAATATATACAAAGCAAACTGTGCATAAGATAAATAGGGTGCTATTAATGGAAGGAAGACACTGGAATTAAGAGAACTTGAAGTCTGAGTGTGTAATCAGTGCATGGTGGTTGATTTTTTCTACTTTGCTTCTGAAACAAAGTGGCAAAAGGCTGAATATTGTGAAAAGGAAGAGGTCTTCAACCCCATACATTTCTTAAGGTTTATCTTTTCAACTCAAAGCCTGATCTATCAGAAATCATGCCTTCTTGAATTTTAATTTTCCTTCCTTCCTTCAAGGTCCAATTCAGATGCTACTTCCTCTATGAAATCTTCTCTATGGAAACTTCTTTTCCTCATATTTCTGACTATTTTGTCTTGCTCTCACTTTGCTTTGATTACATTCTTCATTGCCTAGTCTTATTTCTCTCTTATCCTGCCCATTACTTGTCTTTTCTCCACATAAGAATATAAACTCTTTGAGATCAGGGATTATATTATTCTTTATCTTCCAAGAAAATCCTCAAAGATGTGTCCTGGGTGTTACACATATAAAGTAACCATTTAAAAAATGGTTGTTCAATTGAGTGGAGTTTTTCATTAAAAAAAAAAAAAGAAAAAAGAAAAGCAAATTATGTGCCATTCCCGGCATTTAACATTAAGACTTTTTGAAAAATGCCCAGAAAATGATGATTCTCTTAGGCAGAGAGGTAGTGAAAAATAAAGAAATGCTCTCCCCAAACTGACTGCTTACCTTGCCAAAAGCGGCAATCATCAGACTATACCTGAAGCATACAAGCAGGCAAGTGGGGTTCCCTGCCTCTTGTTCCTTGCAATCAATCCTCACCTGTGTCAGTCATGGCCTCAGAACCAGGGGCCATGGAACTAGGCAAAGCCATTGCTCTCTCTTTGGGGTGGGGAGGGTTAGGAGAAGTAGAGGGAATATTTGTTGGTTCATTGCTTCTTACCAGAGTCAGCAATGAGGGCATGCTATAACTTTGACTGAGGTTTGACAGATTTCAATACATTCTGAGGATTGATAACATCATAGGATGGGATATCATCCAATAGGAGCCTGTGATTGTAGAGATTAGAAAAGGTCAAATAGCAAAGTCTTAGTCAAGGTCATATAGAGTGTTAAGTGCTGAGGGAAGATTCAGGTCTAAGTAATTTGCTTTCAAATTGGTTGTTCTCTCCACTTTGCTAGCTGTTTTATTTCAAAAGTGTCATAAAATCATTGAGCTGGGAGGAACCTCAGAGGCCATCAAATTCTAGCATTTTATTTACAAATGAGCAAACTGAGGCCTTGAAGAGTTAAATGACTTGTTCAAACTTGCCCAAACATAAGTGATTTCTGCTCCAAGTAGGACCTAAAGAGGCATCTGAAGTGACACTCATACCCAATGGAAGGGCAACGACCTAACCAGGCATAGTTCACTTTGCAAAGTTCTCTGTTTTGATAGTTAATCTTTGGATCCCATTTAAATTGATGAATCAAAAGAAAAGATATTGACATATATCCTTCCATGAACATTTATCAATATTTTGATGAATCTGTGTTCTCACTGGCATAAGTGTACCTCATTATCCCCCGTAATCCTTATGCCCATCATGACTCTGGGGTCGGCTAATTTGGTAGGATTGGGATGTTCTAGAAGCATTGCTAAGCTAATTTTGACATTGACAACTTCTCAGTAAAAAAAGGATTTTTGCTTCAGTGTTGGATAAGCTCCTTCTCACATTCAGGAAAATAACCACTCTCAAATTTGTTAAATTAACCAGCAATGAATCTGACAATATATGCTATGTTCCACATCAATCTTCATCTATGTCCCTTCTTGCTTTGTCTCTGCCATCTTGCCTTACCTCCTCAATCATGGCTCAACCCCACCATCTCTATTTCCTCTTAACTCAGGAAGACATGGATTCAAATCTTCCTTTTCATATTTACTAGTGATGTGGCCACAGGCAAGTCAGTTAATTTAAATCTCAATTTCCTTATCAGTAAAATCAAGTTTGACTTCAATAACTTTTAAGATCCCTTCTAGCTCAAAATCTTGATCCTTTGATCCTTGAAGCCATGATTGGTCATTAAAATTATGTAGCATTCTGTTTATTTTTTCTTGTTCTTCCTATATTGTTATAGTTATTATGTCTAATGTGTGTTTCCATTTCTGTTGTTTTTCTCTCTTTGAATTGGTTCATGTGAATCTTTCCTTGTTTATTTGAAATTGTCATATTCATAAACTCCAGAATGCAACAGTAGTCCATTATAACCACACACAATGTGTTTAGCCATTTTTCTAATTGATGAGAATTTACTTGGTTGAAGATAAAAATTTTAATTAGGAAAAGGAGGTCTATCCATTAAACATAGACTACTTTTTCCTGGAAACTAGTCATTCAATTAGTCAATCCACAAGTCTTTAATGTGTTATCATATATAAAAACATATGTTTTATATAAAATTATAATTTATTAGATATATTATTTTGTATTACCCAGTGTTTACTATGAGCCAGTGTTAAGCACTGGAGACATGAAGAGCAAAACAGTTCTGCTCTAAAAGATCTTACAGTTTAATGGGGAAGACAATAGGTAAATAACTATGTTCATAAAAAATACATATGGATTAAATGGAAGGTAATAGAGTAAGCACTAGCAATTTGGTGTTAGGGTTGGAGCAGAAAAGGCTTACTGCAGAAGGTGTTATTTTAGCTAACTCTTGAAGGAGTCAAGGGAAATAAGAAGCAGAAGTGAGGGGTAAGAATATCCCAAGCATGAGGGACAGCTTTGGCAAAGGCCAGAGAAAGGAAAGAGTGTCATGAAAGGATCAGAAAGAAAACCTGTATGGGTAGATCACATAGCAAGTATAGGGGATTAGGAAGTCATATTGTAAAGAATTCTAAATGCTAAGAAGGGTTTATATTTGATCCCAGAAGTTACAAGGAACCATTAGAGCTCACTGAATGGAAAGCTGACACAGTCAAAAATATGCTTTTAAAAATCACTTTGGAAGCCAAGTGGAGGATGAATTATAGTGGAGAAAGAGATGAGTTGGGGAAAACAGTTGGAAATCTATTGTAATTGTCCAGTTGAGAGAGTAGGGTGGTGTCTACATAAATGGAAAGAAGATATAGGAGAGTTGTTGTGAAGGTAGAAACAATAAGATTTGGGAATGAATTGGCTATAAGAGGCAAGTAAAAACTTGTGGAGGAGGGGATGGAGCCAAGAAGGCAGAGAGTAGACAGGTCTTTGAGTTCTTCCTGGTTTCCCTCAGAATCAACACCAGATCAAACCTCTGAACAGATTTTGGTGTGAAAGAACCCACAAATATTTAGAGTATAACAAATTTCCAGTAAGAGATATTTTTGGAAGAACTTCAGGAAAAAAACTTCTCAATTGGGCAAGGATGGGGGGAAGTGGCCCCCCATGTGCATGTTCAGGGATGCCCAAGGCCTTCACATGACAGAGAATCTAGTGGGAGGCTATTAGCCAAAATACAGCAGTATTGGCTACTCTGTCCTGGTTCAGAAGCTAGTGGATCAGCAGATTGCCTGTGAAACCATCAACACAACTATGAAAGGCAAATAGTGAGCTTCTAAACCCCACAATAACAAGTGGGACTTGGCCATGCCCACCTAACATTGGAAGGAAACCAGCAGCACCAGCCCAAGGACAGTGGATAGCCACTGTTACCTCTAAAGGAAGCCTGGGACAATTTCCTTTTTGCTCTGGGATCAGACGTCAACATTTTGAAATGAGCAAAAATGCAAAACAAGCTATAATTATAGATAGCTATTATGTAGAAAAGGAAGAAGAGACCTTAAACCCTGGGGACACTAAAAGCAAAATGTCTCTAGATGCAGCCTCAAAGGGTGACATGAGTTGCTCTCCAACTCAAAAGGAAACACAGAATTTGTCTGATGAAAATCACTCCTTAAATAATAGATTTGATGAAATGAAAAAAGAAAACAACTCCTTGAAAAACATAATTGATGAAATGGAAACTGAGAACAGCTCCCTAAAAATAGAATTGATGAAAAAGGAAAAAAAAATCCAATGAACACAATAACTCATTTAAAGGTTCAATTGGCTAAATGCAAAATGTGGTAAAAAAAAAGCTAATAGAAGAAAATAATTCATTAAAAATTAGAATTGAACAAATGGAAGACAAGAAGAATCAGACAATCAAAACCAAAAAATGAAAAAAAAATGGAAGAAAATGTAAAAAAAAAAAAAAACATTATTGGAGAAACAACTGATCAGGAAAATAGATCCAGGAGAGACAATTTAAGAATTATTGGACTACCTGAAAACCAAAATGAAAAAAAAAGGAGTAGAGACAACATCTTTCAAGAAATTATCAAGGAAAACTGCTTTGATATCCTAGAATCAGAGGGTAAAATAACCATTGAAAGGATGCACTGATCACCTCTTAAAAGAGATTCTAAAATGAAAACTCTAAGCAATATTGTAGCTAAATTCCAGAAAAATCAGATGAAGGAGAAAATACTGCAATCTGTCACAAAGAAAAAGATCAAATATTGAGGAACTACAATCAGGATTCCCAGATTCTTTAAAGGATCTTCCACTTTAAAGGATCAAAGAGCCTGGAATGTGATATTCCAGAGGGCAAAGGAGCTTGGACTGAAGCCAAGCATCAACTTGAAAAATTAAGCATTAATTTTCAGAGGAAAAGATGACATTCAATGAAATAAGGGATTTTCATTTATTTTTGATGAAAAGACCATAGATGAACAGAAAATTTGATATTCAAATACAGTACTCAAGAGAAGCATAAGAAAGTAATGTTGGGAAGAAAAAATTATTTTTAAAGGTTAAAATGTTTATATCCCTATATGGAAAGATGATGTATTTAACTCTTGAGAACTGTATCTTTGTTAGGGGTATACTTAGGGGGTGTAGGTATAATTTGAATTTAGTGTGATGATATAAAAAAAGAAAATAGAAGTAGAAAAGAGATTGTACTGGAAGAAGAGGAAAGATGAGATAAAATGAGATAAATTACATAACATGAAGAAGCAAAAAAGACCCATTACAACTGAAGGAAAGGAAGAGTATGAGCATTATGTGAATCTTAATTTCTTCAGATTTGGCTCAAAGAGAAAATATAAGACATATTTAGTTTGATAGAGAAATTTGTCTTACCCTATAGGGAAGGAGGAGGGGAAAAAGGAAAGAAAGAGGAAAGGGCAGATAGAAGGAAGTGGTAGTTAGAACCAAAACACTGGGGAGAAGGAAATATATTGGAATATGTTTTGCATATAATTGGTATCACTTTGCTTGCCTTCTTAGTGGGTAGGAGAGGAGCTGGAGGAAGATAAAGAATTTGGAACTCAACTTTAAAAAATGAAAAAACAAATAAGTAATCATTAAACCAAAATGAAATAAAATGTACAAATGGCAGTTGATGATGTCAAATTAGAACTAAAGAGAAAGACTAGAACTGGGTATATAGTTCTGTGAATCATATGCAGAGAGATGATAATTGAACCCAATATGGGGCTGATGAGATCAGCCAATGAGATCATATAGAGGAAAATGAGAAAAAGGTCTAGGATAGAACTTTGGGGAAATTTCCCATGGTTAATGGGTATGGCATGGATGAAGAACCAGCAAAGGAGACTGAAAAGGAGCAATCAGACAGATAGGAAAAAATCAGCAGAGAGTAGAAACATGAAAATCTAGAGAATAGAGATTATGTAGGAAAAAGTTATCAAGTAAATCAAGTAGGTTGAAAATTTAGAAAATACTATTTGATTTAGCAGTTATGAGACTATTAATAATGTCAGAGAGAGTAGTTTGAAATCTGAAGACAAATTACTAAGGATTTAGGAGAGTGAGAGGCAATGAAATAAGAGGAATGGAATTTAGAATGCTTTCTCAAAGAGGTTGTCTACTCAGAAGGAGAGATATAGGATGATAGCTAGCAAGAATGGTAGGACTATTGAGGATATTTTAAAGTAGAAGAAAATAGGAGTAGGATAGGAGCATAGTTATCTTCCTAAGTATCATGGAAGGAGCCAGGAGATAGGGAGAGATATTAAAATGATGGGAGGAATTGGGGGATTTGTAATGGATTTGGTCTGTTGGAGAAGATAAGACCAAGGGAGAATTTAGAGAGGAAACTTCTTCATTTTGGAATGAAATGGAGAAGGAAATAGTGAAAGGAAATATCTGAATAAAATGAAATAAGAAGGAGAGAAGAGGTCTATTATATAATAAAAGTAT
This sequence comes from Myrmecobius fasciatus, assembly GCA_023553655.1. Taxonomy (NCBI): domain Eukaryota; kingdom Metazoa; phylum Chordata; class Mammalia; order Dasyuromorphia; family Myrmecobiidae; genus Myrmecobius; species Myrmecobius fasciatus. The sequence continues at coordinate 116,926 of JAJPUD010003166.1, read as the reverse complement.
TACTTATTAGTATATTATATTAATAATAGTATACATAAGAATATAAATATTCAATATTTTTGGTGAAGTATAAAGTGACATTAACTCAGAGGGGAGGGAAGCACTGCTATATGAGGCTTTAGAGGAGATAAGAACACTTAGAATAGTGAATGTGGAGAGGGGAGAATGAATTGATTAGGAATGAATAGAATGTTTGCCTTGTTAGAGTTAATGTCTAGTTTCAAAATTTTATAGAAGTTTATAGAAGAGCCAGTCATCATGGCTTCACAATCTTTCCCACTTTCATTTAGCAACACATAAACAGGAGTTAAAGAGACAGATCATGGGGATAATCAGGAGTGGGGTCTGGAAAGGCATAATTGGTGATAGGACAAAAGGGCAAAAGATCTGAAAGTATGGTGTAGAGTTGAGTTGGTTCACTGAGGGGTCATGATAGGACAGGGAGGAGAGCAGAGCATGCAGGAGTGATGAACTGGGAAAGAATAAAGGAGTGAAAGAATAGGTTTTAAGGTAAGAATAAAGACTAGAGTTAGAGATTATGTCATAAGGAAAAAATGGAAAATAAAATGTTATGATTGCCGGAATAATAATATATTATGATTGTAGGACCCTGCCATTGGGACCATTTCTACCTTTGGAAGTAAGTAAGGATTCAAGATTCCCACCACCTGGTTCCTGCAAAGTGAGTATAAGTAGCATGAAGAGTGTTACTTAAAGGTGATTTGTGAGTGATGAGTGGTGTGAAAGATATTATCCAGGATAGTGTCCAAAAAAGAAAATGAAGTAATTATATTGAGAGGAGAGATAAATTAAGCATTTCTCTGTATGATGGTCAGGCTTAGATTTTTTGGGGGGAGTGTGGGGGTTTCTGTATCTATAAAGATTTATTCATTTTATGTAAGTTATGTCCTCTAAGGACAAAAACATACAAAAAGGATACAAGAAAACATATATATTCTACTTCACTACAACCCTCTTGGTCTCCATTTTTGTTTGCTTTGAGGAAATGAAACTGAAGATAAAATTTCTCTCAGAAAGTCAATATTACTAGACAGACATAGACCACTCCCCATATGTTAGAGGCTATGTGGTTTTACAGGACTGCAAAGGGAGCTGTAAACTATTACAGATGCAACAAACTAGGCAAAACAGATAAGCAAGAGTTCATAGAATTTATTAAAGTTGTTAGGCTCTCAAGTGTTAGTCACTCTAGCTGTTTCTATTTAATGTGTATTATATCTTCTTTTTCTGCTTTGGTTAAAGGAGCTTTGTCTAACCACCTGCATCACACAGGTGAATTCACAAAAATAATAAGAGATCAGAAGTGGATATATTGTCTATGGAGCATTTATGGAAAGCTATTGATAACAATGTCACAAACCATTTGTAAGTAGTTTGTGATATGTGTGTGTTTGTGTTTGTGTGTGTGTGTGTGTGTATGCAAGAAGTATTCACACTCTTTGTAACAAGGAACTATTGAATTCTCACCTGGTATGCAGACTTATAAGCAATTAATATCCTAGAAAACATAACCTCTTCTAGTGTATTTTCTATATACATATGTGTATGTATGTACATGTATATTTACATATTTACATATACATATATATGTATTAACTTGAGGCTAAAACTGAACATAAGGAGGAATACCATTCTCAATGAAATCAGATATGATTTTCCTTTTCTTGACCTTGTTAAAAAACTCCTTTAAAATTCTATTTAGTAGTGGCTAAAATTCACCAGTTCATATTCAGTGATGTGATGATGCTTTGTATATTGAAAGTATGATGTAAGTTGAAATTTAAATAATACAAGACTTTAGTTAGAAGGGTCTTAAAAGATCAATTTCTGATTTTACCAATGTGGAAACTGAGGAATAGAAGGGAAGTGACTTGTCTAAGATCACACATAATATGCAGAAGAGAAAGGTTTAGCTGAGAGATGGTAGGATGTGGTAGAAAGAATTCTGACTGCTTACTAGTTGTGTGATCACTTAACTACTCTAAACCTTATTTTCTTCATTAATTTTCAGGGAATTGCAAAATAACAGCTACTTCTTTCATGAAGTTTTTTTTAAATCTTTTTTTTTTCTTTTGTAAGGCAATTGGGGTTAAATGACATCCAGAGTCACACAGCTAGGAATTGTTAAGTGCTTGGGGCCATATTTGAATTCTGGTTCTCTTGACTCCAGGGCTGATGCTCTATCCACTGTACCATTTAGCTGCCCCTCACTAAGTTATTGTAAGGAAAGTGTTTTATAAATTCTGAAGCCTTATAGACATGTGATTTATTATTTTCAGATTCATATTTTGCCCACAATTATATCATTAACCCTCATAAAGTATAAATAGTAATATTTCCTTATCTTTCATGTTAATTTTAAATGTATTATTTCATATTTAAAAAAAAACTGTCTTCTCACTTCCCCATTTTCTTCCCTTAGTTCCTTCTTCCCCTACCCATATAATATATATATATATATGTATATATATATGTATATATAATATTTTTCATTATAGTCCCCACAAGTTATTTTTAGAGGAATAAACAAAGTGCAGGTCCTGGTTCTCCTTGAGGGGATTTTGAAAGCACATGACATTTTATTTGGTTTAAACTTCTGCAGAGATAGTTAAAGTGTGGGTCATATATCAGTCAGGTCTCTTTAGTGAAACCAGGGAGCTGACCAGGAAAAGTGACCTAAACAAGTAGGTCTAGGCTACAGTGTGAGGTAGAAGGCAAAGTCCTCAGGCCATAGTCACTGGAGACCCTCAGCCTTAACTTCTGTGAGTCTGTCTTCATTCCCCTTCACTGCTTTGATTGTAGATTGCTTCCTTGACCCAAGGCAATTCAGATTGCTCATTCTGACTCCTATGACCTGGTTTGACCATAACAGTACATTTAGTGGGAAGAGTATTGGATCTGAAGACAGGAGATAAGTGGTCAGACTGATCATATCTCTGGGATCCTAAGCAAGTCAATTAGCTTCCCAAAATGTCCTCATCCTTGAAATGGAGATATCAAATCCATGTTACTCTTTTCATAGGGTTGGGGTTAGATAATGATACATAAAATACATTGAAAATTATATATATATATACATATATATGTATATGTCATTATAATTTTTCTGATAATAATAATAACACATATACCTACATTTGTGTATATATATGTGTATGTGTGTGCACCTGTATGTGTATATATATATACATCCCTATAAAGTTTACAAATTTCCTTCCTTCCTTAGAAACATCAATTGACCTATTTTGAAAAAGGCAGACATCAACTAGTAGTCAAATATTACATGAGACTAGAGTTTACAAAGTACTTTGCATATGCTAAATAATTTGACAACTCTGTGACATAATTGCAAATAAGGAAACTGAGATATAGAGAAGTTAAGTCACTTGCCCAGGGTCATATAGATAGTAAGTGTATGAGAAAGAATTTAAACTCCTCTTCCTAACTCCAAATCATTTGATTTTAAGATATATATTGCCCCATCTCTCACTCATTTGATGGGCAAGATTATGCTAAAGACAAAGTGGTTATGTAAATTGTCTAAGGACACACAGGTAATAAGAGACAGAATGAGGATTTAAACCCAAGTCTTCTCT